>OZ026833.1:48616480-49206480 GCA_964023205.1 Lutraria lutraria
ACATTCTAAGAGGCTCAGAGGGAAGATTGTAATGATACAATTAATGATTGTAAAAATAATCAAGATAACTTTATTGTATTACCAGATAGAAGTTTTCATCTTATTAAAAGTTATACTTTATATCAATGACCATATATGGAAGTATAGATAATTTAAGGAATGTACAGTGTGTATGATGTGTATAGTATTACTACGGTAGTTTTCACTTTATATTCTCTACAACAACTGTCTATGTGACAATTAAAATTCCTCACATTTTTCTGTTTACGAGTCTGATATAAAAAGCTAAGGACTTAGTGTAGAAAGTTATAAGAGTCACTGACAGTGTCTGTATGGATCAAAGTAAATCTAATTTGATAAACCATGCAATTAACTGACCCATGCTTGTTTTCTGTGACATTTTCTGATGAAAAAAAGATGAATTTAATGTTCACTTAACATGTAATTTTACTCTTGTCATTTCTCATGGTGAAAGTGTTAAGGAATGAACTATTCAAGTTTGTGACAACAATATGATTTTGTTTGTAAGTTAATGTATGTGACAGTAATAAAAGTGTGCAGATGTTAAAATTAATGGGTAATTTAACTACAGCTTCTTGCACATTTGTTTGTGTACTGCTTTTGATCTTAATAGTTAAATAATCATATGATAGTGTATAAAATTTAATGTGATATCACAAAAATGCACATTATAAATGGTTATTTTAGACTTTGTGTGTAAAAACAGTCATATGAATATTCTCCTGCATTAGTTTTACTTCTACATTTAGTACATTATTGGATTATATCATTATTAATCTTAAAATAATTAGGGGTTAATTGAAGTCAGTTACTGTCCACCTGTGTATTCTAGATAGGATGTTTATAGCTTTAGTTCATTATGCCCTGGTCTGGTAGCATATAG
This sequence comes from Lutraria lutraria, assembly GCA_964023205.1. Lineage (NCBI taxonomy): Eukaryota > Metazoa > Mollusca > Bivalvia > Venerida > Mactridae > Lutraria > Lutraria lutraria. The sequence continues at coordinate 48,617,385 of OZ026833.1, forward strand.
CAGTCATACCATCAGTCTGTCTGACTGTCTAGCTGTCTGTCCATCCTACTTTGTCCTACACAACCCTTCCTTACAATTTGTATGCGATTTTCTCAAAACTTTCTCATTTTTTGTATGGGTCATTTTCCAGAGTTATTGTACTTTGTTTAAATTTATTTACTTATTCTCCTGCACAAGTTCATGTATAGATCATTATTTAGTGCTGTAGTGCACTTTCTCAGACTTTTGCAAATAGGTCATTTTTGCCATTTGTTTAATTTTCTCAGCACAACTCCTCTCACATTTTTTTAGACTTATTGCTTACATGATTGTTACAACTGCTGTATTCAGTGGCATTTTTTGTCTGTGATACATTTCAAAATCTCAAAATGCCATTTTAAGTGTCAAATGAGAGCCTTTTATCACTTTAATTTCTGTGAGCATTAAAATCTACTTCAGAACTACAAGATTTATTTCTATAATTGATCATTAATTAGCATACATTGTAAACTGCATGCATGATGACAGTTATATAATGTTGACATATTTGGTAGTACCAAATTGGTACAATATATCAAGTGGTTACAGAGGAAATACAGGTTTAACATCCAACCTCCTAACAAGGAACACACTAGATGTATACTGATATATATATACTTCATATATTTAATTACTGTACTTATAGCGCCGGTTGTATTTTGTTTCATTGAGCCACAAGAATTTAATAAAACAAACTTTCAAAATATTTTTTCTTGCGGTAAAATCAGACATAGATTCTAATTTCTACGATGCAGGCCCTTTTTTGCCATTTTTGGGTCTAGTATTTGGCCCTGTTGTCCAAATAAAAAAACAACATTTTCCCCACTGAGAGAAAAATTTCCCCATAATGAAAAAAAATTCATGAAGCTTCCTAAAGAATGTATGATTCCCCTGTTTGGCATTTCACGATGCAAATTTCCTTAACAAGGAGACCCGATACCTGTTCCCCAAAAGGCTAGCTTAAAGGATGTTACAGATTAATGTGGTATTTCCTTAATGAGTAGATTTTCAGAGATAGTTGTTCAGGCTTAACTAAATTGTCAATGATGAAAGAATGTGTGTTATTAATTATGTTGAGTGTAAAACTGTACAGGAATTATGTATGTGATATATATAATAGATCTACAAATACTTGCACTATATAGTATAAGATGAAGTTTTCCTTATATTGGAACATGTAATTACTCTGTATGATTCATTTGTGTATTTGAACACTCAAGTGACTGGATAATCTAAAATGCCTCACTGGATGTGATTTAAAACTTATGTGATTAAAATTCATGAGAATACAAGATGGTTAATTAAATGAGTATCAGAGTTGTATTATATATGACAGCATCTTTATATATCTACACTTAGGTTAATTTAACATCAGCATGATGGAAAGTGATGATGAATGTGTAAGTTTTATGTCTGAACCTTTATTTTTGCCTTCAGAGATAACTTGACGTTTATAATGGCCTCCTTGTGATGTATGTGTTTTAAAAGCTGTGGTTTTACATAATGAAAGAAATCAATTTATAGAAAGTTAAGATATTGTGTGTTACTGTTATGTTTTTTCGACATGACACGTTTAGGTTTTTGTCACTTTTTCTATATGGTTGTGTTTAAAATTCAATTACTGTCAATGTTGTTAAGGGTGTATGAGAAATTAATTAAACCCTAGGGAAATACAAAATGTGGCTTTAAATTTATTGACAGGTGGCCTTTATTCAGAAGTTGTTTAGTTCAGAATAATAAATGATGGAATTTAATAAGGATGGCCTTTATTCACAGGGTGGCCTTTACTCACAGGATGGCCTTTATTCACAGGGTGGCCTTTATTCACAGGGTGGCCTTTACTCACAGGATGGCCTTTATTTGGAGGTGGTCTCTTGTACAGCTTTGACTGTATTTTGTATAAGACACCTGTCCTGTAAGTTGTTCAAGGTCTATAATTCATTAATGAAACCTAAGGGAAATACAAAATGTGGTCTTTATTGTCAGTTGACCTTTATTTGGAGTTGGCTTTTAGTACAGGTTTGACTGTATATGTTTAAAACACGATGTCCTTACATGGTTGATGCATAGTTAAACAGAACTTACAGCAAGCTACTTGCCTATATTTGTTCAGTCTCAAAGATTGGTGTACAGTAATGACTCCATTTTGAATGAAATGATATGTGATCTGTTTAATCAACCATCAGATGTAAAAGCAACAGTTATTATTTTATCAATTTTCTGTAATGTTTAATATTTAGACTGGTGGATAGAATAGTTAGTATTTTAACCTTTAATTGATTAATCTAGCATGGTTGTAAGGGTATGTAGATTTAACTGTACAAGGGAGACAACTCAGAGTTTTTTTTTAAAACTACAGGACTCCTTAATTGAAAAGTAACTGAGTTACTTTAATTCTACAGTCTTTGATATTTTACCATGCATAGTACATGTTTTAATCACTCTCTGATGCCTGTGTTCTTTTTATTTCTGCATGTTTTTGCATGTAAAAAGTTATTAATTGAAATAAACATAACCTTAAAATAGTTATAAATATATACTAATTCTAATTCTGATAGAAATAAATGACAGTATAGTTCTTCACCCTTAGTTCAGCAGATTCTAGCATTTATAGTTACATCTGACCTTAATAATCTAAATATTTACATCTTATAATTGCACCAGATACAATGATTACAATAATGTATAAATATATATATATATATACTGTAGTATCCAGTTGCTAGATATATATTATATAGTAAGGTATATTCACATTTTGACCTGGCATTGAGTAGATATATCTGATAGTTTTGGTTTAATATGTAAGATCTTTATAAATCTTTTATGTTTATGATTTCAAGGAGTGATCCAATTAGATAATAATATTTTAATATGTATGTACCTAAATAATTCAAAAGTTTCACTTAGTTTTAAGTTGTCAGTCACATGGACATTGTTATTCTCATACAATACAAAGCCAGGTCAACATGTTTGTACTGCTATCTATGTAATCTGTAAAAAGGACTTTGATTACATGAGTTGTACCAAATAAAAAACTTTTGTCCTTTTTACATGATTATTCAAACCTGACTGTATATTTTACCTTTATATTATCTATGTTTACCTATATATTCTGCACTAACACATTGCACACTTGGTTTACAGACAGAGTTATTTATGAAGTTGAAAAGCCGACAATCCGACTCTGATATAGATGAGGGGTTACCCTACAGCCCCGTCACAACACTAACCTCTCATGGGTTAATGTTTGATATGACACATCAGGTAAGGTGTTTAACACATGCTATGTGGTGGAGACGTGTGCTGTGGTTGTGTGCTTGATGCTATATAATATTCCCTGCTTATACCATATCTCCATACATTAATGCATGTTTCACCTTGCTTAAAATGCTATTGTAGATTATAAGTCATGTTTTGTGTTACCTCCGTCTGTCAGTCCATCTGTCCGTCCATTAAAATGTTGGTTTCCGAGTGATAACTCAAAGAAATATTTCATTGATTTGTTTCATATTTTACATGAAAGTGTATGATAATAAAATCCAAACATTTTCACAGGAGTTATGGCCCCTTTTTGACTTGAGTGGTCTCTCAACGGGGCCATTCGTGTCCTCCAGACGCATTTCTAGTTAAATCAGATAGGTGTGTTATCACATTCTGCTTCAATTTAAATAGCAATTTTAAAACACTGAAGTATAATGTAAACTATACTGGTAATTCTTTATTTAGTAAAAGTGTTAAATCTGATTCATTAACCTAAATAAGTGATACACAGTAAGCTATTGTGAAATAAGGTTTTAAAATGTTCTGTGTGTTTGGTTATAATTTACTTACTTCAGGTAACTTTTCATCTTTGAGAATAAATTATCTTATACATTTCTATAGTATTCCTTCTACTCATTTTATCCTTTGATATGTTTTCAGTTCATTGATAAAACATACTTGATAAGGTTATGCAATGCTTTGATATTGATTAGATTACCACTACAGTGCTTTGATTTATCTATTCATAATACAACTATACAATGTGCATTATTATGTGCTGAGCAGTGGACCCAAATTTAAGTCTTTCAGTTTATTGTGTTACCCCATTTGATTCAACAATTTATATTACTAGTTAACAATGTTCAAATGCAGTACAACCTCTACAGAGCAGCAGCATTCTATTGAGCAGCAACCTCCCTTCAACAACAGCATGATTTTTCACACTGCACAATTTAACTATTAATTTAATCTCTCTAGAGCAACAACCTCTCAACAACAACATGATGCTATTGCTCTCAAAGATGTTGCTTTGGGGAGGTTGCACTGTATGTGTTGATCAGTGATATCCAGTATTTCAATTGATTGTGGGAGGTTTTGGTACATTGAGAATATACTTATGTAGGAGTCAGTAGAAAACAGGTTAATATTGTATAAGTTTTTAAAATTAAAACATGATGTGGTTACCTAGTTGTTATGTTGTACCTGTGGCAAGTTTACTGATGAAGGAAGTATTGAGTTAAATAAGATTCTAATCGGGAGAAATATTGAACAGAACAGAATCAGCTATTGTATTGTATTACTGTGGTTTCAATTATTTTTGTTGGGGATTTAATTTCATAGATTTTGTGGGTCGGCTCATCCACAAAATCAAATCCCCACTAAAATATAAATGCTGAAATATGTGTCAACAGTTTGAAAATAGATTGTTATATGTTTTGTATTTTTTACAACTAACAAGCTTATGTTATCAAAGAAAATAACAGTAAACACTATTGAAATTGTTTGTTTTATTAAAACTATAAAAATCTGTGAATTGTATCCTCATGAAATAGTCATTTTGAAAATTGAGTCAAAAGAAAATAAATGAAACCACAGTACACCAAAGTATGTTAAATGAAACCATTGGTTATATTTGTTTGATTGGTTCATACATGTACGGTATGAGATCACATGGCCTGATATCAGTGTCTCCCTCAGGGTGTAACTGTATCAATGTAGTTTATGGTATTATTTGATAGAATACAACATTTCCCCACAGGACGTTACATCAGCCTGTTACATCTGTGTGTATTGTATGTCATACATATTATATTATACAGAGGACATGTGTGATGTCAGATTCTATATAAGTTTAATATGATCAATATTGTATTTGTTTAGTAACAACATAATCTCATGTCAATCTTAAAATGAGATCTCTGATCAGTCTCAAATCTGTACAGAATCATACATGTCTATAAATGGTCATTCATACATGAAATATGACTATAGATGATAATGTCACTATAAGATAAAATATGAATTTATCAGTTTTGTCTGAGTAGGTTTTTGTGAGATAATTTTGTTGCAGGATTAATGTCTGTAGGACGAACCATGGAAATTGAATGAATAATCACAAGTATATTTATTGTGTGTTGACAATGTGTTGTTTATTATTTTCAAATCGCTGAGAACATTGTAAAATATTGTTCTAACAATTCAATTCAGTTCTACAAATAAAGTGATAGTTGACTTAATAAATGTTTGTGTTGCTTGGATTTATAATAAATCTATATCATCTCTTTTTCTTAACACCACTCATTCATTGTTTCTATGAATTTAGACAATTTTGTTTTAGTTTTGAACTATTCAAGGGAGACAATTGTATCATGATTGTAAGTTTTTAACAATAAAGAAGTTGTGAGTTATCACTGAGAAACCTGAAATCTGTGCATTCATCTAGTAGTATTTTAGCATGCTCTGAATTACAAATAAATGCAAAATTTATAACGGTTGAATAATGTTAATAGACAATCTGTCATGTGGGTAATTCACACATTAATCTAACCAGTGTGTGTTTTATATCTTTTGAATAATTCTGTAAATTTTGAATTCATAAATAATGGGTGTCTACATCTACCAATTTCTACAGTACATTGTGACAGTATTTTATTGTCTAGAGTGGTAACAGGACAATAAAACAGGAAACACTGCAGTGGTAAATGATAAATATATTTTGGGTTTTGCTGCTTTTAGAAAATGAAGAGCTGTTATATTGATTATTGGTTGCCATGGTTATCTGCCAAGTCAGAATCCATGAGACACAATCACCTGACATAGTATAAGGTTTCAAGTCAAAATATTGCCATTTATGGAATGAAGCTGAAAATTGGAATTTTTCTCTGTGATTTATTTCCATCAGCAAAATAATGTTTTCTCAGGAATTGAAAGTGAGTTGGTAAATTTTCATTATATTATAACTTACATATATTGCATGGGTGTTATTTAATTAGTGGTTTCAGTTTGTTGTTTTGTTGGATTTATTTTGTTGTGGTGTAAGCAAAATGTGATGATATCGTATTTCTTATCCACTTTTCTTTTGGTTTTATCACCTCAATATTGATTCTAAATTCCTGTTGTCATGGTAATATTTTCTTACAATATTTTGTAATATTTAAATGTTATAGCTTTCTTTGTTGTTATATTTAAGATGTGACCTATTTACTGCAGGAAGGCACTGACTATAAATAGACTAAACAAAGATGGTTAAGTTCTAGCTGCATGATGTTGTTATGTTGTTCTAATGAAGTATTGATAATAAACATCAGATATTCATTTAATCTAAAAAAGTGTTCATATCTATTCCTCAATATTGATATACATTAATATATATAGGTAATATATATTGCTGTTTTGATTGTTTAAAGAGAGAAAAACCATTTATGACTGTCATCAATGCATCCTGTGTCTAAATCAATGAAACAATTTGGAGAATTTTCTATGTTTTGATTGTGTTTTGTTTGTAGAATTGTAATGTTTGTGCTTGGAGACTGTAGAATGTACATGTCTATGTTTTGTCTGTGGTGGTGTTTTTTTGTCCCACAGGAAGACAGCTTAATTACCAAATAAGGTCTGCTGGTCTATATCAACTGTCAGAATGTTAAGTGGCTTGTTTCCTATTTCTCAGTATTGACTTCTGAATACTGTCTCTATAGTACTCAACTTTCTCAGCAGGATTGTCCACTGGCTGTGTGTGACCCTTATTGTTTGAGGGCTCAATTATACTCACTATGTCAAAGATCAAATACTGAAACCTTAGACAAACTTTTATAGGAGAGATACTGCTTCACAAAAACAATCTTTTGTATCATTTTATAATTCTGGACCAAATACTTCATTACAATGCATGCATAATATGCTTACATACCACATTTATAGCTGCAGCCCTTGTCCAGTGGTTAGTGCGCTGGATTTGTAACCAGGTAATCCGGGTTTGATTCCCCGTTACAGCAGGTCATTCCCATCCATGAAAAAACTGACAAATATGTTGATTTTCCTCCACATGTGAAGAAGTTGCCAGTTCCTTCTGGAAGGGTAAGTTAGTACTGGTTATTATACAGTCCAGGATAACTGGTTAGGTGAATAGCCTATTGTGTATAACTGAAAAATTGTTGAAAAAAAAAAGAAATAAACAAAACAAACAAACATTATAAACACATTTATAAATGCTAATGTCTATCTTAAACTATCAGCTTTGTTCAAGGTTCACCTTTTTTGTCATTATACTTTGATTTAGTTATGTTAGCAGATTATTTATAGATGTTTATGATATGGAAATCATAAATTGTGAACCAACAGCTTCCTGATTCTTGATTTAATAGATTTCAGACAACAGGCTATTGTTTGCTCAGTTTCATTCTATATTCAACTGTCTAATTTTATTCCTTAATTTAATAATCAGTCTGCACTTAACATCTCTTGTCTGCCATGAATGTTCGACTGGTTACAATGCATGTTGTAGTCTGTTTATAGTGTGATGAAAATATCAAACCAGTCATTTTAAACATGTGGGGAAAAAATGTGGCCTTTATTGACAGATGGCCTTTATTCAGAGGGTATTTTGAACTAAATAATCACTAGCCATTTTTAATTGAGTAATATTTATTGGCAGGGTGGCCTTTATTCAGAGGGTATTTTGAACTAAATAATCACTAGCCATTTTTAATTGAGTAATATTTATTGGCAGGGTGGCCTTTATTCAGAGGGTATTTTGAACTAAATAATCACTAGCCATTTTTAATTGAGTAATATTTATTGGCAGGGTGGCCTTTATTGGGAGGTGACTGCTAACACTGGTTTGACTGTACTGTTAAGTTAGAATCTGTTAATACAGCAGAATTATGAACAATATTAAAGAGAATTAATGAGTTTCTCCTCTTATTTAGAATACATTCTAAATGTATAATCACAAGGATAGGCTGAGACTAGAGTGGAGTATTGTTATAGAATCAATAAGGATAGAATATACAGGGAATTTGTTTGTTATCAGATTCTAGTTGATCAATATGTCTTAGTCTGAGGGGATAAATGTTTGTATACTTATAGATGTATACACTGTTTGGTTTGTACCAGAGATTGTCATGTAGAGTAGATAAATCATGTCTGAGAACTCATCAAGATTAGCTATATGATACAGGTAAATCTGACCACTGGGGTGACATTAGGCAGTCATTCCTCTTGGTTTAGAAGGAGAATTGACCTCATCAAGAAATCTGACCTTATTTGTTGGGGTCAATGTCTCCTGCTCTCAGCTAGAGCCATTTCAGTAAATTATTTCTTGATCATAAATGTGGCAGATTAACCTTATATGGTATTATTATAAATATACTTAAGTGTCTCTGATAAGTGTGTTGTTAGTTCTGCATTACTTTTTACTTTAAATGTCATCAAAGTTGGCATTTTATGTTCTTTTAAAGTGCCTTTTGAGATTACATATATTTGAGGGCTCTGTTTGAACCTGGCTGTGTTTTACTGAAATCTATGCACTCGTCAGGGCACTGACTGTGTTTTACTGAAATCTATGCAGTCTTTAGGGCATTAATAAATGAAGTTTCTGGGCTCTGTAAACTGTACATAGGTTCCTGGGCTGTGTACAGAAATGTTTGCAAACCTCATGGCTCTGTTTACTGACATGTTGTTTATTTCTTCCTTCATTGAATGTTGATCTACAGCAGTATCTATTGGTGGTATATGTGATGTATATTAGGGGTAATTTACCATACATGTCTGTTTCCTGGTACATCATGTTTACTGAGGGTTTATTCCTAGAAACGGTTGACTGTTCACCTGTTTGTCTGTAGTTCTTGTCATAGAAATGTGAAGTTTTGTAATATTTTTGTATAAAAAGTAATGTTTATGTCAACTTTATGTAACTTTTATTTTACCTCAATATCCTGATTATCTAGTAAAATGTCAGACAGGAAGACACAGGGATGGTCAGTGAATGTTAAACAGGATGATGTATTATCTAACAGTTCATGATACGCAAAGAAATAGAATCTGTCTGTCCATCTGTCTGTCTGTCTGTGATATTGAGTGCTATCAGACCTTACACTTTGACCCCTGTCAGTAAGTTATTTGTAATTCATGAACTGTTCATGAAGTATGCAATAATAGTTCATGTAAAATTCATGATTTGTGAATTCCTGTTTAAGTAGCAATTTAGCGGATTAAAACAGGATGCTCATATTGGATAAGTTTCTTTGTCAATACTGTGACCAATTCATAAGTGTTTGGAATTATGTTTAGTTTTAGATTAATGTTGTATTTTATAAATAAAAGTATATGCTTAGTCTTGTACAAAGTATAAAACAATTAATATTAGGTTAGGATCCACACATGTGGTTTGTTGACATTTATTCTTGTTTATATTTATGTTTTATGTTTTGGTATCATAAATAACATCACTCAATGAGCCTTTTTGTGTCATTTAAGGAAATCTCCAAACTATAATATTTAGCTTATCTACAGCGATAAGTGTCATTATTAATCTATTCTACAACTTTTTTACTTGCACAACAATGTTCTATGACAGATCTCCATGTTAGATCAATGTTTAGCATTGTCAGATATGCTATTTATATTACTATTTTATGGCACACTACTGTTGTCTATTTGACACTTTTTGTCATTTCTTGTTAATTTGATAATCATGAAGTCAAATCATCAGTAAATGGTTTATATTGAGGTATTGGATGAGAATTCTGTGTTCTGGGAAACTTCCTCGCTTCTATGTCATATTGACTGACCTAATTCCTAGAGTTAATTGAATCTGTACAATGTATTCTAAATTGGATGAAACGTTAAGTGGATTGTGCTTCTTTAATCTTCACTGCTATCCATGTTTGGAAAAATTATTGTAACTTGCCCTGATTTTAGTTCTTTAGAAACTGTATGTTAGTTCAGTTTTCCATAGCAATCACTCACTCGATCAGCATGAATTTGAAACTGACCAATATACTACGTTTATCTACATTCGCTATGCTATTGTTAAACTACTGGTAGCTCCCATGTCATGTTGTAGCTAATGCAATTCTAAGTAAGCTTAGTTTCATGTCTACTTTCAGTACTTTGATTTCTGTCTATCATTACGTTTTGATAGTAACCTCTATATTTTGCAACAATCATAATTAATTGACCTGCAACCTCTGTATCAAGAAAAGGCTGACATTATACAGTATACATCTTACAAGCTCCTCCAGTGCATGCTTGAGTCTGTATGTTTGAAGTAACATTATTAAATACTTCAAACATGATGTTAACATTGTATATCCTGACTTTACATGGGCTGTTAGGATATTTTAATCACATCATGTACATAGCTTGGATGAAATAGATAAACCTCTTGTTGAAACTGTTAAAAATATTCTGTTTAATGAATATGGTACAGTCCTCCAGAGCGGCCCTCACTAGTGCAACAACCTCCCTCCAACAACAGCACGATTTTTCCCAGCTGTATAATCAACCTCTAGAGCAACAACCTCTCAACAACAACATACCTGTAATTTTGCTTCTCACAAGGGGTATTGCCTCGGAGAGGTTGCACTGTAGTGAGTGTGATTTTATGTCCCATTAATTTTGTTCTATACAATGTATATAGATACATATCCTACATGTTGTATTAGCTAACTTCTATATTTCTTGCTGTTGTCATTGCTCCATTCAAACATGGTCTAGAATCATTATGATGGGTTACAAATTGTGTCTATAATCATCATTTCTGTATTTCATTATAAATATTTAATGAGTGAATGTCTAAATTTAAATAAATATCCTATTTTATGAAGCAGTTACTGTAATGATGAAACATGAGCTACATGTTTTAACTTTGTGGTTGAAGTTAGTTGTGGGGGATTTGTTTTGTTTGAATCAATATAGAAAATTAATGAAGTTTTTGTCTCAGGTCCTCAATCCAACCTGTCAACTGGTTTCTGTAATACAGATATCTTCATAAATGCTTTTAAAAAAGCAAACTATACCGGACTGAATGAAGTTATAGTAAAAAAGTACACACAAAATTTTATATGACTCGGCTTAAAAACATATTTTTTGAGAGTGATTAAAATATTTATTTTTTTTCCTGAAATATGATAAAATTATTACTGAAAAATTAACTGGACCATTGGACTACTGGCCTCTTCAAATTTACTGGACCGACGGCCATTTTGGTGGACTCAGTCAACGGTCTGGGGCTAAATTAAAAGACTGTGATAAAATGTTCTGTCAGATGCCTGATGCTGATATTTGTTAGAATTTGAATCTACCCCCATCCCTCGTGTCTGTGTCAGACTTCCATCCCTTCTTCTTGGACATTGGTCTACTTATTTCTAAGACTTCTTTATTAGGAATTATCTATAGAATGTCTAGATGGTGATTGATTATTATGAGTTTCTTGTTTATACCATATTTGGTCATTTTTGTCAAATAATGTTTTAGGTCGTATTGATCTGCTTGATTTATTTGTTGGTATCCTAGTTACAGATCTGGAAAATAGACCTGCTTTATAGGTAACAGCCCCCATCATTCCTAGAAGCTATTTAAGTACAATCAAATCTGTGAACAAAGACCAGCCTTGAGAAAGAAATAATGTGGCCTTTTGTGACAGGTGGCCTTTATTTAGAGGTCATTCTGTTCCAAATAATCAATGACTGGTTTTAAAAGAATGGCCTTTATTCACAGGGTGGCCTTTATTCAGGAGTGGCTAATTACACAGGTTTGACTGTATACTAATAGATGATCATGTTTACTCTACCAGTCACTACCTGGGTATTTTGTTTATCTAAATGTTGTACATATTATCTATATTTACTTAGCCTTGTATATATCTAATAAAAGGTCACATTTCACCAATTGTACTGTATTGTCTATGTGTTCTCAGGTACATGTTTTTATTTCATAATACGGGGTTCTTTACTTTAAAGATGGATTATGAATGATACAGAATAAAGTAGAAGGGTATAATTATATAAAATATGGTGTCCTCTCAGTCCATTCTGCTTGTTGGAGACAATAAGACATTTTATATTGTCTTGAAAGTACAAAGTATGATTCAGTGTAAGATAAATAAATAATTTATTAAAGATTGGAATATTTTGTGTGTCATCTTCATCTTTATAGAGATCCCTGTTAGAACCTATATAATCACACTCCTGTCCCTAAGTCATGTCAAATCTTCCATATCATAGATATAAATGACCCTTCCCCTACCTGTGTGCAGAGGGTAAAACTTGTCACGTCAATTTATCATACATTTCTACCCTTGTAATCTAACTTAATGTCGCACAACAGGACTCGTGACTATCAATATGAGTTAATTCAAAAGTGACCATAAAGTTTGTAAACTTTGTCGGATTTAATTGAAATTCTCACTTGGATAATTGATAAGAGACCTTCAGGTATATTTAGTGTTGTGAAGTTTTCAAGTACTTTTTGTTAAGAACATGACATAGCTTTTTTTTGTTAGTTAATTATGGGGGAGAATATTTGGTTGTATGTCATGTGACCTTTGTTTACTGGGCTTGTTAAATCTTATAATTATTTTTCTCTCTTATAGTTAATGGTATTGTATGTTGTGATTTTGAAGAGTTTTACTATAGCCTGCCAGGTTAGCTCAGTGGTTAGAGCATTGGTTTACTCAAGGGGTTGTGAGTTTGAACCATGGGCAAGACTCACACTGTCCTTGACAAATTTGACTGACGATATTATATCCTATGTTAAATTGTCCCCATCTCTGAATTATGTGAGGTAGCTTGGCAGTAGCTTGTGGAGAGATTGTGTTTAGTACTGGTTAAGGCTTAAATGAAGTCCAGGGAAGCTGCTTAGAATAACTGCCCGCCACGATTTAACTGAAGTAATGTTGATAATGATGCTAAATCTGATGAAATAAATGGATAAAGAGTTTTACTTAAGACATCAAACTTCAGTTAGATCATTGGTCTCAAATCTTTAGAGGCTCACAGAGAACTAAACTGCATTGTCTCTGTATCTCCACTCTGTGCTTGGATATACAATGTAAATTATTGTAACTAAGTGGTACATTTCTTCTCTTTCTTTACTTTTGTTACAAAAACTGAGTCTGTCTGACGGAATGATTTATCTTGTATGTCATTTGTCTTGCTATAGTTGAATTTCCATGTAATACATACCAACGTCATATATGTATGAAATGCTTTATTAAACAGTACAATATGTACATCCAGTCTGATGTGTATTTTGTACTTTTTGTCTTACATACTGGATATATTAAAGTGTGACTTGTTATGGTAAATAATGTAACACTGTGCCTTATAAAATCTAATATAAAATTTTATGTACTTGATTAGAGCCAATATTGGTTTTATGTTATGAATTTTGTGGTATATTTATGGTGTTATAAAATCCTCATAGTGGTGGTGTAATGTTGCTGTACAATTTGGATATTATTACCTAATAGAGTCTGAATCATACACAACATGCATACAGCTAGATGTGTTAGTTATATGCCCAGTTAGAAGCAAGATTAAGGGTCACAATGATGAGATCTCAAGGGGTCAGACTGGTAAGGATGTCTTTATTTTGCACAATTTTAACAATGTTGTTTCTGTTGTTGTTTCTGTTGTTGTTGTTTTTTCAGTGTTACAGTTTGTAGGTTTTAACTTATTCATCTCCTTATTTTACCTCAAAGATTTTTATGCAGACCAAAGTACATGTACTACATTTAGCTACATCCGCCATGCAATTGTTAAACTAATTCTTGTTCCATATTGCAGTGCAAGTCTGTGTACGATCAGTTTCCATGAGTACTTTCAGTACTTTGATTCTCGTTAAAATCAACTTGTTGTTGTTGTATTGTAAGAGTGTAATATCTCCTTATATGGTATTATAGGAGTTTGGCCTAGTCTTATATTATGGTATCGTTATTTAACTCTGTCTACTTCTCTCCTCAGAGTGTGACAAGCTCTTGTAATACGGTTTAAGGTTTAATTAATTATACAAACACTTACTACAAGAAGACTTGGGGTACTGTTCCAAGCATTGTTTTAAACATGCATTTTCTAAGAATTTTATTTGCACATGGAGTCTTATTTTTTTTATTGAATAATACTTATGTATGATGTACAGTGAAACCTGTGTTAGCGACCACCTCCGAATAAAGCTCACCCTGTAAATAAAGGCCAGTCTTTTAAAATCTGTCATTGATCATTTTAGAACTAATGATCTCCAAATAAAGGCCACCTGTCAATAAAGGCTACATTTTGTCTTTCCCCAATGATGCCTTTGTTCACAGGTTTGGCTGTATTCATTCATGTGATGTGGTGATGAATATACAAGTAGTAAACTAAGAGAACTTTCATTCATGCTTAATTACTAATTAGTTCATTAAGCCAGGTTTCTTGGCTAGCTAATGATAGATTAGTTCTACTACTGGTAAATGTAGGGAAACGTTCCAACTAAAATAAATCATTAAAGTTTTGATAATTGGCTGCCAACAAATGGACATCATGAGCTCAAAACTCTGATAAAACAAGTTCAACGTATTAGACTCAGTGGTTCTTATTAGGGATGTGTATCGTCCCCGAAAATCGTATCGCGGTATATCACGATACACTACTCTCTGTATTGCAGTATATAATGTATTGATACGTATTGTGCATGTAGCAGGGCTTGAAAAATTTCCATTATTTCCATTGTATAGCATTATACGCCTTATCTGGGTGGTGAGGCTCGATATGAGTCTTTAAATTGGTTGTACCACCACTATTCTCAATTGTCTTACTACACAGAGTTCAAACCGCCTCTGATTTTATTATAAACTTTCAGACGTTTGACGGTGAAGAATCTCCATATATCACTTTTCGCCGTTTTATTGGGTATTATTTCGTAGTTATCTTCATGGGCAGCCATTTTGGAAAGGGACACAACTTAGTCAAATTCATACTGGTTTGGCTGTTTCGTACCAGTATGTATCGTATTGAGCATTTTCCAACTGCGGTTATAATGTGATGCACCAGGGAATCGTTAAACTCTTAGTTCTTATATCTGTCTGGTGGTAATACAACTACCTTGAATCCTCTCCTCAATACCACATCAAAGTTCTAGGATATACTTGTATATATTCATGTGTCATACATCTATGTATACTTTCATATCACACCATACCACCACTGCCTGACATACCTGTTTTGAATTAAATTATGTAAAAATACCTATTTGTACAACCTCTCCAAAGCAACACCTTAGGAGGAGCAAAATTATGTTGTTGATGAGAGGTTGTTGCTCTATAGAGGTTAAATTAATAAAACATCATACTGTTGTTGATGGGTGGTTGTTGCTCAAAAGAGGGCTGCTCTGGAGAGGTTGTATTGTATACAGAAGTTTATTAGAAATATCAATATATACAGTAATTTATTAGACATGTTATGGTATACAGAATTGATTCTTATTCAACATTTATATGCAACAGCTTTCTGTATTAATATTTCTGTCATATATTTCTAAAAAATATTGAAATACAAGTATATGCATGAACAGAACTATTGACTAATATACAACATTTATATTCCACTAGTCACATATTTATGTTGTGGCTATATTACAGTGTTAATAGTTTATTAAATGTTATAGCAGTACTTCAAAGTTGTACACATTTCTTGTATAAATTTATGATAGCATTATTTATGTACACTCAGAACTGTATTGTGTTCATGTTTGGTATTGTTTCATTTCCCAATTTTTATCATGATTTATTTGATTTAATTTTGAAGCATGTTAGGGAAACATGTTATTGATGTATAACGAGTGATCTTTATTGTTTTAATGTACAAACAGATTAAAGGATGTGTTCTTATGTTGTGGATTTATAATTCGGATGACATTTTGTCAGATTATCATGACAAATTTTGATGTCATAATTATAATAATATACAATTCTTGTTATGGAAGTATAGGGGAGTTATTTAACTATTTGTGTGTAAACAGAATTACATGTAGTTTGGTTAAAATTAGTGAATAAGAGCATATTAGACTAAAATAATATTTATACCATAATTTTTTTTTTTTTGGTGACTGGGGTGTAGTAGTTAGTGCACTGGACTTGTGACCCTGAGTGATCCAGGTTCAAATCTTTGTTGTTGTGGGTCATTATATCCTTCTATGAAAGTTTTACAAAAATGTTGATTATTCTCCATTATGATGTAGAGTTATCAGCTCTTGGTGTAAGTTAGTACTGGTTAGAATACAGTCCAGGAAAACTGGTGAGGTGGTGCACTGGCTGCTGCATATAACTGAAACATTATTGAAACATCGGCATTTAACCAATATGAAATAACTGATATGAAATGATTTTTGGTCTAACTTAAAATTCATGCAGTATAACATAGGAAAAATGCTGACAATATAAGATTTCAAGTATAAACCTTACAGATGTACCCTTATTGTTTTGTATTGTGAAATATTAATAATAACATTTTAGTTGTGAACTCAAACTGCTGGTTTACATATTATACAAGTTTCTCTGACTTTCTGGTATATTATCTCACTTATATGAGAAGTTTGTCACCTCTGGATATACTTGTCACTGTTCAGTTGTGAGCTGTCAGGCTTAACTTTATTTTCTGAGTAATACTCACTATGAACTCTCTTGTATGAATATTTAATGATGTAAATAAGCTGTACCGAAGGAGATGGTTTTCTGTTATTATATACAGTCAGACATGTCTATTTTTCATTTTCAATTCTTTATGAAAGATAATTATACTTGGAAGTAGTATGTTAAATTGGTATTATTGTAACTGGTCATATAACTATAGTATTATGAAGTTTTCAATATGACATTGTGTTACATGTGTATGATGTAATTTGATAAAAGTTAAAATTTTATATTAAGATTAAGTTAATTAGCTGACCTGTATTCAAAGAAAAAGTCACGCTTTTGCGATCACTGCGGCGTCTGTCAGTGTCTGCATTGTGCAAAATCTTTAAAGTAGCTCATAACTCTGAAACTATACATGGTAGTAACATTGGTATGATCACACTGAGGTGCATGAACAGATGACTGTGTTGTCTCTGCTACCGGCACTCTTGTATTAAACTGTATATTTATTTATGATAGAAAAGTCTCAGATTTTGTGAGCTTATTAATTGCTTCTTTATGCACATAAGAAATTTTTGTTGTTTTATTTAAATTCTGATTGTGTACCTCACAGTACAGGTTTACTACAGTTTTGATTCTTCATGTTTAACTAATTAGATGTTTGTCTTAATGATAAATATATACAATGTCGTTGTGTATATAATTATAGCATATAACTTATTTTCTCGACCGACTTATATCATACAATATATAATGATGCAGTTACATGGTTTATACTGAGTTATCTCACATATTTTACTTTGTTTATGTTGATTGATGACAGGCATTCACATTTTCATACTTGTGGTTTACAAATGTTATGAAACTGGTTAAATTGTACGTAATTATGTCATAAAACAGTGCAAATATTTCAAAAACAAAAATTGCAACAATAATTTCATAAAAGAATCATGCTGGTTCTATTTATTTAAGTCAATTATCTCCATAAAAGGAATTTTCAGGTTTACCATTGTTACTAATGTAATATTTACCTCCCGCCTGAAGAGTTTCATGTTACAATCTCCAGTATGAAGAGTTACACACTACTGGAAGCTGCTGTATTTTCCTGGTAGCTTGATATTATAATAAGACAGCTTATTATAAACATGGAATGACTGACATGTGACGTTTATCATACATTCTAAGCTGTGATTGACCTTTTACTTTTAGCATAGCATTTTTTTGTAAAATATCAGTTGCAAGGTTTTAAAATGTCAAATTTGACAGCCGTCTTTTTTTTGAATCACATTTTAACTACTGATAGTTGAGTAGGTGTAAACTTTAAAGGTGGTGTGACTGTAGTTTTACCAATAAGTAAATTCTGTTTCAATTAAAGTCCCTCATTTTCATCTAGGTCAGATTTCAAAACCATTTACCGGGTATGCTCTTTTTGCTGTTTATTGATAACAAAAAACTATTGCAAACAATTTATGAACTGTTATATGAGTCGATTATTGAAGTTACAACTAAACACAGATCTTTAAAAATATTCCTAAGAAAACATTTAAGTGTAGATATTTCCTGAATGAGGCAGGAATCGTTGTCATGGATACATTCACGCTCTGTGATTATATTTCTCTAGAAAATGTTGACAATTGTGAAGCTGCCTTTAAAAATACTCTATTCCTTAGTTTGTAAAAATATATCTTTGCATTAATTGATTTTTGTGAACAATAATGTGGAGAATGAATGTCATGTTTACTGATAGGAGATTTAAATGTTCAGTTGAGAGAAGAGAATATTGCACCATGTAACAGAACAATTCATTTAATCTAATTTTCTTAATTGAGTTTTAATTGTATTGTGAGGAAACTACTACAAATTATAGTTTCACCTTGAGCTTTATTATTGAATTTCTTCAATGTTCTGATTAAAACAGTGATTTAACACAATGAAATATTTCCATTTTAATGCAAGTTATTAATTAGTGATATTGTTAATTGGATATTGTTACATTTTGTCATTATTCATGTCCTAGAAATGGAATTTTTTAAGTATTTTCTGGTACTAGTGTGAAAAGTGAAATATAATCGTTATTCAGTGAATATAGACTGTAAGATAACAAGTGTAATCAGGATTTTATATCAGGCTACAGTTTATATAATTATATTCAGGTGCTGGATGGATGTTCAACTTACATGGATTTTAAAATTATATATTTAAAAAAAAAAACCTGTACCATCTGTGTTGTGATAAGTTATCAACACAAATACAGTGATAAATGTTTCTGGTAGATATAAAACTTCTAATTTTTTGAGAAAAAAGTTTTTTATCAAGATTAAAATCTCAAAATAACAACGTCAGGATGAATTTTGCTCGGAAGAAATTAAAACTATACAGATCAGTGGTAAGAAATTTTTGTTTTTATTTTTTGTTGATTTTGAAAATTATACGGATATGTCGTCATTTTGTTGTAACAATACTTTCAAGTGGTTGGATTTTATTTATTTTAAAAATGGATGATTTTTCTGGTGCCTCGAAAGCATGGATGCAATTTTTTTTGTGTGTAAATTGTTTTCGGTTTGTCTTAGTTTTTATGATGTAACAATTTTCTTGTTGGCTAATTTGTGTCTTCAATAATTTTAACTAATGAAATAATATCAGGGATTTTACCTATAATTATCTCAGAATAGAAACTGCCATCTTTATCTGTGTAATATTGGCTGTGGGCATATGAGGCACTTTATTGTACTTTTCCAGGAACAGTAGAGAAATAAGTCTGAGTCAGTGATTTATTATGTAATTAGATTGCAAAATGTTGTGGTTGTTTCTTATTGTATTATGAAGGACATTATGCTCTCAGTTTTGTCTTGAGTTACACTGTTGGCTTGATGACAAACAACATTTTCATGCCCCCTCCATTCAAAATGGTGGTAGGGCAAAATGTGTTACCTCTGTCTGTCCTTCCATTCAAATGTTGGTGTCTGTCTGTTCATATTTTGGTTTCTGAGCGATAACTCAACAAATATTTCATGGATTGGTTTAATATTTTACATGAAGGTTTATAATAAAAAAATACAGATCAATATTCATTTCTGCTTAAATCCAAACAGGAGTTATGGCCCCTTTTTTACTTATCTCTCATGTGACCACAGTAATAAATTACTAAATAGTTTAATAGTGAAGTTTGTAACTTTCCTTATACATGTACATGTATGTGCCATGGTATGTGTTGATTTTTATATGATTTAATGTGTAAATTAATATGGTGCCTAAATATATTGGACTGATTTAGTAAAAATGACCTTGTGACCTTTAAATATATTGTCATGTTGAAATGACCTTGATAAAGGTGACTTGCTGAAGGTCATTCACATCTTAATGCTAATATTCTGTTAATAAAGTAAAAATAATTACAATGTAGATTTATTTTGTTTTCAATTAAAATGTATATTAATGGGTTTATATACAAATTCTGTGATAACAGCCATTTCATATCATTTTAATACAAATAGTCCTATTTGTTCATGGTTAACGTAAGCCATTATCAAATGGATTGTTCCGAATATTTTTTTTTCAATTTGAACAACCGTAGTAATATGTGAAAGGTAAACATTGTCTGTAAATACTGTATGATAATAAAGGCAGCTGTGTGCACATATAAAGAAAATGCTGAGCTTACTTTCTAAAGGTTAATCCATATTTGGGTGTACAGATTAAATAAACAAAATTAAATCAATTCTACTATCAGAAGGCTTATCAGTAAATTCCAATAGACAGTTTACACAGGCATGAATTTTGTTCAATTAGTTACTCGGCTAAATTTTACCTTGATTCTACAAGTGGCCTTGTTTCCATGACAACATTATAGTGATTCTTACAGCTAAAAATTAATTAGATAAATGTATAATTAATATATAACAGTAAAACGTAATTTAAGAATGTTGTTATTGGCAAAGTTTACTGAAAATACATGAAATACTTTAGCACAGTCTAACCTCTCCAAATCAACATCCTTCAAGTTTGGGAGAAACAAAATTATGTTGTTGTTGAGAGGTTGTTGCTCTATAGTAAGGTTAAATTAATTGTTAAATTGTGCAGTGGGAAAAATCATGCTGTTGTTGAAGGGAGGTTGTTGCTCACGAGAGGGCTGCTCTGGAGAGGTTGTTGCTCACGAGATGGCTGCTCTGGAGAGGTTGTTGCTCACGAGATGGCTGCTCTGGAGAGGTTGTTGCTCACGAGATGGCTGCTCTGGAGAGGTTGTTGCTCACGAGATGGCTGCTCTGGAGAGGTTGTACTGTATTACATTTTCATGATGTCCTAAGTTCAAAAATGGATTATTTCATTTGGTCAATATTTGATCAATGCTTTGCTATGTATTTTTTAAGTCTTGGTAACAGATTGTACCTATGTTTAAAGACTCCGGAACATGTGCCTTTTGATACATCAGTAATAAATGTGACATTTATGTATTGAACTTATAAAAACTTTAATGGTATAACTGAGGAATGTTTCAGAAAACACTTATCTGTTGATAGTAACTGATCTAGTCTTATCTGTAACTGGATTTAATTCTGTGTACATTTTACATGTTTTATGTGGAAGCTCTTGATAAGAGGCCGGAGACCTCACTTGACAGATGTTTTGTATTAAATCACCATTACATTGCAATAAAAACATCCTGTCAATCATGCTGGATTTTCTACCTTTATCTAGACCTGGGTTTTAATGGATTCTATAATTATGCAGGTACAAGAAGGTAGCTGAAGTTATGTCTTTGACTTAATTGATTTGTTCTCTGTGTCCATGTAAGTAGGACCCGCCTCTGTGGTCAAGTGGTTAAGGTCACTGACTTCAAATCACTGACAGAGGGTCGTTACCTAACCCTAACCCTAAGGATTGAGCCCACCTACAGACCTTGTCTCTTTATGTGAGAAAGTAGGCAGTTGATTATGAAGGATGGGAGTCTAGTACTGGTTCTTCCCAGGAATGATGGTTAGGTGACCAGTTGTTCGCCTCATATGACTGACTATTGAAAAGGGGTGTAAAACTCAATATAAACAAATTTAAATTGTGTCAAGTACGCTGGCATTTATCTGCATTTGAAGACAACAGCATGCATCTTGTGTTGATACTGGCTGCTAATTTGATTGTAAAACAACCTTTATTGTGTGCAAATCAAATAAATGGGCAACACTTATCCTCAGACATTAAAAAGTAATTTGTTAGTACCAGTATTATCATGTTTTGTGATTCAGCAATGTCTAAATCTGGATATACAGAGTTCAGGAATGATTCTATATGCTCAGAATTATAAGGAGAATATATGTATGTTATATTTGTATGTGATATGTAATCTATATAATCATGTATGTATCTTATATGGTATAAAGTAGATACATAATTACATAGATACATGACTGTATATATATCACATATAAATATAACATACATTATAAGATACACATATAAGTTATAATTACATATGTTGTATATGTGTGTTATCTATGTACAGTGCTACCACTCAAAAGCAACATTCTGGGAGTAGCAAATTATGTTGGGGTTGAGAGGTTGTTGCAATAGAGAGTTAAATTTAATAGTTAAATCATGCAGTGGAAAAAATCATGCTGTTGTTAAAGGGAGGTTGTTGCTCAAGAGAGGGCCACTCTGGAGAGGTTGTACTGTACATAATACAGCATACACATATAAGTTACATTTGTATATGTGTATGTTATATATGTATGTTATCTTTGTATGTCTATATACATGTATTTGTGTGAAATCTATGTACATGTATGTTCAAGGCATGTTTATCACAATATTGTATTCTTACGTGTGATGGCTACTTTTAGAAACAACAAAATGTTTCATGCATAGTTCCATTATGACATTGATTATTTAAATATGGAGCAGCAGGAAGATACAGTCTACCATTCTACTGATGACAATAATCCCTCGTCTTATTATCTAATTATTGGGAGGCTCTTAGAATTAACTTTGCTTGCTTTGTCTGCTAGAATTAGACTTGTTATCAACATCTTCTTAAGTTACAGGATCAACCATAGTAGACAGGGATTATAACCATATGACTAATTGCTTCTTACTTTAATTATCATGTTTGACCTTGTTTGGAATGGAAGCTTTTGATGAAAAATAAAGATGGTTTGAATCTGTATGAGTGATTCTTATAAGGAACCATGTTAGATGAGTCATGTGACCATGTTAGATGTGTCATGTGATCATGTTAGATAAGTCATGCGACCATGTTGGATGTGTCATGTGACCAAGTTGGATGTGTCATGTGACCATGTTGGTTTAGTCATGTGACCATGTAGAAGCTATCGTTATAAAGAAACCATGTTGGATTACACATGTTTTTATTCTGTCTCTAATTATGTCTATATGATCTGTAGGGAAATCATCTTAGTAGGAAGTCTCTGTTTGTTCATTTTGTACAAAAACTTGCTGTATTTACAGTGTTGTTTGTAGATATTGGTTAATCTGACTAGAGACTGTCAGGTGCACTAAAGTTCCTGCTGTACTAACACCAGGCCCTGAGGTTATAAAACTTGAGGTTGTTCTTCAAGCTCAAAGTTCACATCTTGTCTTTTAATGTTTCTAAGTTAATTACGACCAGACACTACTGATATTTATGATACATTATTCTGAATATGTATTAAATCTTTAATCAACACATTCTGTTCATCCATAAAACTTTGAGAATGGAATGGAGATTTGAGCTCGGGGACATTTCTCAAGTTATATAACCTTGAGGCCTGGACTTTTCTGGACTACTCCTTATGGAAAAATACTTTGTTATGTATAATTTTGTGTACAATTTTATTCCTAGTATCAGTATCATATCTCATAAAATATATGTTTTCTACTTACAGTCTGTACCAGCAACGACTGGGAAGTCAACGAGTCAAGAGAGTGAACAAAGTCTGATCAGTGTCGATGGTTCCGACGAGGTTTGTGTTAATATTTTATAAAGTTTATTAGAGTACTGAGGGTTTGTGTGTCAAACTCTTGTAACTTGACCATATGTAGATGTTATGGTGGCTGATTTACGCCTTGTCATATTTTCACATTTAGCTACAAAAATGCATAGGGGCGACAAAGTCAAAGTTGCATTTACGCCACGAAAAAGCAAAGATACAACAAATGTAATGCAAAAACAGGACACATTTTATTTGTCATATTGTTGCCCTTGTTTTGTCGTCCTGTGCAACAACAAGAAGACATGAAACAGTAAAGACAAAGCAAGCTTTGTTGTCCCTTCGTTTTTTCACATTTTCTAGCGAAAAAGCGAACATGCAACATGGTGTTACAAAAAGCCAACACTAGAAGAATTTAAAATGGTTTAGATCAAATCTCCACTATACATGATTGTACAACTTATAGTATAGACTGATGTCAAGTTCTAAGAAAGTGGTAATTCTTTGTTTAAATGTTTGTGGATTCTCTTCATTAGACAGATTTAGTTTAAATTCTAGTTTGTGGTTAAATATGGACACTACTTACTAAGTGTATACAAAGTCATATGCCCCCATACTGCTGTAGGCAGTTGTAATCTATAAAATGAATGTCTCTTTGTTGACTTTTCTGAGAATGTCTTCCAACATAGTTAAATTCTCATATTTCATCAGATCTTATATATTCACAGACATATATTTTACCAGGAAATACTTAAATGTTAATTTCATCATTATACACTCGATGTAGACTAAAAGACCACATAATGTGACACATACACTGTATTAAAGAATCATAATACAGGTTCCATGTTAAACTGTATATATTCCAACATAAGTGTTACAGAACAGAACAGAACAGATTTTTGTTGTAAATAGTACATTGTCTATATAAATACTAAACATGTATGTGATTTAGCAAGATATCAGTACAAAGTTATATTGAAAACAATAAAACCAACATGGAAAATAGAAGAAAAAATATCAACAGCAATATTCTATACTAATCCTCAATTAATGTTACAGAATGTCTGATGTTAGACCATGTTAGACATTGTTTGGTGAAACTTGGGACTTGGATCATTGTAATCTGCTAGGTCATTAATAAGATACTATAAAAATAACTAGTAAGAATAATTAGTATGAATATAAATCATTAAAAGTATGAGAACTTTCTGTCAATGCTTGAAACATTTCCCTTACAATTGCTAATAGAAAATTTGCTATCAAACCTTGAACATTTTCTTTTGATTATTAATTTATCTACTTTTTTATCAGTTGTATATAATAATCAGTTTATCATCAGCTTTCTTATTATTAATCCATGTATTCTATAATCTACCTCGTACCTGGTTGTAATAAAGATATGTTCTGTTCTGTTCTGAAATGGTTTACTAGTTGACAATGTTACTGCCGACATGTAAATGGAAGTTTTATCATCACTGATGTAATACTACAGAAGATGCAACTTTATGTGATCAATATTCATGTTGTAAAAAGACTTGATGATGATTCACCATACACTGCCAACATGAGGGCATCATGTTTCTCTATATATCAGCCATACATCAAACTTGCTGACAGGAAATATCAGACAGAAAACATGTAGTGGTGTACAATTTTACAATGTTACACAATTATAGTGTATGATGTTTTGTTGTCTTAATAAAGAACTTAAAGCACAGTACTAGTGTGAAACAACAAAATTTATACATTTTTATTATAGTGACATTTTCTAATGTGAATATAGTCAAATATTAACTTAAGATAAAAATCTCAGTTATTTAAGTATTTGTTTGTATACAGTGCAACCTCTCCATAGCAACACCTTTAGGAATAGCAAAATTAATTATGTTGTTGTTAAGAGGTTGTTGGTCTAGAGAGGATAAATTAATACAAGTTGTTGCCCAAGAAAGGGCTGCTCTGGTGAGGTTGTACTGTATATAGAAGTACAGAATGATATGTTTTGAGCTCCAAAGAAGATGCAGATATTTGTGTGTTTTCCTTGATATCTGATGAAAGTTTATTTATTTGATTGAGTTTATGGCCTGGTCAGGACTTTTTCTCAGTAAATTCCACATAATGAAGTGTTTATGTTCCTGGATAATCAGTGATTCCTATCTGTAGATCTGATTTTATCTCCTGTATAGATTCATGAAACCATAATATGACCATATTTGGTGATTGAGAATAAAATGATTGCTAGTTGTATCTGATTAGAACTTCTCAGTATTCTGTCATGTTTTCTTGTATCTCATAAAACTGAATCACAGAGAAAGTTATCTGTAGATCTCTCTCTCTATGTGTGTGTTTATTATGTCAATAATTGAATATACTAACTTTGGGGGATGAATTAAGTCTTGTAATGATAGGGAAGACTAACCCTTTTTGTATAAGACTTTAAATGTGCATTTAATGCAGAAAAAAACCTTTCTAACAAAAGATACAGAAAAAACTAATTTGCAAGAAAGTGTATTTAAAAGTGCATTTAATGCACAATTAGTGAACTCAGTAAATGAAAAAAAAACACTGTCAGTACCATTGTTTTTATACGCATTAAATGTGCATTTAAAACTCTTATTCGAGAACTTGGAAGTTAATGTTACCTACATGGTCTAAATTTGACTCATTTAAGACTATAACAAAATGTATAATTGGAAATTTATCAGAAAAAGCATCACATTTGTGCAAAATAGAGTTATTTTTTTTAGCAATTTCTAGTTGTCTGTTGTATAGTGAAAATTGTTTACAGTAAAAAAATATTCTTGGTATTACATAAAAATAATGTTCATTTAATGTTCATTTAATATAGGAATACATCTATATTATACATTAGAAAAAAGTGTAGTATGGTTTAAACCTCTGGGAAAAGAAAAAAATGTAATTAATTGTATTATGATATTATTTATAAGTATCATAAAGATTTTAACTATAAATTTGAGGTTTACTTTTCATTAATTAAATAACAATTTAAGTTTATAATTATATACACCAAAAAGAAGTTACTTTTTCTATAAATTATATAGTGTGACAAACAATTTTGTATAAAATGGTCATAAAAACATTAGCAAGATAAAAAAACATTGAATTCCTGACAAGATTAAAGGGTTTGATCCCATTAAGTGTGACATACGAAGGGGGTTAATCCCTTTAACATGGCTTTACCAATCTGGTGTATTGTGTCCCCTGATTTCAATGATATAACCTTGTATTATCTCAGCGTATCAATGTATGGTGTTACTGACACAGGGAGAAGTTATATGTTTATATTACACATATATATAGTGTTGTGGACATAATTATATATGTGTATGTTTTAATGTTTAGTCTATGTTATTGTGTTTGGATTCTTTATACTATAAAAAGGTATAAATTCATTATGTCTGTCAGCTGTTTTATAGTTGCATTATTTTGTACATTTATCATTTTTGTGCTTACATTTGGATAAAAATATTTTTCTGCAATTATAAGATATCGTAGTGGAACTTACAAAATCCAAATGGGAATAGAAGTGCCATTTTAAATTACTAGTTTACATTTTGGTTGAAAATATATTATAATGGTTTAACATGCTACCTCCTCAACTGTAAACTTCATATTTACTGTTAATATTAATTCCTTGGAAGGAGCCCGCTGGGTTAGCTCAGTGGTTAGAGTGTTTGTTGGTCTATTGATCAAGAGGTTGTGAGCTTGAACCATAGGGGAGGCTCACACTGTCCATGACAAATTTGACTGAAGGTATTACATCCTATGTTAAATTGTCCTCTACCTCTGAATTATGTGGGGTAGCTTACGGTAGTTAAGTAGCTTGTGGATAGACTGTATGTGGTTAGTACTGGTTCAGGCCTAAATGACATCCAGGGAAGCTGGTTAGGATATCTACCTGCCATAATATAACTAAAATAATGTTGAAAATGGCGTTAAATCCTAAGAAATGAATAAATAAATGATTCCTTGAATGTGTTATACTTCAGTCCTTTGACATGTATCAGAATTAAGGCTAATTAAGGCACTGCTACTTTAAGAATGTTGAAATGACATTTTAATTGTCCTCATTACTGTGTGAAGTGTTTCTATTTTAGTTACTGTTTGTTTTTAGTGTTGTTTCTTTCTGTTTTACAGGATTTGTTTTCTGCTAACTGGAAATCTGGGGTAGCTTCTGTACGTACAGCTAGAAGTTCATCCATGGATAGTTTACCAGGTAAGAGTATAGTTTGATTTAACATGCGTACATGTCAACATTTATAAAATTATGTCTGCTCAAATAATTTAGTAGTTTCAACTGTCTGCAGAAAAATTTCTGATTTTTTGTCAGCTTGTGCAAAATACCAAGACTTAGATCAATAAATTTTCTCATGTGGAAATTTTTTTTCAAATTTCATGTGAAATGAAAAGTATGCAACAAATTGCCAAACCATTAAAAGTAACTGTTGTGTCTACATATCTAGTTAACATGTGACTCCATTAATTAGATCTGCTATGATGTTTTTACATTTACGCTTAAGAACATGTATGTGTGATCTATTGTGCAATCCTGACAAGGTACTCTAATAAAGTACTGAAAGTACTCATGGAAACTGAACTTATATAGACTTGCATTATAACATGAAGTGGGAACTAGATTAACAATTATTATTGCATGGTGGATGTAAAAAATGTAGTACTTTGGTTCGCATAAAAATTCATGCTTGCAGAGCGAGTGATGACTATAGAAAGCTGAACTATCCCTCTGTTTTCAATTCTACAAGACAAGTGTTAAGCATTGCTGTAAATATATTTGTTTTATACTACAGAGAATCAGATGGATGTGTCAGACTTTGAGTCTGTTCAGTTACGAACATCTAGTCTAAGTAATGAGGCAGCCAAACATCGTATTTCTGTGAAGCCAAAGTCACGTAGACTGTCTTCAAAAATGTCAATGAAAAGGCGAGATGTAAGTACGGTGAAAATGAACACAATAATTTAATGAATACACTCTTAACTTGGCTTAATCACATTAAATAGGCATCAGCTTCCTGTTATACTCTTGGAAACGTTTGCTTCAAGATACGAAACAGATTATTGATTTGTTGTTGTCAACCATACCCATATGAGGAATATATAGTGATCTTACCAGTACCTGACCTGTACAGTTAAACCTGTGTTAGTGACTACCTCCGAACAAAGGCCACTTTGTGAATAAAGACCATTATTAAAAAAACTGATTTTTTAATTACAACAAATTAACCTCCAAAAAAGGGACACCTGTCTATCAATAAAGGCCAGATTTTGTCTTTTACAATGATGGCCTCTGTTAACAGGTTTGACTGCACATATTTGTTTTGACATTATGTTTTTGTATGTTTTATAGTAAGTTGTCAAGAGGAAAACAATATTTTATATCAATTTATTGTCAATGTAACAGATTGGGTGAACAGTATAGTTAGATTTCATGATATTTTATGATCAATGTTGTATTAAATAGACTGTACACCTAACAGCTGTCATGTGACCCTACATGTACGTTATAGGATAATATTGTTTATTTACTGTGGCTTGATTTAAAGCTGATCTGTTGATATTTTCATCCATATGATAATACTTTATTGTTGGTATAGGACTGACCTTCTCACGATGTTAAGAAATTGTGATGATCTACTAGAAGTTTTTTAATTGTATCAAATGCTTTGAAGTTCCATAGTTACTAGAACTGTGTATTTCATGGTATAAATGGCTTTAAAACATGATACTTATCACTTCAAACCTTACTAAGTCTTGATACCCATATTTGTGCTTATTGTCAAATTTCCATATTCTGTTTGTACATCCATTACTGATCCTCAGATACCTTGTTTGTATTATCCACTTGTATTATCATGTATTATTGTTTGTTCAGAGATCACCAGCACCTCCACAATTAGCTGATGTGAAAGAAGAATCTCCCAACAAGACACAAACACCATCAGGTGAGAACTGGGTTCACTATTTGTAACAATACTTACTGTGAGACTTAAGATTACTACATTATGAAGTAGACATTCTGTCACTTCAATGGATACCTAGATGTCTCTGATGCTAAAGATGAATTGTAACTGGGAATATAGGATACTATTATACCTGGTTTGGTGGGATTAACATAACATTGAAGTATTTAACAAAAACAACAAAATTACTGTATGATAACCAAATCATTACTTATTGTTTGCAAAAAATCATCAAGCTAACAATAAAATGATTTGTTTACAAAATTTTCTGGAATAACGTGCATACTCAAATTCAAATGGTGCAGTACATAGAATACCATGAAAACCGGTTACTGGACCATACATGGAATTCCAGATAAATTCAAGTAGCAACATTTAGTATGATGTTTATTATTATGATTCTTATTGCAATATTCTCCTTGATATATAAGCAGCTGTCTCTGTAATGTTTCCATCATCTTTTGTAATTGGTTTGTATTGTAAGTACTAAGTGTAAATACTTCTGCATTCCATGTATTTCAGACACTATTTCATCTGCTCCTCACAAAACTGTTATTTCCACAACAATTCCTGTTGGACTTCCCTCTGACTCTAGTGTCAATGTTATACCAAGGTCAGAACCAAGAGCTATACCAGCCAAACCTGAAGTGAAAGACGTGGCAAAGTCTGAGCCAAAAGACATTGTAACCAGACGTGGTGAAGATATTGATAGAAGTAGACCACGATCACTGTCACCTCTGTCAACCAGTCCTGTATCGCAGTCTATGATACAAGATGTAAAATTACGCCCAAGGCCCACATCGGGGAAATTTGATGGTATTGACATAAAGAAAGACTCTCCTGAATATCCTAATAATGAACTTGCTAAAGCATTCAATAGAGCCAAAAGGATTTCTAAAAAGTTTGATGATGATGGCAATGTTATTGACACAAATGGTAAACCGACTGTGAAAGTTCAACAAAAAGAGCCAGAGAAGCCTGCAGAAATGTCAAAAAGTGTATCTGTACCCAAAGAACAGTCTAAGAATGTAGGAGTGTCATCTCCTGTAAAGGAAACTCCAGTATCTATTGCAGGAAGTTCTTCTTCTGCCTCAGGAGTGAGTTTTGTGTTGAAAAAGGAGCCATTAAGACCTGGAAACAAACAGGATGGGTCAGCAGCAAAAAGTGTTGAAGTTAAAGAATTGCAAAAAATAACTCCAGCTGTAGATGCCAAAACAACAGTTTCTGATGTATCCAAACCAAGTGGAAGCTCAAATAATGACTTAAAGAAAGACACAGTGGTAGACACAAATAGCCCTGCAAAGACTGTTAAGACTGGATCACCTGAAAAGTTAGCTTCTCCAAGAGAAGAGTATAGATTGAAACGAGCTGCAAGAAGTAAAACTTTACCAGTGTCCACTGACATGATAGAGAAAGCCGAAGAGCCTGACAAGACATCTAGTAGTAGCAGATTAGGAAGTCCTCCTCTCAGAAGTAGAACAAGAAATGATTATGATAACGTTTCCTTGGAAACAAAACCTTCCACCACGCAGTCAAAGAGGTCATCTTGGGCATCAAGCAGTGTAACTACAGCAACAAGTTCATCTACACCTGAACCTGCTTGGGTTGTCAGATCTAGGCTGAAGAAGATGGAACAGGAAGAGAAAGAGAAGTCAGATGTTGCAAAGGAAGTTAAAGTTGACATTCAAAGTACAAACAATAATTCTATTAACAAAAATGATAAAATTGAAACTCCAAATGTTAATAAAAAAAGTGATAAAACAAGTGAGCTAAAGACTGATGTTCCTAAGGGCACTGTGCAAACATCTAGTGTTAAGTCATGGGGTCAAACGTATACTGCTAAACCATATGAAAAACCAACATCTTCTGTTACTGCAAAGTCAAATATTGAGAAAAATGTTGGCATAACTGGTGTAGGAGCCAAAGCTTCATTTGATAAATCAAGTGTTCAGTCTGTGAAAACACCAGTGACAGCCACTTCAGAGCTATCTCCACTGAACAAGACATCTGTTGCTACATCTAGTGTGAAACCATCCACATCTCTGGGTTCCAAACCAGCATTTAATTCAAAGCCAACTTTTTCCAGCATTTCAAAGCCTGCAGTTTCTAATTTTACAAAGCCACCAATCAATTCTTCTTCTAAACCTTCTTTGTCAACTGCAAGCAATTCGTCTGTAGACAAATCAACACCACAAACACCTAAATCTTCAGGAACAGCTCCTAGTTCAAATTCAGACAAACCCTTCTCACAAAGTGTAAGAGGGGACGGCAAAGTTTCTGGCTTTGGAGGTGTGTCCGCTACAACTGGATTTTCAAGGTCATTCTCACAAAAGAGTGGATCTACTCCAGTTCAAAAGACTTCATTAGACAATAAATCTACCCAATCTCTTACAAATAAAAGTCTGAAAACTGATACCAAAGATGCAGGGTCTAAACCACCACCAGTCAGCATTAGTAAAGAGAACAAAAAGACTGATAATGACAATAAAAATGCAACCACTGTATCTTCCACTGTTAAATCAGGTAGCTCACTTGAAAAAACTAAACCTTCGGTTGGAAATTCAAAGCCGGACACCAGTAGCTCAGTTCCAGCTTGGAAACAAGCATTAAATCAGAAGAAGTCGGGTTCAAGTCAAGGCCAGGTGAAGATAGAAATAATTGATAAAACAACTGATACAAAACCTCCTCAGAAGAAAGTGGATGAGGTAATTCTTGTTAGATATCTTTATTTTCTTTTGACCAAATTATTTGTCTATGACAATGAACTTACATTTTGCAATACTTGGGATGTTTTAACAGTAGATACCAATATTGTATGTCTATCAAGAGAATAATCATCAAATTTATGTACAGTGCAACCTCTCCAAATCAACACCCTTTGGGAGTAGCAAAATATGCTGTTGTTGAGATGTTGTTGTTGTAGAGAGGTTAGATTAATAGTTAAATTGGCGGTTGAAAAGAATCATGCTGTTGTTGAAGGAATGTTGTTGCTCAAGAGAGGGCTGCTGGATACCAAAGTTGTATAAATCTGTCAAGTTATTAACAATTTTATTTAGTTAATTCTTTGGATATATCTGTACTAAAAAATCTCTTTATGGTTCAAACAATTGCCTCTGTTCTTAAAGTAAAATTATTTCTTCCATAAATAAAGATTGTTTTGAATTTCACTGAATTAATCAATGTTACAGTTGAGAAACAAATTTAGACGATGGTAACTATGTCTACACTAACCATCTTACCTTCTATTGTAGCTGAAACATTACCATCTGTTTCTTATTGTACAAGTCTGTCTAGCATGTTGATCAGTTCTTTGTCATGTAAAATGTACTCATACATGCGCCATGCTATGTAAGATTAACTCAACATCCGTCCTGTTCATGTCAACTTTATGCTTTTGTATGAATACTATTGTTAGGGCTGTATTAATTAGCTTCAATGACAATAATATATTTTGTTCTTTAATGAGAGTTTGATTGTTATATAAATATGAAGTTTTCTCTCTTTTAAGGTGTAGTTATTGCCTAAATATGCTGAATAAAAAATGATTTCTCAGGAACTGATGTGGCTATAAGATTAGTTTTGGTCTCATTTTGTGCAATAATATAATATTTAATTATTTCATATATACATGATGAATGTGATTGAATGATGTGGAATTTTTAAGTGATATATCTGAAAAGACAGATTATGGAAATAAACCTAAAACTACTGTTTTTTGTTCCGAACAAATTTAGATTTAATTTTCTTCCATCTTGCCTTCTCTTAGGCTCCACTGCTCATTCAAACTGTTTACTATTCCAATATTCCATGTTGTTTTGACTTGCTCATACTTGTATGTCATGATGGTATATATTGTACTATAATACTTCCTGGTTGTGATGCTTTGTGCTCCTGTAGAGTGTTATGAGTCTTGTGAAGATGTCACATGATTACCCCAGTAGCTCTGTAATCAATTGACAAATGTGCAATTTTTTCAGAACCTGTATGTTTTCTGCACACTCCAGTATTTGATACTCTGATTTTTGTACATGGTAAAAAACCACCATTATCAATTCTTGATCATTGAAACATAATTACTTCAGTTTATCATTTATCAAAAGTTTTCTTTTACTATAACTTATTTGTGTGAAGTAGGTAAAGTTAAAGGCTGGATAATTGAAAGTGTGACACATTGTTTGTTGCATGTATGGATACTAATGTGTAATAATCTTCTTTATTTCAGAAACAGTCAGTACAGATAAGAGACAAGCCAAAGACAACTCCAGAAAAATGCTCCGATATTTCGTCAAATAGACCATCTAAGGTGCTGGATATGGTAAAAAGCTTCCAAAAATTACAAGTCACATGATCACAATACCATGTCGTGATATGTAGTCACATGATCACAACACCATGTCATGATATGTAGTCACATGACATGTTTATTTAGTCTCATGCATCACATGACTAAATCATTAATTGACACTGGTCACATGACATTCAATTATTCTAAAGGATGTCTTGACAAGCCTTTGTTGAAGTGTTTGTGTTGGCATGAGATCCTTGGAACAAAGCAACATTGATTACTGAAGTCTGGTCATGTGACCATTATTATCTGCAATGGATAATACTGGAGACAGACATTGATCATGTGATGGAATCAGTCGTTGGAACTTCCACAACAAGAACACCAGCTTGCATCCATTGCTAACTTTCCTTTTAGACTTTGTTTGATGGAGATG
This sequence comes from Lutraria lutraria, assembly GCA_964023205.1. Classification (NCBI taxonomy): domain Eukaryota; kingdom Metazoa; phylum Mollusca; class Bivalvia; order Venerida; family Mactridae; genus Lutraria; species Lutraria lutraria. The sequence continues at coordinate 48,651,913 of OZ026833.1, forward strand.
GTGTACATACCCCTCTGTACAACCTTTAGATATCTCATGACTGGCTTGGAAGTATCTTTTACTTAAACACCAGGTTCAGAGTTAATACTGATGACTGGATGGTGAAATAGTTACATTCTAGCTCAAAGAAATATACACTATCTTTTACATTGTAATTTTTATCAACATGTATTTATTTTAGGACACATTTAACAAACTTTATCTCATTCTAAGGAACCAAGTAGCAGCTAATGATAGTCTAGTGAATGTTCCACAACATGGCATTATTTCTGAATCTTGCACCACTTGTTTTTATATGTAGGTTTATGACTCAACTTGGGGCATTTTTTTAACTTATTGAAACTTGTGAGTATTTCAATGTTAATGTATTTTAGTCAGAGATCTAGAATTTTGTCTACTGGTAGAAACCTTAACTTGCCCTTTGAATTATGTTTTACCTCACACTGTATAAACTATGGTAAAAATGTATCAATGTGTTACATGTAAACATAATTTAAAATGTTTTCTAGTTTCTACCTTGTCTGAACTATCATTGCTTTTTATCTTACCTGCTGCTATAATTATGTCAACATGACATCAAAGACTGACTTATTACATATTAGGAGAATCTTCTAAAAAATATAAACACACAGGGAGACAACTCATTCACCAAATGTCTTATGTACAAATCATGTTACCTCCCTTTTTTACTATAATTCATTTACCTATATTGTTGACTCTTCAATATTGATTTACCATAAAGAAATGTGACATGTGATCTCTGTTTATTTTCTGTAATTTTGTCACACAAGAGATTCATAATATGATCCTGATTATTAGAGTTCAGAATTCAATACAGAAATTATAATGATTGACTGAAGGTTTTCCAGAGTTAAAACTGATACACAAGAGCCAGTATATCTACATGTAACTTTCTGTGGGCAAAATTTCTGTGATGTTAATACAAGGCATAAACAAATGTTTATAGATTTTTCTGTAAGTTTATTTTTTATGCATAATTTTGTTCAATGGTTAATGTAATTGGAACAATAATCATCTATGTTACAGCTGGTTAATATTATTAAATTTTCTTAACCTTTGATTAATTGTATCTTTTAATGACTCTGTGTTATTAGACAACAGCTAAATTATCTTGAGTAATTTCTAGGTTACATTTTGTGGGAACTGTGCTCATGGATTTTTTTGAGCTGTGTGCACAAAATGAACACTCATAATTCTGATTGGGTGGTAACATCACTCATAGGTTTCTGAATGGTTGATTATATCAGTCCTTGGTCTCTGATTGGTTGATTATACCAGTCCTGGGTCTCTGATTGGTTGATTATATCAGTCCTGGGTCTCTGATTGGTTGATTATATCAGTCCTGGGTCTCTGATTGGTTGATTATATCAGTCCTGGGTCTCTGATTGGTTGATTATATCAGTCCTGAGTCTCTGATTGGTTGATAATATCAGTCCTGGGTCTCTGATTGGTTGATTATATCAGTCCTGGGTCTCTGATTGGTTGATTATATCAGTCCTGGGTCTCTGATTGGTTGATTATATCAGTCCTGAGTCTCTGATTGGTTGATAATATCAGTCCTGGGTCTCTGATTGGTTGATTATATCAGTCCTGGGTCTCTGATTGGTTGATTATATCAGTCCTGGGTCTCTGATTGGTTGATTATATCAGTCCTGAGTCTCTGATTGGTTGATTATATCAGTCCTGGGTCTCTGATTGGTTGATTATATCAGTCCTGATTTCTGATTGGTTGATTACATCAGTCATGAGTTTCTGATTGGTTGATTATATCAGTCTGAGTTTCTGATTGGTTGATTATATCAGTCCTGAGTTTCTGATTGGTTGATTATGTCAGTCCTGAGTCTCTGATTGGTTGATTATATCAGTCCTGAGTTTCTGATTGGTTTATTATGTCTGACCTAATTTCGGATTGGTTGATTACATCAGTCATGAGTTTTGGATTGGATGATTTCTCAGTTCTGACACAATCATAGTACTACATGCTTAGATGGTCAAACATGATGGCAACAATGACTGAGATGAATTTTAGACTTTATTAATGTTTTTTAGGATTTCTTGTTGATTAATTCTTTGCTAAATCCCACACGTATCATCATATACATGTGTTTAGTTCTCACCATGTCTAGGTCTCATTTATATTAGGTCTTCTTATTGTAACAAGATTGTCTTCAGTTGTACCACTTACTGCTTAGATCTCATGACCAACTTACATTTGTTCAAGTTTATTTACATGTCTACATTGACCCATTTAATGTAAGGTGATGATCATCAAACTACTTGTATCTCAAATTGTACATAAATGTAACCTATTATAAGATACAGCTTATCTTGTATGCTTACAGTTACACTTTACACTAAATATATTGTTTTATCAATCCTTCAAAGTTTGACATAATACAGTAATTTCCCAAAGTAGGTTTGTGATAATACTATATGTATACATGTATTCCATTTTTACATAATTCATTTATAAATAGTACTTGTAAATATTGTAAATAGAAGTTGTATAAAATTGTATAAAACTGATAAACAAATACAGTGCAACCTCTTCAAAGCAACACCCTTTGGAAGAAGCAAAATTATGTTGTTGTAGAGAGGTTAAATTAATAGTTTAATTGTATAGTTGGAAAAATCATACTGTTGTATTAGGGAGGTTGTTGCTCAAGAGAGGGTCGCTCTGGAGAGGTTGTACTGTATACACATGTATTTTTTTTGTATATAATTGTCTGCTTGATTGTAAAACTGAGATACCCCTTTGTTGTACTTGTAATAATGCATCAGTTAAAACTCAGTCAGTCAGTGCTAATCAGAAATTAACTGTTTTATGATATATATATAATTATGTAATGGTTAGGAAATAAAAGAACTTACAATGACAAACTTAAAGGTTACAGATTCAAATTCTTGTATATTAAAGATAACAGACCCTTATACAAACTTTGAATGACTGTGTTGTGATAGTCATACAAAATTGATTAAATATTAACTTTCAAACATACAATATTTTGAAATGTTAGACCCAGGCCTAGGTCAGTTATATTTTGTCTTTATATTGTAAAGGGAGGTAATATAACTAATTAATACTCTCCCTTTTCTATGATTATATAGAATGGTTAATTTCATGTTTACAAATTCAATGAAGAGAGATTTATGTTGAATCCAATGTAAAAGTTTATCAGTTTGGTCTATAAGAAACAACTCACAATTCTTGTTATGTAAAAACATTTATAGGGACTAGTGTGTTTACTATAATGGCTTCCTATTGTTGGACTGGTAGTTATATGTTTATCTTTGTTGTGTATTTACTATGATGAGTATTGTATATTTTCTCTTCTACATCATGAAATCAGCTATGATAGGCTTACATACATGTACGATTCATGTTACTATAACAACATTCCATGTGGAACTTTTCTTTATCAAAAAGTTAAATTGTGTTATTTAAAATGTAATAAGAAATTGTGTCAACTTGATGTTAATGATACCAACAGGTTTATTATTATCCTGATTTTAAAGGCAATGTAATTACACTATAAGGTATACATGCACATATTTAATTGTATTTTTTAACTGGAAAGGTTTTGTTTAATGACTGAGGCCTTATATTAATTTTTTTAACAAATGTTGTTCTTTTTCTATGCTTTTATATATAAAACAAAATCTTGTATAATCAATTGTTTTCTAGGGAGATATGGACTAAACATTGGACTCTGTGTGTTTAAGTATTATATTTCAACAAGGCTAAAAACTGGGTGCATGTCCTGCTAGAAGATTTATCTTGCTTGTGACCGGTTTGTGAATTAACTATCCTAGTATACTTTCTTGTGTGTCAAAATCAATGAAATATTGTTTGAGCAATGTTAGTATATTCTTACTGCTGTAGGGGAGTACTTTGATTTTTTTTGTTATTTAAAATTGTAAACTTTTATCAATGCTTTAAACTATGGAATAAAATGAACTAGCTGAGAGGGGGTCATACCATGTTCTATCAGTGTATGTGTGTATTAACAATATACCTGTCAGTCATTATTAGCTCATCTGTCAAAGACAAAGTCAAGCTATTGTGATCACTGCAGAGTCTGTGTAGTGCAAAAACTTTAATCTAGCTCATAACTCAGAAACTATAAGAGGTAGCAACATGAAACTACCTAGGTGGATAGATCTCACTGAGGTGGTGAACAGATGAGTGTTGGCACCACTTGCAGGGCTCTTGTTGGGTTTTGTATTATACATTAGCATTATGTACAGTGCGTACAGTATATCAGGAGGTTTTGTCCCCTTATAACAGTAAATACTGCTGGTTGGTATCACGTGATTTGTTTGACAGAAATGACTCCAAGAAGGAACATTTTGTGAAAGTCAAATAATGACTGTACTATCAGAAAGTATACTGGTTATTGGACAACCTTGAATATAAATACACAATTATTTTATTATGTGCAATTAGAAGATATAAGTAATTATATTCAATGTTTCGTTATTTTATTTCTTTTGTCTTGCCTGTTTATTTTATTGCTTTAAGTTCAACATGAGTAGATATAAGTTTGTGTTGAATATAGGACCATTGTGTTGAATATAGGACCATTATAACCTGTAGGATTATACATACTGACAATACAATTTGTTATAAGTTACAACTTACTACTGGTTATGTCTTGTAAAACGCTTTATATCATATTATTTATTTGATAGCTTCTTGGCCAGTATGTGAATTAATTTTGCTTAAGATTGCTAAAATAGAAAATCTCAGAAAAAAATATTGTTCATCCATTGTGATGGTTAAATCACTCCTGTTGGTTTATAAATATAGCGTTAATTATTGTATGCAAAATATCTATCATGTCTGTTAGGTTTGTTTTATGGTTGATAAAAAAATAATTTGCAATTAAGACACTCCTTGTTGAGGTCATTTTATAACTTTATGAATTATGAACTACAGTTATCTCCCTTGGATCTACAATTATGTTGAATGTTACATATTTCCCCAGCAGACTTATATACTGTACAGTATGCATAGAGTTGTGTGTTGTATGGACACTTATGGATAAGGTTATATTTGTTACCCGTGGTTATATTTTGTTATGTTAAACATTGTATTGTTAATGATGAATGTAGACACAAAGGTTTTGCATCTATACATTATTGATATATTTCACATATAAAACTTCATTATACTGATTTCAGTGTCTTTGTTATATATATATACCCCTAATTTCTATGTTCTATTAGCTCACCTGAGCGAGTATTAGTATACTGTAATGTCCATTGTCTGTCGATCCATCCACAATTCTTCAAACGACTTCTCTAAAATGGCTGTGTCAAATTTGAAGAAACTTCACAGGAATGATCTTTGGGTTGTCTTTTACATAAGTTGTTAAAAGATTGTCATTCTATGCAGAATTGTGATTTCAATGGCAACCAAAAGGAAATATATAAGAAAATATAAAAAATATATATAATTATAAGAGATAGTTATTTGGCATGGAGTTCCATCTAGAGACCCTCAACAAAGTTGCTAATATAATGTCCCTCACTAATATAATGTCCCTCACGGGTTGAAATTTGCCCCGCTCCAGGGGTCACATGTCTTATTTTCCAATATGTTTTACATACTGCAGCACAAATTTAAATCTAATTCTTAAGTGATATTGCCATAGCTCGTTTCTCAGGTGAGCATCACAGGACCACTTGGTCCTCTTGTTTTGACCACTCCTGATTCACTTGTACCCTGTCTTACTAGGAGACATGACATGTGAGGTTAAAACAATGATCTAAATAGCTGACAACTTACATATTTTCATCCCAATTTATGAAACAAAGTCTTAATGATCTAAACATGAAGGGATTCTTTATTAATTAAAAATTCAGTATTTTGAACAAATTGTCTATAAATATGAGACTCACACACGTACATGCATAGTATTACATGCACAGCATTAACACGCCAAACATTTGGAATTTAGCTTAACATAATTCAGCCAGTAAACATTTACATTTTTATAGCATTTTTAATAAAGACAGACATGATAAATACAGCACAATAACTTGAACATTTTGGATTTATGAATGTACAGTACAACCTCTCCAAAGCAACACTCTTTGGGAGTACCAAAATTATGTTGTTGTTGAGAGGTTGTTGCTCTGGAGAGGTTAATAATAGTTAAATCATGCAGTGGGGAAAATACTGCTGTTGTTAAAGGGAGGTTGTTGCCTTAGAGAGGGCTGCTCTGGAGAGGTTGTACTATACTTTACTATTTACTCGTATTTTGTTCTGTTTGTCTGTATATTCTATTATCTGGGGTTTTGGACATACAACATGTTATAAAAAGGTCACTGGATTTTTTAATTATCAGGAGACATTGTAAATACCAGCATGGTGAAAATATATGTACAGCCAAACAAACATGTAAACCAAGGTTATCCCTGTGAATGCCAAATTGTGCTTTGTGACAGTTGACTTTTATTTAGAGGTCATTTTGTTCTAAATAATTTATAGAAGAATGGCCTTTATTCACAGGATGGCTTTATCAAGAGGTGACTGCCAACACAGGCTTGACAGTATTATGAAAATTGTAGGCCAATGTGCACTCATTGTTTGACCTCAGTCACATAAACCACGTGACCTCAGTTACATATACCACGTGACCTCAGTCACATAAACCACGTGACTTCAGTCACATTACCGTGTGACCTCTGTCACATAAACCACGTGACCTTTGTCACATATAACCACGTGACCTCAGTCACATAAAACACGTGACAATAATTAAAATATCTAGGCTCCTGTCAACATCAAATTTCTCCATTTTACAACATTTTTATTTCAATTTGATGAAAAGTAATGACGCATGTCATTGATGGTTACTATGGTTATGGGAATAAAGGACCTACTTGCGTTTAATTGTCAGAGAAAAACATAATTATTTTATATAGAAAAGGTAATTGCCAGAACTAACCTTTGATCAAATTTCATAAAACGTGAAACTTACAAGAATCCAGGACCATAAACAACACAATGACGTTTTCTTCCATCACAGACATCCCACAAAAGGGAAAATTAAATACAGAAAGAAGTCAGGTGCGAGGAAATATCTCCAAATTAGATGAATCGTTCAGAAGAAATGTCATAAAAATGCATCTTAATGACCTGGTAGCACTTATACATAAGAAACTCACTGGGTATATAATCATTGTAGGCATGTGACATTGCCAAATTTGTGAGACAGCTTTTTTAACATTACGATATTCATAAATTTAAACGATTATTTATTTATCTTGATCTAACAACAGTACTTATTTGCGATGCATACATTATAATTATATTGGTTAATGCTTATAGCTTGGAAAAGTTCTTTAGTGAATGTTTGAAAGTCGAAACATTCCTTTATCAGAGTGCTCATATTAGCTCATTGTTCATTGGTCACATTACTAGATTATGCTAATTAGAGGTCATAAAACAAACATCTTTTGTCAGTGGAGATTTTTGTTAGAGTATGCTGTTGTAAAGCAACCTAACTGGACTGGTTGTGTTAAATGCTTACCATTAACGTTGGAAAGTTTGACAAAATGAAGAATTTAAAATTAATTGATGTTTTAGTATCATTTTCTGTGTTTTATTTTCAATGGCAAATCGTGTTTACTCAAGAAACATGTAAGTATTATGTTTTTTATTTTCATGTAATTTTTACACTTTAAGTACAAGTGCTTTTATCCAGTGAGTTTTGTAACTATTGATCAAGAAGTTTGTGAGTTCAAGCCGCAGGCTACGTGAGAGCTCATTATTAGTATGTACTATATCATTGTATATAATGCTCTCAGATTTTCTGCGACCTGCACATATTACTTGGAAAGAAATACAGAGGTAACATGGACTATTGATATGGAGCGAGAACATGGAGTAAACGATTTTTTATTTCGAGTCTTACACCAAGTTGAGTCATATGCGACGTACAGTTCACCTAAGCATCATTCCTGGCAAGAACCAATACTAGACTCCCATCCACCAAAAGCAACTGTCTCACATAAAGAGACATGGTCGGTAGCGGGGCTCGAACCCACGACCCTCAATCAATGAGAGTGATTTGAAGTCAGCTACCTTAACCACTCCAACACGGATGCGGGTGGATTGAACAAGGAGATGGTCGGTAGGGATAGATTACCGAGGGTAATGTCGATCGTATATAAATACATGTGTACATGGATATACGACAGCGTATCTTACAGAAAAATTCTGAATAAGTTCGGGTAAATTAGTTGATACAAATACTGGCTTCCATTTATACGAAACACATTGGACTATGTGGAGATAGTGTACCAGTCCCTATAATATTAAACTTTTATATATTATTTTTTCAATCATATGTATTATTCGCCACTACTGTTGTTTTTTACACGTAACGCTTCAGGCGCGGTTAAATATATCTAGACTCTTTTGAAAAATCACATTTCATTATGTTCGTATTTCAAAAACAGTTCAATTGAAATACAAACGAATAACAGATTTTATCAGGCTACAGTGTCTCAGTTATTTCAGGCAATCACTTAACTACATACGTGTTGGTGTAGACTCATATTATGTGCTGATCATGCGATGTCAACTTCAGAACATGAATAACTAGTGTGTCAGTGGAGCTCAAACATTACATATTCAACCAATTAGTCACAGAGCTCTTGATAAGAACTCACTAACTCGAGGTTTGTGTTGACCAGATGCGATTTCTATTGACTTATTAATGGTATAAATTTGTTCAAATGTGTTAGACTTGGTTTTGCAAATCTTGCCAAGTACTAGCAGTTCGTTTATACATGTAATTATTCAAGATGAGCTAAAACCTACATCAAGTGTTAGTCTGACAAATAAAAGAGAACATTTTAATGTTATGATTATATTTTGTAGCATGTTCGGATGGAGCTAAAGCAGGACCAGACAAACCGGGCACCTTTAATAAAAACATCGATAAGGACAAAGGTACTTCAAGTTGTTTTCAATAATTGCGAATTAGATTTCAACAACAGAACAGGACATTTTTTTCTTTCAGGCTTATATTAGAGGACATCGTCTTGCTAAAATACAATGAATATAAATATAACTACTTAGCCACACACAAGGCGAGTGTTTTTAATAACAACAAATAGTTTCTTTCTTTAACAGTTTCACAAACATTCTACGAAGATAAATAATGTAATAAACTACTGAGAATTCGAAATAGTATTCCATATTGACGAAACTTCTTTAATATATTTGGATACATTCATCAATGTATTTCTATTTTGTATGATCAAGCAATTCAATAAACTTCCGTTAACATATATTTTTTTATAAAAGTAACCTTTCAGATATGTTTTGCGGAAATTCACAAACATACGAAATGATACTCATATTCTAAATCAAGAATGTTACAGCATTAACAGTATCTCTGTTCACAAGGAATATTATTTCTTGCATATCTTCGGGTTTTTATTAAAATTTTATCATTGCGCCGTTTGAAAATTTCTCTAGTAATAATAAAAAAGATTTTTACAGAAAGAATAAAGTTCTATTCGGTAGTCGCAAAATTGTTTGGCTGATAATACAATTATATTCAATGAAAAAAATTAAATGAAATTGTGAAATGTTTCAAGACGGCGTATATAATTTCAGCAACTGGGTATTTGGTATACAGTGACCCGTACATCATCAAATGCTGTGGTACGGTCCGGAGCTGGGCTTTTTCTATCGGTAAAGGAACGGACATCGATCTACAGATATGGAGACCGAAGGACAAGAAGAATAAACAGTATGAATTAGTCGGTGTGAATTCATACAAAATTCCGAGTAAGTTCCGCGATAGTTTTTCTTGGACATTCATCCGAACAAATTCAATTTCTACAAGTGTTGTCGTTCGTTGTGTCTAGCTTACATGTCTATAAACTGGTTCCCGTTGACCTGTCTGTACGAAACCTTTGGTGCACTGCAACACGGACCGGGAACCAGTTTACTCTGGGTAGAGATTTGAACAAACTGTGTAATTATTTTCGACCAAGAATAATTATATTATATTATTGGAATGCACTGGGTGTTCACGACCCGTGTCTTTGAAGTGATTGAATGGACAAATAAAATCAAAATTGATCAAACTTCAATCACTTACATTATCGGTCTAACGTTCCCCACAAACGCCCACATTAGTGTAATAACGAATCTTTCCCAATCTCCATACAAGATGATTCGTAGCAACCGTATTACTCCGCGAGGAATGTCATTTAATGGCTACATTAATGATTACTTTAAATATTTAGGAATCAATCTATACTGTTAATGTTGTTAATATTGGTGTATTTAATATTTAGTTGTACGATGTTTATTATCACTAGTATAATTACTTGTTTACTGTATCTATGTTAGAAGAATGTAGTTCATATCGGTTCTGTTGTATACATCAATTAGCAGGCATTATTGAACTCTACATTAAAATGTGAATAAATTAAACTGGTAATATAGAATTTATTTTCGTCAAACTGAGTCGTGAATTATTTTCGTAAAGTATTCTTTTAGGTTGTTCAAAAAAGTCTTACATATTAGAGGGGAGTGGCCACGTGATAAAACTCCGTTCATAGCTCCTCCTTGACAACTTATATTTATGCTTTATTACATACATGTAATACATTAATGCAATATCCTTTACAAGTACACCATTAATATATATACGTAACATCATCACCTCAGACTGTTATCCTTACATACATACGTAATCCTCTATGCGCTGGTTTGCGCATGATAAGGCCATCGACACACTCCGCCAATATAGCTGGTCCCTTGTCCATACCTCTATAATCAGCAAATTACGAGAAAATGGCCAAACTACGGAGGTGCCTGTCACTGTCATGCCTTTGTTAGTACACTTGTTGTTATACAATAAATTATGCATTTTATTCCTTTACAATAATGCATGTAGAAAAGTTAAGAACCTGGCCAATAGTCTGTCGTGTCAAAGTATTGAATAAAACTTTTACTTATTTAAATTGATTCAATTACAGAAAAAGACAGGAAAGCTGGTGGATCAGCAACTTATGACGTTTCAGGGAAGGATTGGATATCAGTGGAAGAAGATGACGTGATTGGATGGTTAGTTTAGCCAATTAATTCAACATTTTATTTAACATACAACTGGATTTCCAGATTGTTAAGTTTTGCTGCATAAGTGAGCGAGAGACTCTTCAAAATAAGGATCCGACAGAACTACTTGGGATATGAATGTCATTATAATATGACTCTGTTAGACACTGATATCTAGACATCATTCGGGACACTAATGGTCTGTGTATGGATGTACAATGCAACTTCCCTCTCCAGAGCGGCCCTCTCTTGAGCAAAACCCTCCCTAATGCAACAACGTGTTTTCACAATTGTACCATTTAACTATAGATTTCTAGAACAACAACCTCTTAACAACAACATGATATTGCTTCTCCCAAAGGGTGTTGATTTGGAGAGGTTGCACTGTTGTCTTATCGTCTAAAACTGGTCCAAATATATGTGGTCGTTAATATTGAATTATTTATTCAACGTTTATATTGAAGCGTCATCTGAAGTGTTTATGGCTGCTAATGTTTATATCTACCTAGGTATAGTCTTGGAGATCAAGTAGTAGAGTATGCCGATGGTTCTGGTGATGGAATCTGGCAGCTAGCTTCTTCTGCTGCAGCTAAAGCTGGTGATGTTGTAGATTACAGTAAAGGGAAGAAACAGTCCAAGAGAACGTATGGTATACAGCTAACACTACAACCTAGTAAGTAAACAATGATTTACATGTTACTAGAAATGTGTCCACACACGATTGCCCCCTCTGAGAGCTAAGTAAAAAAGGGGCCATGATTCCTGTGAAAATGTTAGGGTTTTAACGGACTATTTTATTATTTTATCATTATACACCTTCGTGTAAATATTTCTTGAGTTGTCGCTCGGAATCCAAAGTTTAAACAGACGGACAGGGAAACACTTTATGCCCTTGCGCCATTTCGAATGGTGGGGACATAATAAAATAACTACATGTAATCTCCACGTATACATCACATCCATTCATACACACATTGCTGTTTATTTCAGATAATCCTCCGAAGTTAGATTTACTTCTCGCTACATCTGTAGCAATGAACGTTGACATTGGTTTTGTTGTTTATACTGTTCATGTTCTTGATGATGATCCAGCTGATGTGAAAGGACTTAAAATGGAATTGATGAATGAAAACGAATTCTTTGCGTTTGAACCAAAGACGGGTTGGTTTAGTAATGATCAGTATTAACATGTACAGTGGAACCTCTCCAAAGCAACACCCTTTGGGAGTAGCAAAATAATGTTGTTGTTGAAGGGAGGTTGTTGCTCAAGGGAGGGTCGCTCTGGATTGGTTGTACTGTATATTGATTAGATTTTCTACATAATGTTTATCTCTTCGCGAACGCCTTGTTATGTGAATGTTACTTTCTGTTGCCCGTCTGATGCATTTAAATTGACAAATGAATTTGTGATAGATTTATAACTCTAGCATGCCTTTACTTCAGGAAATCGGCAATGTTATTTCAAATGACTGCATAGAACCTGTAATATAATACTCAATAAAACAAATTTGCTTTTTAAGTTTTTTATGCATTAGTGTTAATAGTTTTATCACGGTATGTTTGGTCGATGGCTGATGTGTTTAACGAAAATCTATTTATTCTGCAGGTATTCTGTCAGTCGATAAAGAAATGACAGTCCCAAAAGAAGGTAAGAAGTATACATTTAACTTTAAAGTCACCGACCATTGTGGTGCAGAAGATACCGGTTCACTAACAGTCTATGTAGACTATGCCGAGGTACAGACATATCCTCCGAAGGATTCCGATGATCCGACAACTCAGCCGGACGAACTACCACTGACAACAACCACAGTGACTAATGACAAAGGTGACGGTGATGATGACAAAGGTGACGGTGATGATGACAAAGGTGACGGTGATAATGACGAAGGTGACGGTGATGATGACAAAGGTGACGGTGATGATGACAAAGGTGACGGTGATGATGACAAAGGTGACGGTGATGATGACGAAGGTGAAGCTGATGATGACAAAGAGGATGGAAAAGACAAGAGTAAGAAGAATGACATTCAGGAATCAACAACGACATCTACAACGTTTTTCCCTGAATATGACGTATGTATTTGTAAAGCTTTGTCCGATATATATTTGACTTATTCTTGGCGTTATTGTTAAACAGAAGTTTCGAATTTTGCACAAACTGTTAATTACGTCTTTGAGAAGGGGACATATTTAACCTTATTTTTGGTCTAGATATTTTGGGTGTAATGCATCTATTTGGTACATGATACATCATTATATTTAGGATGTACACAATCTTTATCACTCTGCTAATTATGATAACAAGAACAAAAGTGACACCAACAACATCCTTATTTCAGGATATCACAGAGCCTTCCAACTCCTCCTACACAAGGTCACAAAGAGGATCACCGGGTAAGTAACCAGAACACATCCGTATTTATTAACCTTATCTTATGTCTTGTTTAAATTACATGTTTACACTTTTTCTTTGTTAATTGATTAATTGTTTATGTTTGTACACTTGTGGTAATGAAATAGAGTCAATAATCGACATAAATTCATAAGATTATCATTATTTTATTTCCAATTCATACCAATGTTAACAACGTTCTTTCGACCCAGTCACTGTACCTGTAGTTCAAAATATAAACATTATTTGTATGGGAAATTTCTTAAGAGGAAGTGTCAGTCAGTAGGAAAAAACATCACACAAACAAAACTAAAATTATATGGATAATAAACCACATACTTTATATAATACCTTTGGTGATATATCATATTTTTGTTTTAGATATCGGTCTTATTGCTGGAATCATATTAGGATGTGTGGCATTATTGGTGCTAGTGGCGGCCGCTGTAGCTGTGGTGCTCAGTAAGAGGGCAAAGGCGAAGGCAAAGGTAGCATCAAAAGATGTGGAGAAACGGTCAAGGGAAGCATACGCAAAGAAGAAAGGTAAACCCCCACCAGTCCACTCTGTCAAACCATCGGGTAAAACAAACGGTGAGGATGTTAAGGACAAGAATGACGGTAAAGACAATGAAAAGAAGACAACCACGGACAGTAAAAACAATACGTCCAAGGACAAACCAACACAGAAGGCCGACGATAAAACTACAAATAAATCTAATGACCAGAGGAGGCAATCTAGTGATAAGACAACGGACAAGAAGTCACCACAGTCTAAACCCGATAACAAACATGTGACAAATGGAAAATCTGCCAAAGATAAATAATTTTGATTTTAATCGGATAGTCTATGAATGTATATAATGCTGTCATCAACTTTTTGGCTTGCTGACTCGTATTGCACAGATTTCAGTTTGCCAAGTATTTGATTATTATATAACATTATGTACCGTGTTGCAGTTTTATGTTGACACATGCGCAATTTGTTGAACATTAATTCCAGTCCTTCTTTGATGCAGAATGGAGTGAATTCCTGTGATAATGTACGTAGATCTAGGTAGATCGTAGGTAGGTAAACGTTATTTTAGTAAAATCGATGTACATAGACATATCGTTTATATATGACATGTTCATCTCTCATTTTATATATTTATACGGCAGTGCATTTTGAATTACAGGCAATGTCATAACTTACATCTCCTGATTTGAAAACAGCTGCGATTGCTGAATTTATTGGCAAGTTTTGTCATCTAATAGACATGGAATATAATGATAATTTATATGTTCATACTTCAAGTAAACACTAACTCATATTATATTAATGTAAATAAATACAGTGTATACAATGTACTGAGCTGTATTTAGTGTAATTTCAGTATTTAGTTTATTTTTAGAATAGTGCGTTGATTTTCTGTTAACTTTACAAGTTACGTCCACTTTATCTGTAACATTTTGTTATCCCCGACCTTTACCATGTTCTCTACAGTGTCTGGACAGGCCTCACTCGATCTTTAAGACTTTCTCGTATTTGGCCAAACTGTATGCTCTTTCTCATGTACATGTATATAATAATGAATAAAACTGTAATCAATTATATTAACCAGATACAGTATGCATCGTTTTTATTTCATGGGTTTTCATCAATTTTTGTATTCGATTTATCGAGTTTAATACTAGTATGTGAGATTACGTGCCAAACCGAACAACTTGGGACTATTTTTTGCATTCGCACCAGTTGAGCAGAATTCTAGTTGTCACTGTATTGCGATGGTTATATTAGCTAAATAAGCAACCATCACACAATACTTTGATATCATGATATTTATGTGTATAGTATACATCGTGACACAGAATATTGTGCAACAGAATGCATACTGGCTTATTTCATATTGGCCTATAAAGACAAAGTTTTCCTTTTTTCAAAATGTTTATTTTTAGAGCAAAAGTACAATTGGTTACATAATTGTATTATGTAGTGAATATACATCAATATTTGATCAGACATCGTCTGACTTTTAAATGACAATTAAACCACGCACATGAGCAAAGTATTGTGGTTTGTAACTATATGTGGAAAAAATGTAGAATACATGCATTAAACTTATATCTTACCATGTAGATCTTCGAAACGTAGAAAAGAAAAAAAAGCAAATAGGATTTAATTTGATCTTGCACACACCAAACAGCAACAACCGTGCATCAAACACGTACCGTCATAATCCACGATGACATTTGTTCTTATTTAATTATAAATGAATCTAAATCAAGCACATGTTTAATCAATTAAACGAACATTTTATCATAATATATTGATGTCAATGCTTCTCCAATCTCATAACATTGAGTATGATTGTAAAATGGAAGATAGTTTAACTTTCCACCGTCGTCACTCGCTCAGCGCGCCCGAATGATGATGCGGACCGAAGTACAAAATTTTAAATGTTAATTTTTTTACAAAGTTTGTATGTATGATCTACTACAATGTGTGTCCCGGATATATTTCACTCACCAAACACGCCTGTGTTGTGTGGTAATGGGTCTAAAGAAACACATTCAATAACGAGTATTGTATCAATAAAGACTATAATTATCTCTAGAAAATAATCAAATTTCAAACTGATTAATAAGTAGATATAAACACACTTTCTAACAATACAACTCAGAGTATGTCACGTGATCATCGCATAAACAAAAAAAAACAGTGCTTTAAAATAACATGATTTACATATTAGAAAAATAATGTAAATGTGCGCTTGCATATTTCTAAGAGATTTGTAAATAGGTGGTATGATGTAGATGTATACATGTAATTACTTTGATATGACTTCATATGTGTAACAATTTGGGGCTTACGACTTGTTGAAAACAATGACAAAACGCTCTTAATAGGACACTATTTACAGTTAATAACAATGGAATTTTATTTGTCAGGAATGGGCAGCAGTATTTCCCCGGATAGTAATTAATCAAATACCTGCAGCAGTCCATTAGTTAATGAAGGTAGAAAAAAGAATATAATTTGTCAGAGTGTATGAAGTTTGTACACAACGTGAGTGAGGATATTATCACACATATCAAGTCATATCTAGAAGGCGATTAATGCTATGATACATATCTATGTACAAACAAAATCATCATTTCGGTACGATCAATAAATAACGCATTAAATGCTGACGATAATACTTTCACTATCTGTCGTATGTGAAAAAAAGCTCGCTGGACATATTCTGATAAAAGTTTAACCACGCCCACACACACTGGGCAAAGGTCACGTGGGTCAATGCTCCGGAGTAGATGTATGACTTAGGTTATATTTTGAATTATCGAATGTAACTAAGGGAGACGTAGCAGCTGCAGTACCTGACGTCGAGTACCCGGCAAACTGAAATAAACGTTCACGTGATTTAAAGGGTCTATATAGAGTTCACAAACAACAGAATCAACAGACAATATTCTGGAATCCAGATTTTTTTCACTTTACCGCTTGTATAGTATTTCTAAGAAATTATTTCTGATACACCTTACATGTTACTACTGTCGTTACTCGATGGTTTTAAAAAGTTTTAAAACAGGCAAGCAAATGGTTTATTTCTTTACTTTTATTAAGATAATCAATGTGTTATTATCCTACAAAGAAATGTTTGTTTTTTATGAAATTTTGAAACCCAATTAAAATGAAGTATAACGGATCCTAATACAAAATGTTATATTAACTTTATATAATACAACATCTTGAAATGTTGGACCTGGGTTAGTTAAATTTGACTTTATGTCATAAAGGGAGGTAATATTACCAACTAGTACTCTCCTTTTTCTATGATTATACAGCATTTTTTTTATTTCATGAGTACAAACTCCAAAATTACACAACTCAGTAAAAGCTCGTGGTGAAATGATTTATAAATGATTTATTATACATATTCAATGAAAATAAACACGAGTTTTATGGATAGAAATGAATGCTTGTAATAGGATCTGTGGTCCATCATACCAACATTCAGACCAACCTACCGGAGCGTTCTCTCGTTCACTATATCCTACTTCTTTAAGTGCTTCTAATGGTTCTTTCTTCACAATTCTCACAGTGTGTGACTTTGACTATAAAATTCACAAAAACACAGATTTAGTAACTGGTCACTTTGTTTGTAATAAACAGTCTCTCTGTATGAATTAAATGTTTTATTTAATACATTTAGTTAAAGACAGTTTTTTTAAAATTTATGTAGCATTTCTTTTCAGATATAGCTTTATACACTTAAAATTGTTAACTTTGAGATGAACTAGGATGAAAATCTTCCCCTGTTTATAGTTGCGCCCAGGGAACTCAAAATTTGTTAGAACTATTCAACTGAAGTATTGAACACTGTATAGAATGTACAGGGCAGAACAGAACTTGTATATACATGGTATTTCTTTAAGATAATTTAGATATCTATTTCAAACATAATGCATAATGTCCAAAAATTTACAATAAATCAATAATTATACATTACATATAGATTAAACAAATCATATATGTACTTTTCTAGAAAAAAAATAATACGCTGTAATGGGGGATCTTAAATGATAATATATGTGAAAAAATAACAGTATTTTAATGATTGAAGAGAAAAGTGTTAAGAACGTAATTTACTAGTAAAACATTTATAAATATACCAAAAGAGATAAACTCATTGTTTCATTATCAGACGAAAGAAGTTCGATAAATGTTGGTATATTTGGTCATCTCCAGTAATATTTCCTGGTGTATACTCAAATATCTGATAAAAATACCAGGACATTCTAAAAAAGTGAAATTCATCTTCAAGAGATTTGCAAAACTTGCATTTCCTTTTTAGTAGATTAGTTCCATCACCAATTTCTAAATGATGTCTTGATAATATTGATATCGAATATTAAAGCATGTCTGTATTTCGGGATATCACTTTTTATGTATATATGGGACAGAGTTTATCATCAGAGTTGACACCAATCTCAAGTGTAAAACCCTGATTGGTTGCTTCCGATTCTATTATTAAGTAAAAACAATTTGCAAAACGGTATTTTGGGAAGAAACGTCTAAATTGTATCTAGAATCACGGACAATACTATTGTATCTTCTACCTCTGAATTCTTTACTTTTTGCCTCATTTTACGTATTCGTTGATGAATTAGATATTCACACAATGCCACTATCATAGCTAACAGTAGTCCTCCGACAAGTATATGGAATATACCAGACACATTACTCAGTGTTAAAGCACTGGTTTTGGCATCCTGAAAGTATTCAAATCATTTAAGATAATATGTTCATTTCTCCTCCTGATGTAGACTATCAGATATAATGGTTTTGTGAATTCAAGAGCAAAATGGATAAAGCTAGGAGGCCATTACGAGACGTCAATGTTGAATATGAAATCATTTAATCTCTCCAAATTTTATGATAAGATTGATCTGATCAGCTGGGAGATCTCAGACATACAAATCAGGAAATCTACGTATTAAAGATTTAAATGTCTTCATGATTTCATTCCGTGATATTCGTGATTCAGACCCATCTCGAATTTAAGACAAAAAAGTCAAATTTGCAATCTAGTATCAGTGACTTGTTAGTGGCATTATATGTCTGGTTCCTTGCACAGACACTTGTTTTGTCAAACTTCAAGCCCATCTACAAGGGTCGCTCTTACCACTACCAAAGCATATAGAAGAGATGTATTGCTAGTGATGAGAGCGACCGTTGTCCAGGATAGACGTGAATTTTGACTAAACAAATGTCTCGGTTTCCTTGTGCTACCTTTTTATCAGCTCGAATTTAATAAAAAATGTCAATTTTGGAATCCAGTAAAACTAAGATCAGTGACTGGTTTCCGGCGTTATTTCTCTGATTCCTTGCAGTACCTTTTTGTCAGTTCCACACATCCCCTTTGAATACCACCATTTCTGCTCCAGTTTCATTAATTCACCAACTTCTCTCAGCTTCAAAACAGCTAAGTTTAGATGTTTCCTGTAATCACGTTAATTTGAAGCCAATTAATTTAAACCATATGGTTAATTAAGTCCATCACGTGATATAAAAAGCGAATGTTAGGAAATGTGTGATTAATTGAAATACACTTTTTACATGACATTATCACTCAACCAAGAATAATCATAATGTTGGTCATAATTACAATTTTGCAAAAGGATAGACATCAATGTGTCATATTCAATAGTCATTTATTCTTTCAATTTTAGTAATACCGTACTTAATGAAGTTATAAAACATCTAAAACGTTATTGAATTACAAATAATTATTATGTTATCAACACACCAGCATTAGAATGATTGGAAAGGTAAATACGAGGGGTGATCATTATAATCGAGAACTTTTACAATGAAATTATCAATTTCAACCACAGATGAATAAAACTCTACTCCTTTTCAAACAAGACCCTGTGTAAATTAATATACTTATTACATCTCTCAAACCCAAAACCAAAGGCGTGACGTAAGCCGCCACGTGACAACACTCTCAACACTTCCGTAACAGCACTACCATGCTCTTCCCGAATCTCAAATCTATGACCCCGGAACTGATATTTTACATTTGGTCACCCCTCGTATAATCTGACATTGTTATAAATCTTACTAACGTCAAATGAAAGTTTTTCTCTGTTGCTATACCATATCCTTTTTTATCTAAAAGTTGCCCAACTTTCATTGTGTTGCATGGTTTACGTTGATTGTGGTACACATTATATGCAGACTCCATGAGGAAGGCATATTTCCCCTTACTGCTTCTCACCTTATCCACACCATGTTGCACATCTTTCATCATAACACGATCAAAGTTGGCACTCATGTATTGCCACATTCTCATGTATGTATCTACTTTGGACGTCTACATGCGTGAACAATATGAAAGCAAGGTCATAATATGACAAAAAGAAAAGTGATTACTGACCTAAATGTCACAACCTTAAGAACTGTTTAAAGGGTGTCATGCGTATCTTTTTTGACACACTGCATATGATTCGTTTTGCACTTATTATTACAGTGCAAACTCCACAGAGCGGCCCTCTCTAAATAGAGCTACAACCTTTTAACAACAACATCATTCTGCTACTCCCAAAGGGTGTTGCTTTGAAGAGATTGCACCGTATTAATATTTCTTAAAGAAATGAGTATAGGAGAAACGTCACAGACTGTTGGATCACGTGATTTCTACGAACATCATACGTACTTACCCACATAAACAACATAACCAAGATACACAACATTAACATAGAACAATACACAAACTATATAAACAATCCCAGATGCTGCCTTACAATGGCGTGAACACAATGGTTACAAAGACAAGCCGTCAGTTTAATTTTCAGCAATGAATTAGATGCAAACAAAGTCATTTTATCAAAGTATTAAATCAAATCACAAACTGGGTATTACAAGAACAAATATGATCACTGAAATCTCAAAGATTATTTTATAATTAATCATTTACCTCTCTGGTAAGATATTGTGACGTTTTACTCAAAAGCAGGATCCCTCCATCTGACATAATATTATTAAACAAGTAAATAATGAATAAATATTTGTGTTACCTCGAAGAAAGTTCGACTTGACCCTTGATCCAGTGTTCCAAATTCCATTTCTCCTTGTTTTCTTAACAAATCATCCGCGGAATTAATAGGAGGAGTCAGACGTTCAATTGTTAAGAAAGCAGCAAGGTTTGCGGTGTAGGACGAGATTAGGATTAGTGTGAAAAACCACCAAGCACTCCCAACAATACGCCCAGCATACGATCTAGATAAAATATCTTAAATCTACATTTATATTAACATACGTGTATAATTTCATAAAGGTCTAAATAATCTCGTTGTGTACTTCGTTCATTTTAATTATATTGGAATACAGCCTCTATTCAGAACATTATTGTAGGTTTCGTTATTAAATGGATTTCTTATTTCTGCAGAAGCAGTCATAAAACATAAAGCATGTTCCTCTAATTGTATTTCTGACATTAAGTTGACAAATTATTGCCACTACCACGGATTATGACATTCTTTTGTATACAGCAGAGATTTTATTTCATCAGTCTATATTCTAAAGTGTATGTAAAGTAAATTTTCTTGCATTGATCATTCCAGTTCAGTTTCATCACCAACTGGTCCGGCTAAATATAAACTAAATGTTTTCCCAATTTGGAAGTCATTGTAATCTCCAGATAGTACTGTTTTAGCTCCGTCAGAAATACAGTTAAAGATGTATTCATGAAACTGATTGATATGTCAAGAGAACGGAAAACGGCAGCGAGGTGAAAATGCGTCCAGGGACTGATAAATTCTTAGCTTCAACCGTCAACTTGGCAATTTCTCATTCATCTAAAACTGTGAGTTGTGTTCTCAAGGGAGGAGATGTGCAATTAAAAACAACCGGTACTCGGAGAAGTGAGACATGAAAGCGAGACGAACACCAACAATAAATGGAAGAATATATGGCACGTTGTGGTACCGTGAAAGAAAATAAATCATAACATATGAAATAAAATGACTAGAAACTACATTTCGTTCACAAGACTAGTTTGTGTTGTGCAAATAAGATTTACATTCTGAAGAGATTAACTCTAAAATAAGTAATGTTTGAGTAACAATGGATTATAAAACCTTTACAAGTGATATCATTTTTAACACTAAGTGCGAGTCTATACTTATCAAGACGTACAGACCTTTAACATCGCAGGAAACATTTTGTCGTTGCTTAAATTTAGTATATTCTTTCCTGGCTCAGCTTACAATACGTGGGGTATTGGTGTGATATTTTAAACATGCATTTATTTAAAACGAGTGTGTCATATGATGACAAGTTGAAGACAGACTTTCAACGAGTCTGCAAACATGGCACGTGCAAGTAAGAAATTCATGCGTGTAAGACATCCATTGATAGATGTCTTAAAAATTAACATATTTAGATACTAGTAGACGCTACTCCCTCCTGATTCACTGAAAAGTCGAATATTTGGATGAAAACAAATTTAAATAAATATGAAAAAAGGGGATTGTGTATTTGGTGAGAAATTGCCAGCATTTTGTTGTATTGACGAGATGTTAAGCTTTTAAAGTATTCTATAAATCTAATAAGGTCTGGTATATCCGTACAACACATGTACTGATGAGTGCTTATTGAAACGTTGAATATCACAAATTACACATATATTATAATATGTCTAATACTGATTTGGATTACAATTATGTAGTTTAGCACCCGTACCAACCTTGGGAACGTATCAGAACCCTGCTGCATTAAAGCACCAAGTGAAAACCAAAATGTATTTAATATATTAAAATTGTTAATCGGAGCTCCTCCTTTCGGATCTATGTCCGTCCATTCATAGGGACTCCAGCGCCCAACCAGGAACAAGACGAGGGACACAGCGATGAAGGCCACCATAACACACAGCCACACTTTGTTGGATAACGGGTACATGAAGGAAAACACTCCAGGCTTTTCTTTGTCCGGTTTTTTAATCATAATGCTAATACCCGTCTGCATAAACGGTTTCGTGAAGTCAACCGCTCGTTGTCTCTCTTCATTAATTGTTAATGGTGCAATAGCAATGTCAGCTTTCTGAAAGTAGAGTTTACTCTTTATTTCATAGGATTTAATGACATTTTCAATATTATTTCATATATTGTGTTGGGCAGTTATCCTAACCAGCTTCCCTGGACTTCATTTAGGACTTAACCAGTACTAACCACATTCTATCCGCAAGCTATTGCCAAGCTACCCCACATACATAGTGTGAGCCAAGTCCGGAGTTCGAGCAGAAGACATAACCACATTAGGATAAATAAGTTTTTAGTTGTCTTGATATAAATAAATAACCAAGAAAGCACTTGGAACTTTTATCATATCGATATATTTATACATGTTTATAGATATCTACAGTATACACAAATATTTATATTAGAATAACTGTAGAACGTTTATATCACGTACGGTTCTTGTTCTATTGCTTTTAGGACATTCCTGAGTACTAAGCAGTTCTCCTATCATACCATTCCAACAGCCATACTGCTTATTCCTTGCACCATAGTTTTTATCTTCAACCAAGTCTATGAAATAGTCATAGTGTGTGGCACAATGTTCTTGTAGCAGTTTTGCCATATCTATACAATAACCCTAAAATAACAGATATAACAAACACACGAATCAGACCGTTGATGTATTTTCTATCAAACAGCGGCAGAGAAAATGTGTTACTTTACATGCATATACATCACGCCCGTTTATCCTTCGGCAAAATGCTGTGAGGAACTTCCGTCCTCGTTGTGAGCACCCATATTGTTTGTCAACAAGGTAAGTTTTTCCAAAATATTGAAGAATACAGGCCTTTGTGTAAATATATCGAAATGCAGTTAGCTAGCTATGGGTTTTCCGAGTACGCACATGTAAAGATATTGCCTGTTGGTGGACAATTTGATGGTAAAACCGTACGACGCAGTCACTCGGGTGGCTTGAAAACAGGAATGAACGTCTCGCCTGACCAAATAAAACAGTCAATACGTCGATACTAGTCAATATCTTTACATGTGCCTACTCGGAAAGCCCATAGCTAGCTAACTGTATTTCGATATTATTACACAAAGGCCTGTATTCTTCATAATTTTGGAAAAACTTGACAAACAATATGGGTGCTCACAACGAGGACGGAAGTTCCTCACAACATTTTTGCCGAAAGATAAATTACACTCGTTGTGAGTTAAACGGGCGTGTACATGTATATTTATAAATGGGCGTAACTGTTTATATCAAAATATGAAGCAATGCCTTAATCTCTGACAAAGAGGTTTACAGATCTCGAACACGCTCACATTGCCGTGCGTGTCATAAGTTATGCAATTTATGGGTTTAGGAAGTGACGATAATTTCTACGTGATTGAGCACTGTTCAATCATTAATCAATAACAAAATGATTCATAGTCCTTCGAATGAAGCGATTTGTGGCTCACATGGGCATTTGTTGTATTATTTTCTTTGATTGATTGTCGTATTCCTTCTTATCAATGAGAAACTTTGGTTTGACATGATTTTATGAAATGAACTCTTATTGTCCAATCAAATGTTTTGAATAAAATGAAATGTAATGCAGTGATTTGCCTACTTCTAAATATCTGCCATCAACCATTGGACTTCCTGTATTATCATCTGATTTTCTGTACTGTACAAATGGTTCTTCCTGGAACGTACACATATTTAATAAATATTATTTATATACATAAACATAGTCTTAATACAATGTACAGATTATGCGAATCGTAATGAAAAAGAAAAGCAATAAAAGGATTCAATCAAAAGATTCCGCGCGCATGACAAACGTAACAAACACCATGTAGATAAAAACAAGAGGGCCAATATGGCCCTATATCGCTCACATGACAATCACTGTTCACTCATTGAAACATTGTTTTGAACCGGTGACCTAGTTTTTGACCCCAGACGACCTATGTTCGAATTTGTCTTACATATCATTAAGACAAACAGTCTGACTAGGTTTGGTGAAGATACGATCAAAATTTGACATCTACAGTGTTAATAACGTTTTCCTAAGATTTGACCTTGTGACCTGGTTTTTGACCCTAGGTGACCCATATTTCAACTTGTCCTTAATATCATTAAGACAAACAATCTGACAAGGTTTGGCCAAGATCCAATCAAAACCATGACATTTAGAGCTTTTACAAGATTTTTACCTAAGATTTGACCTTGTGACCCAGTTTTTGAACCCAGCTGACCCATGTTCATCCCTGACCCACATATCATTGAGGCAAACATTTTGACAATGTTTGGTGAAGATCCAATTAAAACTGTGACATCTACAGTGTTAACAAAAGTTTTCCTAAGATTTGACCTGGTGACCTAGTTATTGACCCCAGATGACCCATATTTATACTTGACCGTTATATCATTAAAACAAACGATTTGACAAAGTTTGGTGAAGATCCAATAATAAATGTGAAATCTACAGTGTTAACATGGTTTTTCATAAGATTTGACCTAGCGACCTAGTTTTTGACCCAAGATGACCCATGTTCGAACTCGTCCAAGATATTATGAAGACAAACATTCTGACAAGGTTTCATGATCATCCAATTAAAACAGTGACTTCTAGAGTGTTCACAAGGTTTTCCAGCAATTTGCCCTAGTGACCTAATTTTACTACAGAAATTACCCATTTTCAAACTTGACCTACATATTATTAAAATAAACATTCTGACAAAGTTTCATGAAGATAAATTCAAAACAGTGATTTCTAAAGTGTTCACAAGGTTTTCCCTTATTTGGCCCTGGTGACCTAGTTTTTGACCCCAAATGGCCCAATATCGAACTCGTCCGAGATTTTGTTGATATTAACGTTCTGACCCAGTTTTGCTAAAATTGAGCCAAAAATGTGGCCCCTAGTGTGGTCACAACATAAAGTTTGACGACGCACGACGCCGGACGCCGGACGGAGAGTGATCCTAATAGCTCACTTTGTCACTTTTAGGTGACATGTGAGCTAAAAAGCTTTATGTAAGATGGATGGGGGAAGCTGCTTGGTCTAGGTCAATATATTGATACCGTACTTTTTACCAGGTTCTTGTAAAGCATTCCCCCAGAAATATGTGGATTATTGAATTGCCTCACCCCAATCAATTCATTTTATGTAGTATTTAAAGTGTAGACTCGCGTCATAATTGCCGACATGAAGTTACACCTCTGTAAAGCTGTCGATTACCTTAATTGTTACAACCCGGAGTGTCTTATTAAGTCCACCATTCAACATATCATCTTCTAGCTTTGGTAATGAAGTATTTAGTCCTCCCCGAGGTGTCCATACACCAACCTGTAAGTGTACAATATGTGTATGACCTTATTTGGGTGTTGTAGCATTCATCAAGATTTTGTGAAATCTTATATTGTCATCTGATGACGTGAATACTTCTTCACTGACGTCCAGAATGTTTTGACTGATGTCATTGTCAGGATTACATCGACTTTTATCATTTGATTTTGATCAAGAAGATAACGATGATACAAAGAGGAAAATATGGAGTATTGATGTGTTCTAGGATATCTAATTACTAGTATGGTATGCACACTTTAAGATCTATAAACAAAAACCCCTCGTACTAAAATCTCTACGTGTTTGTACTAAAGTCAATCGGATCATATGTTCACTTTTGAAACCTTTCTTTGCTACGCTTGAAGAAAGTAATAATGAATCTAATTTAGTAACATATACCTCTCTAAGTGGCGTCTTATGTTCTAATTGATGAACCTTAAAAACATAATCTTGTCTCACTCCTTTCTTGTCAAACTCTATGTTCCCAGTCAATCCATACAACTTTACCTATAATTGATTCACATGATTTTATAATACAACACAATATGAGACAGAGGATGATGGAAACCTTTTTAGAATAATATTCATTAAACATCATCATCAGCATCCACATCAACATACTAACCATCATATGCATCATTATCATCACCATATTTATCACCAAACACATCATCATCCTCGTCGTTATTATTATCTTTATTTTTGCCGTCCTTATTTTTGGAAACTGAACGATAGTTACGCTTTCCATTGTCGTCACACACTCGGCTCGCAATTATTTTCATGGGGATCTAAGTACTAGGTATATCTACATCAGTCATGCGGTTGTTAAACTAGTTCCCGTTTCATGCTGTAGTACTAGTCTGTGCAAGTTCAGTTTCCATGTGTACTTTCAGTACTTTGATTCATATGATAATGGCTTAAAATGTTTTAGTTTACCTGTTTAAGTTCTTGTAAAACCATGTGACCATCATAGTGTTGATCTAATGCTTCACCACTACAGTTATAACTTGTCATATCACTACTGGAACCTCGTCTGTAAGACGAATGAAGCAAAATTTAATAACACCAGTCAAGACATTCTATGCTCAAGCTAACTCACATAATTCAGAGACAGAGGACAATTTAACATAGGATGTATTATCTTCAGTCATACTAGTCACGGACAGTGTGTGCCTCGCCCAGGTTTCGAACTCACAATCTCTTGATCAATAGACCAACGCTTTAACCATTGAGCTAACCTGGCGGGAGCAGTAATATATAGAAATTACGACAATTGCACCATCAAAGTTCCATAAACACTGCCTGTGATTATATACAGTGACTGTAGTATACATATTACACGATGCTTTGTGGAACCAAGTGCTGGTCACGTACATTTATTTCACGTTTACCTCATATTTCCATGCTTCCCTCTTGCTTTAGATGACAATGCATGGTTTCTATTCAAACTGACGATGGCTTCCAATAACACATGTACAGTGTCTATAATCAGTGCTTTCTCTACCTGCAAATATAAACAGACAAGTGATACATATATGATGACACAATTATACAACAACCGCTACCGTGGCCGAGTGGTAAGGGTGTCCAGCTTCAGAGTGGGATATCGAAGGTTCGAACCCCAGTGAAGACTGGGTTAGAACTGATGTGGTCGGTCTGTTAACCTCCAGCTAGTTAAATAATGTTTACTGCAGGCCCATCTCAGCCAGGCGCTAGACAGGAAGAGAAGGGATTCGGAAGGTACTGTGAGAAGTAAAGATCTATGTGTGTCATAAGCCAACTTAGCTGGCCCTTTCAACATATTTTATATTAAGTACATGTAATTGTTTGTTGCAGAACTATGCCAGTGTTTGATGTATGACGTCATGTAGATAATGTAACAGTTTAATTCTGGTGTAATATATAACTCCGTATATAAAGTCTAATTAGTATCTATGATCTTAAACGTTTTGAAAACTTTTCATTTCATTGCAATACAGTTAAATTATTATTTCTTTTTTTCACATAAGTTATCACTTAAGATCCGCCATTAAGCTTATCATTATTAACTTTGTAGAAATCTATATCATGGTTTGTTTAATGTATATGTAATGCAAGTTATACAGTCATATGTGGTAAATTGTCGGGCTTTGTGCATTATGTTTGAAATGAATATGTATCTATCTATAAACCACATGTCACGTTTGTCACTTAATGTGTTCGCTACGTGTTAATACTTTCACGACTTTCCAAAACTGCCAGTGACTTTCATATAAATGTCGAGACCCGGCTTTGAACAATTAAAATTCCAGCAAATATACCGACTGGGCTATCGCAATTAAACCTAAAAGGTCAATGATACAGCCCAAATAAATAGATTTTCATTTTGCCACACGGATGACACGCCTAGTTAATGAAACAAGTGTCGTTAAAAAGCTGACTTTAACGGTTAGCTATTGTAGTTACAAGTACGAGTTTTAACTTATTTCAGATTACAGAACACACACTAATTAAATCATTCTCTCATTTGTGTGCGCAACGTATAATAGGGATAAACATACCAAAACAAAAACAAAACATGGAATAGTTGCCATAGAAAACAACTGCCAGTATGTGCAATAAATGGAAAGAAAGAAACAGACTCAACATTATGGGTCGTTATGTGCCAAAACTTTCTGAAATATCCTAATCAATGTGTTTTAATGAGGCATACAGAAATTCACGCCTTGGCAAGTTCGATCATCATGACATGTCATCGTTTATCTATGCAATAAGCAAAGTAAAATACCACTAATTAGAAACGTGCTTAAAGGTTAATTCACGTCTGTGCTTCTCGACAGCGCTGTTTGTTCACTAAATTGCTCTATTTAGTCTAGGATGACTACTTTATGCTACATAAAACATCTCTTTATTTTACGAATGGAACGGCCTTACCACGCGCAGTAATTTTCCATCAAGGAGTTCACTTAGCATGCTATAATTTGCATCATTTTGGCTAAATGCCAGCTTCCGCGTTCTATAATAATATCATTGATGGGTAATTGATCACAAACACTTTAGAAATTCGTCGTTTTTGGATAATTTAGTTCTATACTTAATGGAAAACGCAATTCAATTCTAGATAATTAAAGTATGGATATTGTTGTGATTCATCTATTCATTTTAACCATGTATGAAACAATTATACAACTTTCTATTAATCAAACTTTCTACAGAAATACGCAAAACAACTAATTCAATAATAACGCATGATAGTTTTGAAGAATTACAATATTCACTGCACGCACTTCGTGTTACAAACTCCCCGGGGTTACATATCATGCGGGTAAAATTCCTTAAACATTAATTCTAATTATATTCAACTAAACAATGCGTTTAATGTTAAGAAAAAAATATTTCAAATTATTTTCACTGTCTGCTTCTCATAACTAGTAAATTAATCAAACATGGAGAATCAACGGTTAACATGCCATTGATGTATATATTTGTAATGGAGAATCAACTGTTAAAAAATGACATTGATGTATATATTTGTAATGGACAATCAACTGTTAAAATGACATTGATGTATATATTTGTAATGGACAATCAACTGTTAAAATGACATTGATGTATATATTTGTAATGGACAATCAACTGTTAAAATGACATTGATGTATATATTTGTAATGTAGCATCAACTGTTAAAATGACATTGACATCTAGCGCACGAAACTGGTCCTAAACATTCCCAACCCGCCGTACTTGCAAGTGCGTGTTGTTTACTTGCAAAATCGTGGGCAAAACCTGGCAATCCGTACGTGGTTAGTTCCGCCTCCGAACGGATTTTGAAGCACATCGAAAACACTGAAGCATTTTTAGTGCATGACGCACTGGTCACAACCCGCCGTACTTGTAAGTGCGTGCTGTCTACTTGTAGAAGCGTAGGCAAAACTTGGCGATCCGTACATGGTAAGTACCGCCTCCGTACGGATTTGGATGCACGCAGACATGCCGTAGCACTTTTAGTGCATGAGGAACTTTCGCTGGGTTCGGCCTGTGGTCGGGCTACGGATTTACCCTTGTACTCGCATTCATCGTACTTGCACGCACTTATAACGTACGAATGAGAAAGTACACGGTTGGCAAACAGGACGTGCAAGTACGGCCTTCGTACGATAACGCTTCAATCGCACGACGATAGTACGCTGTAGGACGTATAACTCACCACGTGTGCAACGTGCTATGCGCGTAACCGCTAATGGCCAGGTGTGGCGTGCGGGTCTCGTATGTACACCTTACGCAACCGAGCGAGTGATATGCATGTACGCACTTCTTCCCTGCTCTTGCCACTCCATTCCCACGTTGTCAGAAGAATGTGGCGGCTGTGGCTTCCCCAAAAAACGCACGGATTTAAAACACACACGGTGGGTGTGACTGAGCCTTAACATTTATTATTATTTGTTATTTCTTGTTACATGCGTAACAGTTTCTTAACAATGGAATCAACTGTCAACATTTATTTGTGATGGAGAAATATAAAACTTATGTTTTGTAGAAAACTCTACACTCTGAAATGCACGAGAATATTAAAGGCCCATTAGCCTTTGATTTCAGTAATACAGAACGATAGATGAAATGATAGTAAAATATAAGAAATATATTATATTTGCTCTAAAACAATATTTATAAGATGCCTTCCTTTAATTTCATCTCGTAACAATGTTGCCAGATGCTATTTCTTATTTTCAATACCATTGAAAAAATACAGTACTACATTTCTATATTTACTTCCTTCGTGATCAAAAAGAACATTTCGGAATGTTTTTATTGCACGTAAATGTCATTTTCACTAATAAGACATCTTTCTAGGTAAAATAAGACCTTTTTTATTCTAACATCATTGAAGCTAATGGGGCTTTAATACAAAGACAGTCTCACTTGGTCTTGATTTGATTATATTCTTGTACATTGTTTTAGGAAAGCATTCTCCTAGCATATTAATCAATAAGTAGGCTCTTTAAAATGCATCATACAATGTTGTTATTTGATATATATTGCATTCATGCAATTATAGGTATGTAAAATCTTTGACAAGAATATTATGCCTATTGTGCCACGCTATTCTTTCATATACATGTATGGTATTCATAGTGCCCCTATTTAAAGTCTAATTAGCTTTTTGTTATAAAAAGATATGCAAAAAACAAGCAAGTGCTAATATTATCCCAAAACAATCTCTTTTGCTTTGAAAAACACTCATTTCGCTGTGATTTTTGCTTTTGTAAACTGGAAATATATAGAGCGCGTGACGTCACATTATGACATGTGCTTAACATGACTGCGGGAACACAGCTGTTCTATAAATAGTATTTTTTCACGATATTGAAAAAAAATCGATAAAGGTTTTGGGAACACATTTTCTTGCTATAAAGTATGCACGGGAGGAAAACACACCGGATTCCTCTGTTATGGAACCAAAAGAAACTATTACGATCGATAAATGTATACGCTTATGGGACTTTAAATGTCTTCTTTCTGGTTATTTATGTGCAAACATGTCTCTGGAAAAATCAAATATGGAAAGGAATTGATGTAAGCAATACTTGCTTGTTTTCCAATGCATTGTATATAATGTATTTGATTTGTATCTTGCACTTCTGTATACTCGTTTCTTGAATAAAATATGTTTAAACTAAGTGTATTAAGTGAGTTTATATTTTTAATTTTATTATCATTTCAAAGTTCTTTATGTACAATGTAACCTCTCCAGAGCGGCCCTCTCTTGAGCAAAACCCTCCAACTAACAACAGCATGGATTTTCACACTGCACGATTTAAATATTAATTAACCTCTCTAGAGCAGCAACCTCTCAACAACAACATACTTTTGCTACTCCAAAAGGGTGTTGTCTTGGAGAGGTTGCACCGTAGTTCACTTAGAGAGAAAGGTGTAGCATACACTATACATACATGTATAAATTAGTGAGTATCTCTGGAAATACAATGGTCAATTTAATGAACTAAATGTCAGCAAGACTGTGAGGTGAAACACTTAACACAATAGATGAACGTCTGAAAATTATCACATCTCCGTTAATTGTGATTCAGATATTTAGGAAATAATAAATCTCGTTCAACTAACGATTATTGACGAGTTAATATAGTGAATTGTATTTGTAAATCTCATAAATTACGCCAGTCATTAAAAAGTACATACTTTCCTTCCAAACTTTACTGTAATCTAAAATAAAAAGGGCCGTGTAGTGTCACTTCCGATACGATAGGCCTACGTCTTACGGTACCGCGATACACTGAATTGTCGGTAAAACGCTCCAGCCCTGATAATTAAGGAATTTAACTTAAACAGTTTTTGCGCTTCCTGCAACATGCTTCTACATTAGTTGAAGGCTTTTAGTATAAGAAAAAGCTATACACTGTCGCATGATTACAACGACAGAGATGTGTTAAAATTGTTCGTAACTGAACGAATTCATTTCTAGTTAAGTATGTTCTAACAAGCCAGTATGATATCCGGAATGTTGAACTAAGTTGACAAAAGTGCTTCCTCAGGCTGTTACGACAGTAATTTTAAAACATCATTCACTCAATTTGTTAAAAGTCGAATTGAAATCTAAAAATACTTGACAAAACCTTGTCACTCAAATAAATGAATGTATAAATATACTTTATCCTGTTTCCTCATGTTTACTCTATTTATCCTGTTTCTACATTGATTTTAGACATAATAAAGCAGTGACTGGATAGACCTGGCTTTATCCTGTCACTAGATCACGTGGTCTGCTTAATTTCCCTACGCACTAACTCGTTATACAACAAAATGTGTTTTTATATTCCAAAATGATACAATGACATAGAAATAAAGTGGATACTTAAATGCTCAACGTATTCTAAGAGTTCTTATTCCAAATAGCGTGACGAATCATGGCATGTGACTATTTACTTGCCGCGTCATGTTGCTGAACAGTTATGACGCTGAGGTATGACGTGCGTTTTTAAATCCAAAATAAATTTTTGAGACTTATTTCGGTGTAGAAACAGATATTTTGCTGAAGAAACAGGATCAATCGAATACATTATCATTCGTAAAACGACTGACAACTTATATGTGATATAGTTATGCGAAAATTGAGACCTCGGACTCAACTCAGGGACGATTTGGGCCTATGATATTTCTAAAGTCATTCGTTCTCCGTCTTTTAAAATCCGTCGATATAAGTGATTCATATAGAGAAGATACATGTAATGGTAAATGTTTTAATGAAGGAGTGGGACATTTTTATACACTTTACACAATGACGACACAGTTTAGTACTAGGTATATTTAGGCTAAATAATTCTTATCATACAACATTAAATCATGTCAACATGAATGGTGTTTTACACACATCTATATAGTTTGAATGCAGGACTGTTAAGATATCCCACAGAAACAAGATGTAGAATTATTCCACATTGTAACAGACAGATCTTACACTAAAAATGGCTTCCCTAATCTGCTAGTTTTTGCTCGCAATTATTTGTTAATTATTGTACAATTACCGTCAACTTTCCAATACGGTGTTCATCATACTTGTTGGCTTCATCAATGATCTCAGTATTCTCCGCAGATATATTATCTAAGATACTAAATCCTGTAATGTTTACACCACCATACACAAACGTATTCAAATCTAACTCATTGGTACTCTAAAATAGAGAAATAACGTCGTAACATTGAACAATAGAAGAACATGTATTGTATAATTATTTACAAAGTAATTTCTACAATAGACAGAATTGAACAATAAATACCAGTAGGCCTATATGGTTAGTGATACTACTATAGCAGCAACATGTTTAAATTTG
The DNA here is from genome assembly GCA_964023205.1 of Lutraria lutraria. NCBI lineage: Eukaryota > Metazoa > Mollusca > Bivalvia > Venerida > Mactridae > Lutraria > Lutraria lutraria. Next base: position 48,686,095 of record OZ026833.1, read on the forward strand.
GTTCACAAGGTACAAGTGATGTTGTTAAAGCTGTTTTTTACTTTGCCTTAAAATACTCATTTTAAGTGTATACTGTAAATAATTAAAAACAAACATCTTACCAATCCAGACAGAACATAGTGATAACCGTCCCTATTCATCCCAACATCTACAATCTGAAGATATAAAACAATTATAAACTAATTAAACATATCTTTGAGATATGAACTCGTATAGTCTGATTCAATAACGAGGGTTATTTTAGTTCACAAACGACGCCAATCTGATTAAAATCATATCCTCAAACTCGCTACGCTATGAGGTTGCCGTTAGAAAGATCGAGTACTTTAGTCAGATTGCAAACGACACTTATTTTATATAGATAGAATTAGAAACAAAATATTGTTATTTTATTTATACAGCGAAGAGAAGATCTAATCTGCATGTCATCGCATCGTCGGTTAGCGCAACGATTTGCTTTTCCGTTGTACAGTACAACCTCTCCATAGCGACCTAACCCAACCTCTCCATAGCGACCTAACCCAACCTCTTCATAGCGACCTAACCCAACCTCTCCATAGCGACCTAACCCAACCTCTCCATAGCGACCTAACCCAACCTCTCCATAGCGACCTAACCCAACCTCTCCATAGCGACCTAACCCAACCTCTCCATAGCGACCTAACCCAACCTCTCCATAGCGACCTAACCCAACCTCTCCATAGCGACCTAACCCAAACTCTCCATAGCGACCTAACCCAACCTCTCCATAGCGACATTCTCTTGAGCATCAACCTTCCTGTAATAACAGCATTATTTGTCCCATTGTACGATTAAATTATTAATTTAACCTCTCTAGAGCGACAACTTCTCAACAACATCATACTTTTGCTGGAGAGATTGCGCTGTATTTATTCAATGATGATTTACACAAATCTAAAATATGTTTCCTTTTGCCGATGAAAAATACCAACAACTGTACAGTTTGAATGTTTTAATAGTTTTTTCCAACAATACACAAGTTATACACCAGTTGGTAGTTTACCAAACTAGAGTGAACCATTTCTGTACTTTCTGGAATGTGTAACAGTTCTTATGTTATTTTATTATTTTTCCCCGCATATAACTGTCAATCTGTTCACATGAATCACGCGATTCAATGATACGATACGAGTAGTGTAAGATAAAATGTCTTCAACAAAATATTCATAAAGAAATTGTACAGTAAACTGATTAATCTATTTCATCGGATTTAACGCCATTTTCAACTTTATTTCATTTATATCGTGGCTGGCAGTTATCCTAACCAGCTTCCCTGGACTTCATTTTGGCCTAAACCAGTACTAACCACATTCTATCCAAGCTACCCCATAACTGAGAGGTGGGGACAATTTAACATGGGAAGTTGTACGATGTAATATCTTCTGTCAAATTTGTCATGGATAGTGTGAACCCAATCGCCCGGGGTTTAAACTCACAACCTCTTGACTAGTATACCATCGCTCTAACCACTGAGCTAACCGGGCGGGCACACAACATCCTGAAGTTCGTAAACCAAGCATTCTCCTTACTGAACAAGTCGGAAAAACTGTTGAAATACTGAAAACTTACTGATTATTATCAACTACCACAGTTTTAACAGTCAATTTAGATACACAAGTAGAAGTAACAGACCTGTGATGATAAAATACAATAAATTCTACATAAAACGAAATAACTTCTACATTAAACATCATAACTAAACTCATAATTACTTAATTAAAAGAATTGACCTAAAGTTCGACCCACTTCTTCGTTTCGATGAATGCGCACCACCTTCACAAAACGCGAAGTTATAAAGCAATACAAATCCTCCAAATGAATGTTTGCAGTCCATTTTGGTTTGGCCACATTTTTTCCGACCAAATGAAATCGGGTCAAATTCTAGCGTTTCTTTGTCAGTTTCTCGGCGACGGATTTGGCTAGGAACTTCGTTTTGGTCTCATTTTGTGCAAAAATATATACAAAGGACGTGCGCATTGACCGAAACGAAGAGTTATACTCCTTCTTATAGTATATATACATTTTTATTTATGTATTGTTCAAGATATGAATGTGCAGTCCCAAGCTGGGTCGAACTCGTATGGAATGAGGAACAACATAACACAATGTGTTGAATTGAAAATGGGCATTTATTTGTAAAATGCTATAAATTAAAAGTAAATATCTGTTATGTTCTAAAATGACATAACTGGGCGGACTAAAAACGCCATGTACAGTTGAAATGGGTCGAATTTTGAACAATTATTTTTATATTTAAGGTAATTATGAGTTAATTTATGGTGCTTTACGTAGAATCTATTACACTTTTATTACAGGTTCGTTACTTCTGATATTGAACTAAATAAGACAAAACTATTCGGAGCAGAATATGACATGGGAGAATGATAAGTATGTTAACATGTTGTATTTTCTTGTCAAATGTTCAACTTTACAGAAAACTGAAAGATATGAAGTATTGACTTTCTGTATATATAAGCCATATCTGACGGAGTGCCATAATGGATATTTATCAAAATTGTCACATCGTGTAAATATTTCAACGTTTTATATTTTGACATAAAACACTTTAATATCTCAATGATGACAGAAGATATTTTCAGGATGCCTTTAAATCCACTCGTATAATACTTGGGGAAATATAAAACACATTTAAATACATCGACGAGTTACCAGGAAATCCACAGAGAATAAAAGAGATAGACAACATTAATATCAGCTAGAACGTGTGCATGGTTGATTGATTTAAAAGTCAGCTGCGTCAAATCCCTTTGTGATTTTCTGGAAACCAAAGACGATTCTGGAAATGGTAAATAAGTTTGGAAGAGTGCATCGTGTCTATTGAAGCATTGATATTGAATAATTCAGAAGGATATTTGCAGATAAATCGTTTTCATAGCTTTCAATTTTGTCTCTAAAAGCGTAAATAATTCATTAGTGTGATGTATGGCGTGGTGAATTTATAGCAGAAGCCTATATTTAAAACGAACGTTTAAGACATCTAGAATAAAAGATGGTAACGTACGATGAATTACCATATTTATACATTACTGGGGTTTTCTTGAAGCATCAGACGGATGTTTATTGTCACTGTATAATTACTGCTCCCTTTTCCGTGACAAACTACAGTACAACCTCTCCAAAGCAACTCCCAATTAGAGGAGCAAAACTATGCTGTTGTTGAGAGGTTGTTGCTCTACAGAGGTTATGTTAATAATCAAAACACACAGTGGGAAAACATGCTGTTGTTGAAGGGAGGTTGTTGCTCAAGAGAGGGCCGCTCTGGGGAGCTTGTACTGTGTTAGATTTTATAATTAAAACCGAATTGAGGTACTAGTAATCATTTTGATGGAATACCGTGGTAAGAATATTCGCTGAGAAGTTGGGACATGGAACATGTTGGGTTCTGGTGACAACTCATAATGATACAGGTGTGGTAATAGCCAGACGAGAAATATAAAATAATTAAAATTAAATTCAACCATTAGGCTTCCCAAAAAGTGAACCAGAAGCAAGATACCCTTGTTTTGCCCTTAACTTTAACACATTCAGAAGTAAATTGACAAATGTAGGATCTTGACGGCTTCTTAACTAATATCAGACACTTCGGTTATATATAACAAAAACTACAGTCATTCTGGTCAAACTTAACCAATGTTTTATACAATCACTTTACCAAACTTACTCAAGTTTAACCCAGTAGTAAAGATTAACCAGTATTTATATAGTTGTGTGCAGCAGTAAGACTACTATATAAATACCATATTTTCACTTTCCCTTTATCAGCCCTTGTTCGACAGTAAAATGAAATGATTCTTATTGTATGTCTTATATTAGTCTATATCGACATAAGATGTTCTGATTTTGTACTAGTAACCCTGTTAATGTTTTGTCATTGCCAAAGTACACCACAATTACAAAACTGGGCGTGGCTTCAATTATTGAACCGTAAATGTTTAAACTTCTTAAATGTATGTCTTTTTGTATGTATGATGACGTCTTAGCTAACTAACGTTAGAACATAGAACTTCAACATGGGGATTGAATTTGGTGTGCAAATATCAGCTTTACAAATGAAATAACAACGAAGACGGCAATATTTCAAATTTAGCAACCATAGTAACGCATTCCAAACATGTGTATTTCTGCTTTCTTGAAGGCATTTATTTTTTATAAATGCTCCAATCATTGATTCTAACATGAAGTATTATGGAACAATGAACCTAACAAACAACTTCCATCTCCTTCCTTGTGCTTTCCTCAATTTCCTGCCATGTTTGAAATGATAAATTTGACAAAAATGAGAAAAAACAGAATTTCAAAGATTTTTTCCCCAGTTTTCCATCGATTATTTAGTGAAGAACAATCAACACAATGCCAAGAAAAACAAAATTTCGTCAAGTAAAGTAAAGGTGGGAGATGCCACATGTACAGAAAGGAGAAAAGGGGGAAACTATATTTGGGGTACGACCAAAACAATTAGCATCTGAGATGTTGAGGTATTTCTATTGTGTTGTTCTATATTGTTGATTTTTTGTGTTGAATACACAACGTCGTCAAGTTGGTACGTTAACGTCCAATCGGAACTTTTGGCGTTTGTCTAAAGAAAAGTGGCTTTGTCATAATAGACAGATCACTATGTCGTTGTTTACTGGTTACTTCCATCATGGCTGACACTGGGATTCCAACGATGTAAACATTCTGTTTCTCTTTCAATGGGAACTTTATACCCATTTTATCAATCGCGAACGATGAACACGTTTGAAAGTCTGTAAATCGGAGAATGATTCTTGAAAACAAGTACATTTTGTACATAGTGTTGAAAAAAAGTAGTGACCGGAAATTTATAACCCTACACCTATGTACGAGGCGTATTTCTCAGTTACGGAAAAGCCCGAGCAGTAACGATTGGTTGACGTAGGCCTACTATAGTACGCATTGTCAACCAGAGTAACACAGCGTGTCTATGACGAGTGTTCGTGTCTGTTGTTATTTACTTACCTGATGAAGAACATTTTCATAAGCAGACTTGGTAGACAAGTCGAGAACAATCCGCTTTAGTTCTGGTAAACTTCTGTCAATCTTTCTTAATATTTCATAACAATCTGACACATCACTGATTCGTCTGGCTCGTATCAATGGTGTAGTTGTATCATTGAAAGATTCGTACAATTTCTGTAGCCGCAATAATCCTGAATTAAAAACCATCAGTAGGTCATTCATATACAAGCTTCTTGAAATATATTTTTCCACAGATTCTGTGCTCGATTTACGGTAAAAACGATATAAACACTTAAAAATAATACTAAAATACAATCGGTAAGTTTGATTGGAATTTGTGAAGTAAAAGTTTTAACTGCAAGCAATATGGTTCAATCAAACTATCAGCCACTTTACTGAATAATTTCCCAGGATCCCATAGAATATATCATCTGACCGGGAGTTGTAATTAATCAGTTTATGTATTTGTACGTTTGTGTAGTGGTGTTGTGCTTGTAATAAACAATTGATAACGGTTAATACATTAGAAACGATCTGATAAGGAGCCTTAAACTATTACGTCGTTTATTTATTTCATCGGATTTAACGCCATTTTCAACATTATTCCAGTTATATCGTGGCGGACAGGTTTCCTAACCAGCTTTCCTGACCTTCATTTATGCCTTTTAATCAGTACTAACCACATTTTATCCGCCATGTTCTGCCAAGCTACCCCACATAATTCCGAGCTGGGGGATAATTTAACATAGGATGTAATATCTTCAGTCAGAGGTGGGGGATAATTTAACATAGGATGTAATATCTTCAGTCAGAGGTGGGGGGTAATTTAACATAGGATGTAATGTCTTTAGTCAGAGGTGGGGGATAATTTAACATAGGATGTAATATCTTCAGTCAGAGGTGGGGGATAATTTAACATAGGATGTAATATCTTCAGTCAGAGGTGGGGGATAATTTAACATAGGATGTAATATCTTCAGTCAGAGGTGGGGGATAATTAACATAGGATGTAATATCTTCAGTCAGAGGTGGGGGTAATTTAACATAGGATGTAATATCTTCAGTCAGAGGTGGGGATAATTTAACATAGGATGTAATATCTTCAGTCAGAGGTGGGGGATAATTAACATAGGATGTAATATCTTCAGTCAGAGGTGGGGGGTAATTTAACATAGGATGTAATATCTTCAGTCAGAGGTGGGGGGTAATTTAACATAGGATGTAATATCTTCAGTCAGAGGTGGGGGATAATTAACATAGGATGTAATATCTTCAGTCAGAGGTGGGGGATAATTAAACATAAGATGTAATATCTTCAGTCAGAGGTGGGGGATAATTTAACATAGGATGTAATATCTTCAGTAAGAGGTGGGGGATAATTAACATAGGATGTAATATCTTCAGTCAGAGGTGGGGGGTAATTTAACCTAGGATGTAATGTCTTTAGTCAGAGGTGGGGGATAATTTAACATAGGATGTAATATCTTCAGCCAGAGGTGGGGGATAATTAACATAGGATGTAATATCTTCAGTCAGAGGTGGGGGGTAATTTAACATAGGATGTAATGTCTTTAGTCAGAGGTGGGGGATAATTTAACATAGGATGTAATATCTTCAGTCAGAGGTGGGGGATTATTTAACATAGGATGTAATATCTTCAGTCAGAGGTGGGGGATAATTTAACATAGACTGTAATATCTTCAGTCAGAGGTGGGGGATAATTAACATAGGATGTAATATCTTCAGTCAGAGGTGGGGGATAATTTAACATAGGATGTAATATCTTCAGTCAGAGGTGGGGGGTAATTTAACATAGGATGTAATGTCTTTAGTCAGAGGTGGGGATAATTTAACATAGGATGTAATATCTTCAGTCAGAGGTGGGGGATAATTTAACATAGGATGTAATATCTTCAGTCAAACTCAGGGTTTAAATGGTCATACCCTTCCGAGATAATCTGACAAAAATAATATTTTCCTCCATAAGTGGAGAGCTTGCAGGCTCCTTGTGGTAGGCCAAGTAAGTACTGGCTGGAATACAGTCCAGGAAAACTTGTTAGATGAATGCACTGACTAGTATGTATTGTTCCACAATTATAGTGTACCGCAAATATACCTTTATATAAATTTTAGATTTTTTTTATCAAGAATCAGTTCTTATAACATCGAGTCATAAATTCCTAAACACAGTTATTTACTTAGTACTGAGGATCACCGTAATATAGAAAGTCTGTAACAAACTTTCACGATCCATACATAACTACCAATTTATCCATCATTGATGTATTCTAAGTGACGCATCATCTTCTGTGTTAGATGTTACTGTTTCCCAACTCTGTCCTTAATTGGACGCCTAACATTGAGGTATCTATAATTGGTTCTGGATGTCTTGTTAGCATCCAACTCAACTTGGTCAATACGAATCTACTGTACGTGTAATCATTGTCTCAGATACCCTCTGTTTTATGTTGTTTCGAGAAAGAAACCAATACGTTTTAATATTACATTTAACATTGTCAATGGGGGATGATTCCCCGACCCAAGGGAGTCTGATGGACGGGGACCCATTTGAGGCCGAAGGGAAAAAAGTTACAATTGTTTGTTACTATTAAACCGACAGCCGTTATCAAGTTTCAGAGAGTTCCCTCTTGTTTTGTTAATTTTGTTTTCATAATTTACAGAAAAGTCTACATAATATTATACAAACGTGTCCCCTCAGAAATATTGGTTCTCAAAGCACGTACTTTTATAAACACTCATTTAGTATAAGGTTAGTATAATGTTATAAGAACACCTTCAACAATATTATCTGAATCTAATTAAATTTTGTATCACTAATAAATACAATGTCAGCAGCATCTGACTTTCTAAATATTGTAAAAAGAAAACAAATTTACTCTTCGTTAATAGATGAACGAAAATCTCACAGGGAATCAATAAAACTTCTCATACCTTTGAATTTTGTTTTGAAAATTTGTAAATTGAATAACAGTCCTCCATTTAATTACTAATTTCCCAAACCTTTTTAGATGTGAATAAATAAGATTTCTACAACAACATTGTGTCGTTGCATTGTTGCTTCACATAAAATGAACAGGAACAAACAAGAACTGTATATTGATGGATTATTCACGTATATCTCGACCAGCAAGAACAAATGACTGATAAATTGTTTGTTGCTGGTATTCCGATCCGGGCTCTCCATAACTTCACGTTTTGTAATTGACACAAAATGAACGAAAGTGTGCACACTTGTATTGAAACGTATGAAAAACGTACTTTTGAGCGGTTCAAAGTTTTTATACACACAATAGGAATACACAACTGATGACTTGATAGGCGTTCCTACCCATCATCGTATACACGACATTTGATTATGTTCTATCAATAACATCAATGAAATCAAAGTTCATCTTTTGGCAAAGTTTCGAGAATTATAATCATATGATAAAAAATGATGAAAACTAAATAAAATGCTAGGCTCATAAAGCGACTTTTGTTTATCTTCTTTACAATAAATACAGTATTTTTATTTCTATGATTGATGTGTTTTGTTGTTTGTTGCAACTGATGATGAAGATAAATGATTGATATGGACAATATTAATATCATCGATATAAGAGATTGAATTAATACAGTGTTTCTACACACACGGATTGAATTAATAGAGTGTTTCTACACACGGATTGAATTAATAGAGTGTTTCAATACACGGATTGAATTAATAGAGTGTTTCAATACACGGATTGAATTAAGAGAGTGTTTCTACACACGGATTGAATTAATAGAGTGTTTCTATACACGGATTGAATTAATAGAGTGTTTCTACACACGGATTGAATTAATAGAGTGTTTCTACACACGGATTGAATTAAAAGAGTGTTTCTACACACACGGATTGAATTAATAGAGTGTTTCTACACACGGATTGAATTTATAGAGTGTTCCTACACACATGTATTGAATTAATAGAGTGTTTCTACACACGGATTGAATTAATAGAGTGTTTCTACACACGGATTGAATTAATAGAGTGTTTCTACACACATGGATTGAATTAATAGAGTGTTTCTATACACGGGTTGAATTAATAGAGTGTTTCTACACATGGATTGAATTAATAGAGTGTTTCTATACACGGATTGAATTAATAGAGTGTTTCTACACACGGATTGAATTAATAGAGTGTTTCTACCCACGGATTGAATTAATAGAGTGTTTCTATACACGGATTGAATTAATAGAGTGTTTCTACACACGGATTGAATTAATAGAGTGTTTCTATACACGGATTGAATTAATACAGTGTTTCTACACACGGATTGAATTAATAGAGTGTTTCTATACACGGATTGAATTAATAGAGTGTTTCTACACACGGATTGAAACAAACAATCGATATAAAGTACTGTTACAAAATTAAAGCAATAAGAAGATATAATACATTCACTGATTAAACAATCCTTTGTATCAAACATAATTATCATACAGGGTCAAAGGAAACCGGGGGGGTAGTACACCCCACAATAAGTTTGGCAGTAAAGGTTTTTATATGCTGTGTTTCTCACTCCCCCCAATGATTTTGACTGATAAATAAGCAACCCCCCCCCCAATCTGAAATTTGTTTTACTACAGGCCTGTAATAGAAAAATGTACTTTTACTGATAAAACACTAATTTACAATAATTATTTTGTGTAAAACATATGCATATAATACGTGTACATGTACTGATTAAAGAGTAACTCACCATCATTTGTATCAAACAAATAATAGACAATATTCCACTTGAAGTATTTCACGACGGCGACAACGGCATCTATCGTCGGTGGAAGTAAACTGATGTCATATTGGTACGGATCATTATCACTACTTCCACTACCCCCGGGCACTAGGGTGGGGATATTTAAATAATGAGCGTAGGACTGAACACTATCATATGTAGTAGGATGATAATCAACCAACATCATTATAACACCTTCTGTAGCTCGTCTACATACTGGAAGTAAACATAAAATAGTTTTACTAATCATTTGTTTATGGAAGCTGCTTTGAAACTATATGACAAGTATGTACGTTTTGTGATAAACAATCCTGTGAAGTTGGACTGGACTAAGATTTATTCAGTAATGTTCCTCAATGACAACAAAATGAATATATTGACAGACAAGATGGACACCAGACGGTGACCTATCACAATATCAACATGTACTAAAACACAACATGCTGACAGTGACTTAAAGTCCGGACATTGATTAGTCAGATAACCGAGATAGCATAGCCTGAAATACCATTTTATCCTGATTAAGATATGAACACGAATGCTTCACAAACTAAGATCAATCACGAGACTGTGCAATAATAACATGTTTACTTATGACAGAAAACAATGTTCAAAGAAATGACAAAAATAAACGAGAACTTGTACATTGAACATTCCGTGTTTGGATGGAATAATAATCAGAAGCCTCGAGGAATATAGATTCCAAGTGCTGCTCAGTCGGCCAACATAATTGTAAATGACGTGTGTATTGTATCTTATATATTACTGGTTTGGTGTTCAGACTGGTTATAGGGGAGATTATGAACATACGGGTTGAAATGTGTCCATCAATATTATGTGGGAGACCAATACGGACACTTAGACTGTGCTTGTATCTCGACACTAAGAGTATCTATATGATAATATAAACACAAGTTCGTGCGACGTTTGGAAAGCTTACTGCATGTACTACCTTGAGACTACAATATAAAAGTGTTAGTCTCGACATCACAGTGCTACATCCTTTTTAATAATGAGATAATATGAAAGTTCGCGTGCTCCGTTATTGGATAACCTTATATGGAAACATAGTATTCAAATCGCGCATGGATGAGGTTTTACTAAATGTTTCCAGACAAAGGGAAAGTCAAACCCGTACTACGCCTACGGAGTCACAACATTCCCCAAAAAGAAACGAATGATCGACCGACCGAATAAACGAACTAATAACGATATATTTGTTAAGACTAAACAAAATACAGCAGAAGTACAAATTTTAAATGTCACACACGAACAGTTTTAAGTACAAATATAATAGGAAAATTTAGCAACATGAAGGCCAGAACTCACAGCTGTACTTTTTCAACACAACTTAATTACATGTTGGTGATGGCAGAGCTACAAAAGAGCGAGTTTCTTTAAGACAGTACAACTCAATTCAAGAAATACCATTAACACAAATGTTGGCAGAGAGCCATTATGATGTTGCCAAGTACTTGGACGTTTGAAACGCGTGAGTTTTATTGTTTTGTTTTGTACAATAAAAGCCAGTCTGATTGAAATATTCATGAAGTCAGATACAGGAACACTTAATGTGAGATTTTGATTTCACAAGCACTAAGAGTATAAAGAAAGCTATGTTTAGATATTTACAGTTTTGAAACAGTCTTTCGTGTTTACTTATTAATTAAACTAAAAGCTTTCATGCCTTTAAGCACGTGCTAATTCAATTTATTTCATTACAATCCCATCCTATGTTTTGTACTTTTTCCTTACATTAAGTTTTTTAACGAAAATTGTTCATTAGCTATTGATGAATAAGCCAGTATACCCGGATGTCATATTTATAAAATAATTGATGCCCATGTCAAAAAAGACAGGTTTACTATTGGACAGATTGTAAATTTAAAAAACACCACATACATTACAGACATTGTATTGGGAACATCAGTTTTAGTCTAATAACACTGACTGAGGCTTCAATACTCGTACATTAACCGCACCTAACAATAGGAAGCCAATTAGAGATCGCTTAATGATAAAATATAAATGATTAAAGCATCGAAACTGAAACTGGGTAAAAATCTCTTATTCGCCCATTTACTATGCTGGTAAATGGTGTTATCTCGAATAAGTTTTTTCCAGATAAGCTAACAGTTATTCAAGTAACATGAAAATAACAATATCGTCCTATCGGTAGTTACCAGTAATGTCTAAACTATGCGAACGGGCAATAAATTCTTGGATAAAGATTAGTTCAACAATCACTTCAAAGTACATTGTATCTGGCTTGGATGTCAGATCAAATTAAGTTTCACCAATTTATAGATTAAAAAACTAAACCATAATTATATACTAAAATAAACCCACTGTATAAAGTGTATTGCAAGTAATTTAAAACAAATATTACACTTAATTGGTCTTCTATAAACCAATATCGCACGTAATTGACAATTGACAACGATAACTACTCTGTATATAGGAATATATTACAACAAGAAGCCTTAAAATGACTATACATGTACAAAGCAGGGAAACGTGCCTAAGTTTTTTGATAAAGTCTTCCGTTCGTTGGATACTTAGCTTTAAAGAAATTCCGTATCCAGAACCTCGCTGTCTATTACGTAATACGCCATAGATAAAATAAAAATAAAACAAGTATCAACATTCTGAGGCACTGTTCCCTAGATTAACATTTCCGCTACAAAATACCGAAAACCGCTTTGAAATCCGTCATCAAAAAGAGACGAAAATGACACCTACTGTGTTTTTTAAGCTGAGCAATTAACAAAGTGTCGCATCATTATCCGTCTCATGAAATCAACGAATTTGACGCACTCCATTCAATTTTGATTGCCAATCAAAATCCTTTATGTGTACGGTTCAATAATTGAAACCAAGCCCAGGTTTGATGTCTGTTAAGAGATTTTATAACAAATTTTTGTCATTAATGAATTAATATTATCATATCGTACCATTACAATGTACATTACGTTAGAGATGTTTAACGCTGATAAGGTAAAGTCGATAAAGGGGTGCAGTATTTATCGCAATAAAACACAATTTTTGAGCGTTCGGTTAGATTTTTTTGCTGCTTGGTATTAAAGTGTGATATTTAATCTTTGTAAATAACGTAAAACATCATTTACGTTATTTCAGCAATATTAACCAAGCCACATACATTAACATGTATTTATCAGTATTTAGATCCAGGCATGGATGCCAAACAACTCTTTTTCTTGAGATTATTAAATACTGGAAACTAGCACTGGAAAACAATGAATAAGTCACATCTGTCTGAATGGATTTAAGCATGTTCTTTTACTTTTATGATTAAAACACTTCGGCAACACATCTATTAAATAGCTATCTTAAAGAAAAGAAAAACAATGTGTAAAAACTGGACAAAGCAAAGGCATTTATTGACTGTCTATAAAGGTGTTGTCCAAGGGTCTATACTTGGACCAATTATTTTCAACATTTTTTTCTATGATATTTTTAATTTTGTTCAACATTTTGATTTATATAGTTATGCTGACAGCAATACGTTATCCAGTGCACACCATTCACTTGAAAGTGTTAAACTTAATCTTGAATCCTAAAGCCAATCCCTTACCAGACGGTTTAAAATAAATAAAAAAGGCAAATCTTGACAAATTCTAATCAATGGCTACCGGAAAGAAAACTAAAAATTGTGATTTAAATTAAAATTTAGAAAACTTGACATTCCCATGTGTCAATGATGTAGAATGTTTAGGAGTGACACTTATTAGATTTAAACTTAACTTTGACAAGCATGTTGCTGATATTTGCAGAATGCCAGTATTTAGCCCTCTTTTATCTTATCGAATTTAACTATTGACATTTAAAGTGGCAGTTGTGTGATGAAATTGATACAAAAATAGAAAATATACAAACAAGAGCCTTGAGGGTTTTTAGCAGTGACTTCACATCCAGCAACGAAAGTCATTTACAATAATAATCAAATAACTGAAAGTACTGCCGGAACGTGATTATTTTCCATACGAAGCGAAGAAGAAATCTTTAACTATCATTTTTTTAAAGACACACAAGCATTATTTTACTTTCGTATTTAGCGACTCGAATTATTATTCGTAAGCCGCAGTTTAAAATTCGACCTCCACAGGTTACCCGACATGAACTCGATGTCTACCTCGTCATTTTACGTCAAGTATAAATCAATACGATTAGATTATAATTCACCCTGAAATTTCAAGATAATGTTACAAAGGCACAAAACACATACATCGATGGTAGATTGTTGCAAATACATGCATACGTCCGTAGAGATATTACTGAACCATCGAACAAAAACCGAAAGTAGAACTACTTTTCAGAACTGGATCCATTATCAACGTCTCTACTCAGATGTCATGTAGATGCACTGTTGCCAAACCTTACTCAGCTAGTAAATCTATCTCTAGAGCACGGCATTTTCCCAGTGAAATATAAACAAGCAATAGTCAGACCTCTACTAAAGAAAGCTGGTCTTGAACTTGAACTTTCAAACTATCGCCCAGTGAGCAATTTTAAAAGCTAGAATTAAATTCAAATTATTATGCTTCATGTACAACTGTCATGTAGGCAATGCACCACCATATCTAATAGAGATTTTGAATCAACAAGTTCCGAGAAGGCAAGTTTTGCGATCGTCTGCTGTGTCAGATTGTTGTTACGTCGTTCTTTTTAACAAATACTAGTATATAAGACTTTCAATGATAGAAGTTTTGGAACAATTGGTCCCAAGTTGTGGAACAAATTACCAATTGAAATCAGGAACTCTGAGTCTATTGACATTTTCTAGAAAAAGCTGAAAACTCACTTTTTTAGAAAATTTTATGATTTGTTTTAAAGTCCCATTACCTTTTTGCTATAAAAATATATGCAAAAAACAAACAATTGTTATTATCCCAAGATAATTATTACGACGAAACAAGCCATTTTTCTTCTAAAAACACTCATTTCGCTGAATTTTACTTTTGTAAACTTGAAATATATAGGGCGCGTGACGTCACTTTATGCAGTGTGCATTTATGCAGTGTGCATAACTTGACTGCGGGAAAACACAGCTGTTCTATAAATAGTATTTTTTTCAATGATATTGAAAAAATACGATAGTGGTTTTGGAAACATTTTTTCTTGCTATAAAGTTCGCACGGGAGGTAAACACACCGGATTCCTCTGTTATAGAACAAACAGAAACTATTACGACCGATAAATTTAGATGCTTATGGGACTTTAAACATTGTATAAACAAATCTGAAACTCTTTTATCACTGTAATATTATGATCTTTAAATTATGTCATTTTTATATACATTCTACTTTTATTAATTAGTTCTGCCAAATGTATTGTATTTCATGATCATGTTTTTTTTTATTATTATTGTCTATAGTATTTTAATACCTTTATATATGTAATTGTTTAAGAAATGTTATCATATATTGTACAACGCCATTGAATATATATATTTATGTATAAAAATAGGCATTTTATCAAATTAAATAAACTTAATGTTCGGATTTATATTTTGACCAATGGCATTGCAGTATGCACCGAGCCTGAGCGGTAAAGTTTGTTTAACCAGCGATAACAAACATTAACATATAGTCATATACTAGTACATAATCACTCTGTTTAGTTGCCTACAATTTCCTTTATGCGGCTTTCTTTTAATCCAGTGAGAGTATGCTCTATGATTACGAGGGAACTTGATCTTGATAAAATCAACTACCATTTAAAATTAGAAGACTGCGAACCAAGACTTTACATGACAGTAGTATAAGGCGTTACCCTGGCACCCTACCTCCTGGCACCATATAGAATATAGAGTAAAAAAAAAAAGGTCGGTGCCAGAAGTAAACAAAATTGTGACAAATTGGGACAAATTGGAATCCATATTGGGTGCTCAAAATAGTATGAATTGAATTTTCGGAAACTTCTGGCACTGTGTGTGTGTAATAGACTTAGACAATGAGAGAATTTTCTTTCGAAAATACATGGTGGCCCTGAAAAGGGCCGTTGGTGGTCCTGAAAAGGACCGTTGGTGGTTTTTTAAACCGTGTTTGCTGACTGATCTGGTTGGGTACATAGTTCGCATTGGCAGTCTGGTGGGGGATAGCAGAGCCTGCATGTTGGATCCCCACAGGACCATTCCTGTTCTGATGGTTGTTCCGTGTACTCAACTTGAGCGGTAGTGATGATACGCCAATGCTCTTCTTCTTGTTGTTGTTCCCGTTGTCTATTCACCGTTCGTTCCCGAGCATCTCGCTGCCTTTCTCTGACTTGATCTCGAAATTGAGATAATTCTTCTCTATGATGAAATCGATTGGTTTCAATGGTATTCAAAGTCTCACCAATGAATTGAAGATCACGTTCCCTTTTTCTAACAATGCTAGCCGCTAAGCGACTGATTGAACGCCATACCCTGCTCTGTTTTTCAGTCAGTTGTTTTGCTGTTTTGAGTTCATTGAATAAAGCCTCCATCTTGAGTGTTTGAGTTCTCAGAATGAAATGAGGCATTGTAAGTATTGTATGGCCCACTCTCGTGGTTGGATGACGTCATATCGCTTGGATGACGTCACCCTAGGGTTGGATGGCGTCACGCGCCAATGTACCGCACAGACATGTGCTTGATTTTTATGAACTTAGAAAAAAGACAACAGACACCTAGTTTCAGTTTTTCTAAACTTTTATTTTTGTAACAAGAAAACAGTAACAACATGAAACAGTAACATTGTTTAATGATCACCATAAAGAGTTGTATTTCTATGTGTGATACTATGATACAAACGTCTGTGACCTTCTGGTCTAGAGTTACGTTGAGCAAAACACTTTTGTCCACACTTGTTCACATATTGAGCATGCATGTAATAAGTACCATAATATTGTTGAAACCAATGCGTCACATAAGTGTCATTTTTTCCATACATGTCCGGTTTGAATCGGGTTAACAGTATCTGGTTCAAGTCACATTCACGTGAGATAAAATCCAAAGCGAATAGACAATACACACCACACACCGGTAACATATCGCCTTGTATTCTCATGGCATTCCACAGATAAGTTTTGTTGGCATGTTTTTTCACAAAGGTTAGAATCTCTTCGAAAGGAGGTAATCCGTAGGAATCAAAATACACTGCTTTATTGTCTTTTAAATAAAGAGCCACCCAGTGTTCTCCAGGTTGATTCCCGTTATGGGTATTCACAATATAGGCTTTCACGTCATGCGGTTTCTCTGAAGGTAATTGATCTTTGGCACAAACACGAGCACGTAGTGGTTTTAATAACGGTGAATGATCTAATAGGTATTGTAGTTCATTCGTCTCCATAATGCCAATTTCTGTTGACACGTTCAGCCCAAACACTGATCCACTGATCTATGAACTGATTCTGAGTGAGTTCTTCTTTAAATTGAATCCATAATCGACACGCGTCTCCTTTTTCACTATCGGTCAAGGTCACTAATTCAGGATACCACTTTTCCATGACATTGAACACGTCCAAACGTTGAATCGCTTTTTGAATGTAAAGTTATGTCCACTCTTCCGTATTCGTGTATAAGCAGAGTACATGTTGTACTTGACTAGGATGATTCACTCGACAACCATAACAGTCTTTATGCACTTGATTATAAATTAAAGATTGGAGTGCTTCTGTGACGTGATGATTCAAACACTCTTGTAAAAAGTCCGTCCTTGAACTTGTACAACAAGGATACGCCAATAACTTCATTTCGTAATCTTGTCCTTTTTCCAGGTGTTCAATATCCATGTCTTCCATCTTAATAATCTAGAAGCACTTCTCTGAATTGATTGATTTCAATTTGATTGTCGTATTCCGCAAATACAATCACGTTGATGGCTTGTGCAAGTGCTGTTCCAAAGTGAAATTCCAATCTCAGATTGCCCGTTTTTATAGGATGGAGTTGACCTTCCTCGCAACCTTGATCTGCTGTCAAGTCCAACCCCCAGAGTGTGTATCCGTTCCGATAATCATTCATGCTCAATCCAAATGAACGATTGAGACCAAGAGCTCCTGTCGCTTGATAGAGTGACATGTAGGATCTTAGAACTTCTCCCGTTTCAAAATTGGGTTGAAACGCTTTGTTATGAATACTTTTTCCGTCAATGCTGACTTCTAGATGATTCAGTGTAAAATGACGGAACTCAAAGGGGTTGGTAGCCATGTCTCCATTCATGTCTCCATTTCTTACCATACCGATGATAAGACGTTTTGGCAATTGACCTTGAAATAAATGATCTTCAATCTTGGATCGTTGACCGTTAGGAATCGTAAATGTTTTTACTTCAGTTCGTCGGATGGGGATTTTCATGTTATGTTGAGCAATCTGTTGATTGAGTTGATTGGCTACCACTGGCAGTAAATCTACTGTTCTTACATTAAATCTTGCTTCTAGAAACTTGATTTTACCCGGTGAAGTACTCATGAGACAGAATTGAGGTGACGCTTTGTTTAGTCTTAAGCGTATTTCCATACCATTGGGTAAATATTTATCTTGCATCATCAGATCCAAATGAAGCCGTCCACATAGTTCCACCACACGACTTTGATGGACACGAGCACGTCTCTTACCATAGCCCTTGTTATCCCCGTCATGTACTTTTTCGAGCATATGACCAGCGGTGTCTTCAGCCCATAACTCTAACGCCTGAAGCTGAGTGTCTTTACAGCTTGAGGTGAAGGAGAGTAAATTTTCTATGTATGCCCGATAGGCATACGTGTCCGCATTGCTGGTGATCAGTTTATTATTCAGGTACACATCAATGCTTGAGAACATGCTGTGAAAGAAATTGTTGACGGTAGCAATTTCACTGTCGCCCGCTAGGTCTGTACCATCTGCCTGTATAATTTTTAGTTTTAGGTACAGGTAAGATTGATTCAGATCTGTCCATTTTTCTGTCTGTGCAGGAATCACAAATTCAATCGGAGCATTATTGTCCAGGGCAGAAATGGGATAATGCTCAGTCCATTGACCTTCTTGCATGGCTGTCATGGTAGGTGGCACAACAGACACATCCAACTCTGTCTTACTACATTCACAGGAACCGTGTTGCATCATGATTAATCGAAAATATCAAGAGGTCTGGCCTGCTTAACTCGGCGATGATGAAGTTTCGAATGAGGTCTTTTCTTGACTGGTTTGCTCTTTATACGTCTTTTAGGGCTGGCCACGGCATGTAGCAAGGATTCACCCACATCTTTTAACACAGAGGCTCCACGTTTTCGTATTACTTGTTTAGCGTTTGATCCTGTCAAGATATCTTTGATAGCGGCTTTTCCTTGCTGGAGTCCTTCTTTTTTCAAGGTGCGAACTCCAGATTTCACAAATGGATTCAGTAAAGGCATGATTCTTTTCATGGCTTTCTTAAACATGGATCCAAGTCCGTGTCCATATTGTCGAGGTTGACCTTGGTAAGTAGGTATCATTGTCTTTGACGTAGGTGTAGTTTCACCATAGACTTCCCATGAATAAACTGAATAGACTGGCCAGTGTCACCCCTTATATGGATAGTGATGGTGTCAAAGTCGGCTTTAGCCAGTGGTACATAGTGTAAATTCAAGAACTCGAAATGAATATGAGGGTTAGTTCCTGCTTTCGTTCTCGGATCAAATGGAGCTACACGTAAGATGGGGGCTTCTATGTTTCCCAAATAGGTATAAGACGCAAGGTCGGAATAAACAAACAAATGATTATGACCCATGTTAATATCTACGCCATGAGGAAACGGATCTGGAGTGTCTTTAAAAAAGATGGTAGAAGAACTATCAGGGGCTCCACCCAGTTTAATAAACATGTGAGGATGAAACTGAATGCCTAGTTGATCCGAACTGTCCAGTTTTGCGCGTTTACTTTGTCCTGAAAAACCCATGGTAAATCGAAGGCCTTTCTGTTTAAATATTTTACCTAATTGATCTTTCACGGTAAAGTCAATCGTCTCGATCAAATGTTGGGGTGTGACATAAGTTCCTACAGGAATACAAAGTCGTACACCTTTTTCTTCTTTATTGGGGAGAGTACAATAGGTCTCAAAGTTTTCTAAGGCCTTACCCAGGACAGGATCATGTGTGACAATGTAGAAATGTCGCTCTTCTTCAGTGACATTAATGACCTGACTAGGAACAATCATTTCCACTAAGGCAATTTCCCAATCTTGTTTATTGAGATGGATGGGTTTTGTCAGTTTGGTACGAAAACAACATTGCGTATTGTCTTGGAATAAATCCATAGAGCTATCACTCATGAGTGTGATGTAAAACGAACTCATGTTGATTTAGGTTTATTGAATTTCAAGGAGGGATTCGGTAGAATATAACCTAGAGAACTACTTAAAAGCAGAAGCCACAATTCTCGATCGGGTCGTTGAAAACACAAATTAAATAGCGATACGGTAATAATAATAAATACCACTACAATTTGTGCAAAAAAAGTGACCTTATTTTTGGGTTCACACAATTTGGTTTGCTCTGAGGCAGTCACTACCACACTGGCCGTATCGGTTTGAGACATGATGTATTTATTAGTTCAAACGAGATGGGATTCGGGAATCCAACTGTCAAATTTCGAAGGATAACCTTTCCAATGTACTTTAATTTCTCGTCTTCCGTCTACCTTACTCTGGCGATGGGCGAGCACTGATTCAATTTCATAGATAGCATCATCTTTTATAACCTGTACTTCAGAGAAATAAAACGAACCCAAAATGGGTTCTCCGTCTAAATCAGTCAATTTCACAGTAGCAGGAGAGGTCTTTTTGACTTGGATCACTTTAAACAGTTCAGTGGTCCAGTTGGGTAGATAACCTTTATCAGATGTACGTTTTGTTTTATTGATACGAACAATATCTCCCACATGAAGGGTCGTCGACGCTTTTTTTCTTGATTTTCCATACAAGGTCAAGGCCACTTGAGATTCGTTATTCTCATTTACGGATACGGGTGCCATTTGTATACTACGATGAACACGATGATTATAGGCATGCACGAGATCAGACAATACCTGAATATACCTTCGTGTTTTATGATGCGTAAAGTATTTCCACATGCGTGATTTTAAGGTCCGTTGAAAACGTTCCACTATACTAGCCTTAGTTTCTGGGTTTTCAGTCGTAAAATAATGAATCCCTACTTTGTCTAAAAACTGTTGAAACCTTTGATTCTTGAATTCTGTTCCTTTATCGGTTTGCAACGCTTTAGGTTGTCTCGTTTTAAGAATAGAGCGAAACGCTTCCACCAATGTGAGCCCCGTTTTATCCTTGAGGGGAACGACCCAAGCATATTTTGAAAACACGTCAATAACACACAACAAATATCGATAAGGGGTGTTGTACTGAGCCAAGGATTGCATGTCTGCCAAATCAGCTTGCCATTGATGATCAATACCACCCACAATCGTTTTCCGTCTCGAGAATACCCTACGGATAGGTTTGTGCAGGGTATAGGTCTTTTGTCCCTTCAACCAGGATCGCACTTGACTTGGCGTAATGGATTTCAGTTGAGTTCGAGCTGCTGTAGTAAGACGTTCTACCCCACCAAAACCAGCCGGATGATGGGGATCATAATAAATCTGATGTAACAGACTGTCTACCTTTTTGTTCATGTTGTCTAGTAGGCTTCCCACTTAGGTTCTGCTTTCATCTGTTTGACAGGTTTACTTATAGGTTCATCTTTCATCCGTTTGGCAGGTTTACTTATAGGTGAACGAGACTCAACAAAACTATCAAATTCATCATCTTCCTCTGAATCGTCTGCTTTTTGCATCCATGACCATCTCCGTTTATTTCCTATCACTTCTTGTGGTACATTGACATCTCTTAGTCCACTAGAAAACTGTTCCCATCCTCTAGGCTCCGACCCTTTTCTATGACGTATGACATCATTGACCAAATCAATAATGTTGGATCCTTGTATTGGTTTTCCATGGTATTCCAACATCCCATGATCATTCCATGACATGTGGGGATGATTTTGTAGAAAGTGTAATAAAAGCTGAGTTTTTCGACGCATGGTAGTAGGAACACTTTCAAGAATCCGATCCGTCAATGTAGCAGGAGCCTCTTGTGCCCCTTGTGCACCTTGAGCAGCTGGAACAACCGGTGCAGCCGGTGCAACTGGTGCAGCCAGAGTAGCCGGTTCACGTGCTTTTTGATGAGACAGTTGAAACTTTTGCAAGACTTGCCCATAGTGTTGTGCTTTTTCTGATTCAGACAACGATTCATTTTGTAATACGTCTCCCATTTGTTTCTGTAAATCGGATGTTTGACTGACTTGCGGGGGAGGAGGTAAACGTGGTCGTTGTTCTGTTTTCCATCGATTCATCTCTTCTAGCATTTTGAATGGGACGATAGCCATTTTCTTCATAGCTTTTTCACCAGTGTGGCAACACCTCCACTGAGTGCTCCTGCAGCAACAGCTTTAGCAATGATTGGAGCAAGAGCTAGTAATGGAAATAATCCTCCTTTTTGATTCAACACACGTTTCTTTTTTTGAATGGATACTCTTTTATCTGCTAAAGTGCGGAGATGTTGACGCTTGGACTTCAACCTTTGCTTTTGAGAGGGGGATAAGGCAACATTGCCTTTTAAAACATTCTGACAGCATTCTGACACACATTGAATCATTTCTTTAGATGCTCCATGTATCATCTTTCTTCTTAACCCATCTGGGGCTTGAGTTAAACCCAAAACCAGATGTCCGTATTTATGCAGGAGTGGTCTCTTTGGTGCCATTATGTCAAATAATACCTGTTTTTACTTCTTCACAGCTTTTATACTAAAGCATCAAAGGCTTGTCTTGAAGCTGGATTCATAGGGCCCTGTCTCATCAGGTGAATACGATGTCTCAAAAGGGGTTTCAAGACGGCCTGTCTTGATAAGGTAGATAAGGATAGGGGTGAAAAACGGCACAATGGAGTGTCTGGTGAACTTCTTGAACTGGGAGATGATCTCAAACTTCTAGAACTGTGAGATGATCTGCTGGATGAGCTCAAACTCCTAGGTGTGCTAAAACTACTTGACCCACTGGTTGAATAACTTCTAGATAAACTGCTTGGTCCACTTCTAGATGAACTGCTTGGTGAACTTCTAGATGAACTGCTTGGCCCACTGCTTGAATAACTCAAACTGCTTGGTCCACTGCTTGAATAACTGCTTGGCCCACTGCTTGAATAACTTCTTGAAGAACTCAAACTGCTTGGTCCACTTCTAGATAAACTTCTTGAACTTCTAGATAAACTGTTTGATCCACTTCTTGATAAACTTCTAGATGAACTTTTAGGTGTGCTAAAACTGTTTGATCCACTTCTAGAAGAATTTCTTAAGCTTTTAGATGAATTTCTAGATGAGCTAAAGTTCAAACTACTCACAGGACTGATAGGAGACCATTGTAACTTACTGATTGGAGTTACAGCCATAGAGGGTGTTGAAGTGGTTTGCTTTCGACGACGGAGAGTAATAAAACGTTCATTGATCTTGGCAGGCGATTTTCTAGCTTTTTTAGCTGGAGATTTTCTAGGTTTTCTAGCAGGCGATTTTCTAGCTTTTTTAGCTGGAGATTTTCTAGGTTTTCTAGCAGGCGCTTTTCTGGCTTTTTTAGCTGGAGATTTTACAAATTTACGAATCGTCTTTTGACCATTCCATCGGAGTAAACTTCGTATCATGACTCCACCAAGAAATCCACCTCCTCCTGGTTTCAATATGAGTTGACGTTTAGTATCCATGTCCACTTGATCATCTCCCAGCTGCTCTAATTCATGCTGATGTTTTTGCATAAAGTTTTGTGTTTGTTTAGGTAGCACAATTTTCTTTTTTAAAATCACCTTTGCTGCTAAGGTGAACCACTTGAGCATTTCTTTTAATCCAGACCGTAGCATTTGCTCCCGTACAGTAGGGTCTCGTTCCTGACCCAAATGTTCTAACGATTGAGCTATGGCTGTGGCTGACATGATGACTGAATGATCTTATATGAGTAAACGATGTTTATATATACACAACTGGCCCACGTTTTTCTCCAGTGATCCAGTGATGAAAAATATCTGTTCTTAACCGATAACTGTCTGGTGTTTGAGGGTGAAAGTCAATCACTAAATACCCATGAGGTGTAGAGATAGCATCTTGATAAGCGGGTAACAAGTGTGGCAATTGAATTTGATTCGCCAACACTTTGATTTGTCCTTTATCTCTTGTGTTTTGAAATAAGATCATGTAATGTGCATTTAAACTCAGGGTACGACTGGCTTTCGATTGTTGAAACATGTTTTGTGTAATGTAGATCACACTAGCATTACGATGGTGACCTTTTCGTGTAAACCATAATTTGATTTTCTCTTCATCTTTATCACCAAGCATGTCATCAAATATAATTAAATGAGGAATGGATGTATCCTCTACTATCTCTTCATCCTCGTCAGGTATCCCCTGTATGAACCGAATACTAGGTTCTTGTTCTTGTAATTGTGCATAGGCTACTTGCCATTCTTTGTAACACCATACAATACGCTCTGGTACTACTTGAAACAAATCTGATTTGTATTCCAGCACCTTTTTTACGAATTGTGTTTTACCAGAGCCACTAGGGCCTGCGATAAACATATTGCAAGGATGCTTAAAAAGTAAACTGGACTCCATGACGTGAAAATCACAACTAACACTATTGGAAGAAAAACATTTTATTTATTTGTGTAACAAGTTTATGTATGAGTACAAGAATAATCACAACAAGAACAACACATGTCATGTAAGGGTAACAACAGTTTGTCAGAAAATTCAAACACACATTCTGAATGTCCAAATTGACTCAGAAATGTTAACACAGAGTTATTGTTCACCACCTGTTTGAACCAATCCGTTTCACTCAAGTCCATGGGTACTGATTGTTTATAAAATGAATTCATCACATGAAGTCCATGTTTCATTTCTTCAAACATGTCTGGTGTACTCAACTGTTGTCGAATCCATTCCAGAGAATGATGACCTTCAGGTATCTTCATACGATAAGCAAATACCAATGCTTTTCTCAACAGGGTATGGTTCATAATATCAAACTGTTCCATTCTTGAATCGTGTGAATCACTCTATCGTTACATACATAAGTATTCCAATCGTCTCGATGGATAGCTTTCAAGTCTAAGTGTGCACTGATCATAGCATCACGAATCATCTGTCTAAATAGTTCAAACGTGTGAGGATTCAGAATCCACGCGCGAATGTCCTTGACCTTGACAAGGTCATCTTGTACAATACTGTATAACGTATCCGTATACAGCTCAAAGTCCAAAATGTAATATAAACTTATAAATCGTCTAGATGGTTTAACCATAATTGAATATTTCCTGAACAAATCACTATTCTAGGTCGATTCGCATGAACGGCTTCAATCTCGTCTTTGACTTCTCTTAAGCGGTGCCTTAATTTATAGAACACGGCACGATACTGTAGAATATGAATAACATGAGTGAACGGTACCTGTCTCTTAAATACCATGATACCACGTATTTTAAACTGTGAATACGGACGCCATCCGGGGTGAGATCTCCCATTGTCCTCTTCAGCCATACTGAACCATATCACATTAGGGGTAGAACGAAAATTGTTAGCTAAGGCAGATACGTCGCTCAAATTAGCATCGTGGATTAAAAAATCCCATGTCGTAGATAACATACGATCTAAGCTTTGTTGTACCACATTCAGTTTTCGTAGAATCGGTAATTTTTGGTTGAATGACAAGTCCTGGCGATCACCTACATCCTTCAACAGTCTCTCTATCCGTCGATGATTTGTATGTTGTAAGCTATGTATAGCATTATGAGTAGCCCATGTGTGCACTAACTCCATCTTCCATGTTTTAGCGTTAGCCCATATGACATAACGATAAATTTTAAGTCTCAGCTCTATCGGTAGTAAGGGTATCCAATCCATGTCTTTATGAATAATGAATTTTAGATGACTTGTTCTAGGCCTCTAGCTCAAAGGTCAAGGTCAGTCATGTAGATAACCATAAGGCACAGTCATATGATTCTCGACCACAATACGTTTGGTATATACCGAACGAAATGTTTTGACTTGTTTCTCACTGGTCACGGTTCTGTCCTTATGACGTTTAATCCGAGAAGCATATTCAACTACGGTCGAATAATGATGTCTGTCTTTCACACAATCCACCATCGTATTGAAATTCACTTGTTGAGTGGCATTGTAGTCTAACGTAATGCCTTTCACTTTGCATTTTTGATGGAGTTCACCGTTTTCAATGTATTCATAGCCATAGTTCTTTGGACCTAAAGCGACATATCTCACAATACGACCCTTTGGTACCTCATCTGTCCATTTTCCCAATCGACTGGAGATAATAGGAACATTATAGCCATCAGGGTCATGAATGTACATACAACTGTCTGTGTCAAAATACAGTACTCTCTTTCCTAGAGGTTCAAGCACTTTGTACAGTTCTAATCGAGCATAAGCCGTCACAAATGAAGCCACCACAGGATTGGCTGATGAATGAGGGTCTGCTTTGTCCGATTCATCAGTATAATTCATTAACATGAATTCATCATGATCAAAACACTCTGCATATTTCACAGACTTTTTAGGATCGTTCAGTATTCCGTAGAACTGGTCCAATCGATGAACATACTCTGTTTTAGGCAAGAGGTTAGTTTGAGCATTTTTACCCCAGAGACAATTCAGCATGGTTTTGGCAAAAGCTCGTTTTCCTGGATTTTTCTCCACCTGTTGCAAACGAATTCCTTCTGCTTCAAAATAATCCTGTTTAAATTTATCTTGAGCCTCTTCCGTATCCACCCCTGGAGGATATCCACTAGCCTCTTGTTTCATTTTCAAGTATTTATCAATGTATTGCCGATAGACGTCCGTACTCCATTCATCCCAGTGCCATACATGATACACTTTTGATACTTGATAGCCTAAAGCAATAGCTTTAGCCAATTCAACATGAGTCCATGTGCCATACAAGAACCGTTCATACGGGGAATGTGTACAATAATCCATCTCCTTCTCAGCACAGGTACGGCATAGCGTAAACACCATTTTACTATTACAGTGTATGGGTAAGACAGGCATCCATAAATCTTGCGGGGGTAGAACACGACATTTAATCAGTCCTTTGTATTTCTCAATATGCTGTTGATCAATTTGTTCTTGACTCATGATCACTGGATGACCTATCGGATAAGCCCTGTACTTGTTCACA
Organism: Lutraria lutraria; assembly: GCA_964023205.1. Lineage (NCBI taxonomy): Eukaryota > Metazoa > Mollusca > Bivalvia > Venerida > Mactridae > Lutraria > Lutraria lutraria. The sequence goes on from OZ026833.1 coordinate 48,713,124, forward strand.
TACGGATAGAGAGAACAAATATCCACATATTTGATTTCTTGGTCGTTGTCTACTTCATGATACAGTCGGACGGCATTCGTACGACCTCCGAACAAAGCTTCCCTAGGTTGAATCGGGTTTTGACCATGATAGAATCGTTCCACTCTTGTCTTATAGGCAGGATCCTTTTGACAACGCTGATCAAATTCACATTCCCACATGACCACAACAGGGTACCCCTGTTCTTTCAAAGACTCCAGTCGCTTATACGTATCGTGATAGGCCTGTTGCATGCTTCTCAAAGTATATGGATTGATGGTACTTCGGTTAGGAAAACAGGTGGGGCACCCATGGTACCAACATCCCATGAATTCATACACGGTGTTGGTCTCTTGACAATAGCCATCCACGTAATAAGGTCCAATTTTGACTTCGCCTTTGTTATTCAAGGCATGCCGAATATGTATCTCTTCTGTAGCAGCCATCATTTGTAGCCAACGTATGCCTTTCATGGAATACCGGGTTTTATTGGGATACCCGGCATCAGAAATCACGGCTAAACTATGAGGTGGCATGGAATTTTTGCGCCAGGCTTTGTTACACACTTGGGCTAATGTGGTAGCTTCAGTAAATGGATCTATTTGATCACTGTCCAATAATTGTTGACGAAATTCTCCACATCCGCGCCTTAAAATGTCCACATCCGATTGACAGTATTTCTCCATTTCCTTTTGAAAATCAAATACGTCACCTTTTCTTTCATTGTACCAGCTTAAAAACTCTTCACGTCGCTCTGGTTTCATACTATCCGGTTTGTAAAAGTGTAGCGGTAAGTAAGGTCCCACATAATCTTGATACTCCAGGGTGTTTGCATAGAATGGAAACCATCCTTTGGCTAACTCGGTCAGTCCAAATGTATTGGGAAAATAGGAGAGAGGCATACTCAGGAAACTGAGGGAGTCAATCATGCGTATTCCATGCACTCTCAATTGAATGATTTTACTGCCATTCATAATTAACTGGGGCTTCGCCGTCCCCTGAGTGACCACATATCTAAGAATAAACTGAGCGTCATAGCCTTGAGCATTGTGGGCTATCACTGTCGATCCTCGATGGGTAGGGAGAAATAGCCAAGTACAGAATTGTTGTAACGTATTTTCACCACGGAATGTCATTTGTCTGGCTTCATTCACCTCTTCACAATACTCACAAGGAGCTTTCACTGACTGACACATACAGTCACCACAAGCACGTTGAGCCACACAAAAATTAGGGATATGTTCTCCAGAATCAAAACGACATTCAAAATCAAAAAAGATGAATGGTACTGGTGGTTGTTTTCTATTGGGTGGTTCATATGTTGGAATGTAACAGTCATGATCTGGTCCTACTATGGCTTTACAACACCTGCATTTCTTTGTCCCTGGGCAAACGTGATTCCGTTTCGTTTCAATCACCTTTTGTCCACATTTCTTACAATTCCATACGGATTCACAAATGGTTTTACGTTGTTTTCCCGTTTTTGTTTTATGATTGTCAAAACATGCCTGACTCTGGAATAGGCGACGGCAATCCGGACATCTTATAGATTGTCCTGCTGGGCACAGGGTGTGAGCATAACACTCACAAATATGGCTACACTGGTGTCCTTCACGGTGATCATAACCGACATCACACCATTCACAATAATAAACCCGTCCGAGAAATCCGGTAATGGATACGATACAGTCATAATGATTATCATGGTGAAAGATATGAATCACACGACTTTTTTCAGTCAGAGCAGGTGGTTTGAATAACAATTCACTTCCATAATGTTGTGGATGGATTTTAATCACGTAGCTGGGATAGAGATAGTCCTGTAGTTTTTGGTATTCTTCTATACCACACGACTGATCCGATGAAATACCCACTTGCTTTAATAATGCTTCAGCTTCGTATTTTTGAAGATTTTTCTTAGACTGACGTATTAGATGCCATCGTTTTTTCCATTCCGGGGTTTGATTTTCATGTACTTTGCACCGTCCTACCACAATCGATCTAGCTAAACACATAGAGTCTTTACTATTGTCAATACACACAACACTTGTCTTTGACTTCCGCATACTGAATAAGTTTGATGCTTTAAACGTTTTCTTTCCGGATCCCTGTGGCATAGCAATATGCGTAATTTCCATCTGTGCCGCCCCATCATGAATTTTAAATTGACGGTTACTCTGTGCCACACGTTCAATTTCATCCAATAATGTATCTCCACTAATACGAGATGCCCTATTAAACGGAACATGTATCCCAAAGTCCAAATCAGGATGTAGAATAGATACTCGAACTCGATCATTCGATCTCACTTCACATCTCTTGTAGAGTTGGTCCATCATATCATTAAACAACCTGTTTGTAAATTCAAACGATTGATTATACGGTTGAAATGTCACATCATATACTTTGGATTGAGTCTTAAATTTCCTTGACTTTCTTTCCATGCGTGACTGTATGTCATAATAGTCGCGCACAGGCTCAACCTTACTTCGTTTAGTTGGAGGTTCATCCTCACCACTAGTACTGTCGGTATCTGACATGATTATGATCTTAGAACTTCTCCGCCGTTTTTTATACTTCGGGTTCAAGGTCACAACGCGTGACACTCTATAAAAGACGTACGCTCCGTCCGTTTTTTATCATTTCAACATGAGCGATCCTAAAATGAACCAAGTTGAAGAGAACCGAGATCAAACTTTGATGTATTCATTAAAGAAGAAAATTAAAGAGCTTAACAACTTAGCGGATCAGCTCTGTGGACAGAAAAATGTAACATGGGATCATATCAAGTGTTATCGTTGTGGAAAGAAAGGACATTATTCTACCAGCTGTACGGAACCCTTCAACAATGAATGTTTTTATTGTCATGAACAAGGACATTTCATCGCAGACTGTCCTAAGAAACAAGGTGAACAGGTCGATCTACAGGACGCAGAACAGAGTAAGAAAAAACGTAAATACAAAAAGAATCCAACAAAAACTGTGAGTGACTTTGTGTAATCCAGACAATGTGTTGGACAATTTGTTGGACAATTTGTTGGACAATTGTGTATAAATTGGAGACTAAGTGAGTTGTATTGTGTTGTACTTTGTTGTACTTTATAAATGTTTTCAAAAATAAAATGATAGACAATGTAATATGCTTTTGTCTTTGCTTGAGAAACAAAACGAATCTAACACATATGGTGGCCCTAATAAGGGCCGTTGGGTAATTCATTGCATTTCTGCAAGAAATAGGTATCGCCAATAGTTGGCTCTCAAATCCTCATCATAAAAGATGGCAAGGTCAGGGTATAAATTACCCATCTTGATATCCATCTTGACAATACTAACATCTTGGAATTCAGACAAGTCTGGGTACAAATTACCCATCTTGACCACCCAAACATCTTCTTGTAACTCATCAGGTTCATCAGAAGAACTTTTCAAGCAGTTGCCCATGTTGAATCATGAAACATAAATGAGCTATGGAACATGAGAAAAACACTGACCTAGAACAGACCAATGAAATGCCAGTAAAATAGACCAATGAAATACCGTTAAAATGGACCAATCAGAGTCCTTGTATCATATGAGAGTCAGTGACCTTGCCTTGATCTAATTTCATTCTGTATCAAGATGTCTCAACGTACAGTCAACATTATTAAGAGAAAATATGCCGCCTTAGGGTTGTATATTGAACAGCTGGAAATGCAGTTGGAAGAGCTGAGGCTAGAGGTCAAGACCCTGAGAGAGGGAAAGCAGTTTGTAGAGGAGGTCGTGGTCAGCTCTGGGGAAGAGGACTGGGGGGATACCCCTCAAGAATCAACCCCAGAGAACTGGGAAGATGAGTTAATAGAGGTTCCTTCGAACCTCTACCAACCTACACCGGACCCCAAGGATGTCCAGAAATGGGACAAGTGGTGTCCCGCTTGTATGGGGAGATGCGGTCAACGCCATTAATTCCCATACAAGCACCAACGGTCCTTTTCAGGACCACCAACGGCCCTTTTCAGGGCCCCCATACAATTCAGAAAGAATCATTCTCATATTGTCAATATTTACAGTCCTATCTGATAACACCAAATACAAATATACGGTGTGAGGTAAGTTTTCTATAAACATTTCCTACAAATATAAGTGATAGTATGATGTGTACAATCATTTTCAACAAATGTATACAAAGTGCTGTGATTGTATGAAGAACAAAGTATTTCCCCCACAAATATAAGTGTTAGTATGTGATGTACAATCATTTTCAACAAATGTATACAGTGTTCAAATTGCTGTGATAGTATTAAGTGTACAGTCTGCAAAGTGCTGTGATAGTATAATGTGTACAGTATTCAAATTGCTGTGATAGTATTAAGTGTACAGTCTGCAAAGTGCTGTGATAGTATAATGTGTACAGTATTCAAATTGCTGTGATAGTATTAAGTGTACAGTCTGCAAAGTGCTGTGATAGTATAATGTGTACAGTGTTCAAATTGCTGTGATAGTATAATGTGTACAGTATTCAAATTGCTGTGATAGTATTAAGTGTACAGTCTGCAAAGTGCTGTGATAGTATAATGTGTACAGTGTTCAAATTGCTGTGATAGTATAATGTGTACAAAGCATATCTACAATATAACCTTGACCTTGACGTGTCAAACACTTGTTCAAAAAAAACTTGAAGTGTCACACTTATTTTAAAAAAACTTGAAGTGTCACACGTATTCAAAAAAACTTCTCACAATTGACCTTGACCTAATAGAACACTGGCGCGTGCAGGCAAAAAGTATAAATACCCCCGGCGCAGACACTATTTTTTCATTATCTAGCATGGAGTCCTTCAACATGCCATACGATATATTGAGAGAAGCACTAGAATCATCTGAGTTAATAGACCCGAATGCGGGTATGCATTACAACCAGCCGAAGTACAACCAGCCAAAGTACGGTCAACTACAGTATAGGCAGCCACAGTACAGCCAATACAGTCAACCACTGTACAGCCAATACAGTCAACAGGCCATGGTAGATGTACAACCCCCCATGGTAGATGTACAGCCGATACAACCCATGGTAGATGTACAACCCACTATGACGAATACACAGCCTATGGTAGATGTACAACCCACTATGACGAATACACAGCCTATGGTAGATGTACAACCCACTATGACGAATACACAGCCTATGGTAGATGTACAACCCACTATGACGAATACACAGCCCCCTATGGCGAAAACACAGTCTAATACAATTACAAAGCCTACAACGGGATTGTCTGTTCTACAAGGTATCAAGGAAGAAATGGTACAGATGAATCAAGTCATGCAAGAGATGGTCAGACTCATGAAGAATCAAGAAGTACGGTTTAAGCCACAAGAAATGATTGTACCTGTACAGTTTATGTATGATTCAAAGAAACGAAAACATGAGCATGAGAAAAAGAAACCGGAGCATGACAAAAAGAAACCGGAGATGACAGAAACGAAGAAACGAAAACATGATCTTGAGAAACAACCTCGGGGCAAGTATGGTAAAGAAATAAAGAAATGAAGATCCGACTAACAGCCACGACCAACGGTCCTTTTCAGGACCACCAACGGCCCTTTTCAGGGCCACCATGTATTTTCGAAAGAAAATTCTCTCATTGTCTAAGTCTATTACACACACACAGTGCCAGAAGTTTCCGAAAATTCAATTCATACTATTTTGAGCACCCAATATGGATTCCAATTTGTCCCAATTTGTCACAATTTTGTTTACTTCTGGCACCGACCTTTTTTTTTTTACTCTATATTCTATATGGTGCCAGGAGGTAGGGTGCCAGGGTAACGCCTTATACTACTCATGACCTTCTCTATATTAAACAGAATTCTTATTCGTTTATATAAACCGGCACTGCAACTCTACCTCCAGTAAGAACAACCGCACATGGCCTTAACACTTTAAGCTTTGTGGCAGTTAAATTCTGAAATAAACTCCCTCAACATTTTAGAAATGACACCAAATTAGTAACTTGCGGAATTTGGTTGCCTCATGGATTGCTATGAAGCTTACAAAAAGTGAATGTACTTTTGTTGTTCGATTTTAACTCTGCTGCTGCGCTGTTCTTAATATTAAACTTTTCTAACATTTCTCCATGCAATATGATGTATACAAGTCTAAAAATGTATTTCCTTATTAAACTTTCACCTGCTTAAACTTTCTGTAATATGATATAGATGTTACATACTTGTCTACCCGTAGTTTGAAATGATTGCTATTGTACTTGTTCTTGCTTATCTTATTATATGCTTACATGATTTAAAAGTACAGTAACTTCCTGCGTGATAATGTTTAAACTAATAATTTAGATGTCTTTGCTGTTTTATTATGATTTTTATCCATGCATGTCTTTTAAATTAAGTTTGTCTTTAACTAAATATTCATTAAGTCTAGCATTTTTATAAACTCTAGATGTTTTGACTTTAGTACCACATATTCTAAAACATGTGTTATCTTTTTATTGACTATGTTTTACACGTCAATTGTTTATGCTTTACTTAATGTATTATTATATGTTTATATCTTCATGTATTGGAGGAAAATAAAACATCTATATATATATCTTTGTCAGACAAAGCTATACATAGCTAATGTTTATTGTTATATAATGAGCCACCTGGAAATGAATAATTGTTACTTGTATCTTAGACAGTTGAAGTGTCATGGTAAGATATACATACTTAGATGTGTACCGATGCATCCGTTTTTATGAGGACGTATGTTCCAAATGAATACGACTACTACGGATTTATTAAAGTATCGGGCATGGCTGTCAGGTCATATCAAGTTTCACCAATGTATAGATTTAAAACTAAACCATAATTACATCCTGAAATAAACACATTGTATAAAGTCAATAGCAAGTGTTTTAGAACAAATATGTCTTCTACAAACCAATATCGCACGTAATGGTCAAAATCTTGAACAACGGTAACTACTCTGTATATTGGAATATATTACAACAAATAGCCTTAGAATAACTATAAATGTGTAATGCAAGATACCGTGCCTAAGATTTTTGATAAAGTCCTCCGTTCGTTAGATACTTGACTATAAAGACATTTTGTACCCTGAATTCTGCTGTTTATTACGTAATACTCCATAGATAAAAATGAAAAGAAGCATAAAAACTCTGAGGCTCACTAGACTAACATTTCCGCTACAAAATACCGAAAACCGCTTTGTAAACCGTCATCAAATAAGGCGGCGATCTTTATTCCAAAAATGGCACCTACTGTGTTTTTTGTAAGCGAGTAATTAACAATAAAAGTGTCAGATCATTATCGTCTCATGTAATCAACGAATTTTGATTTATTGACGCATTCCATTTAATTTTGTTGACAGCCAATCAAAATAGTGAGTGTTTACGGTTCAATAATTAAAACCACGCCCAGGTTTGATGTCTAGTAAGAGATTTAATACCAAATTATTGACATTAACGAATTTATAGTATCGTAGCGTACCAATACACGTTAGAGATGGTTAACGCTGATAAGGTAAAGTCGATAAAGGGGGTAAAGTGTTTTTGCGTGTTCGGTCTGGATTTTTTTGTTGCTTAGCATTAAAATATGATATTTAATCTTTGTAAATAACTTAAAATATTATTTTACAGTGTTTTAGCATATAAAGCCAGAACCGATACCTTAAACCCCACTATACAACAATATGTTTGATACATATGTGCTATATATATGATATGATATGTGTTTGGTATATGTGTCATATGTAACTAACTGATATATGTGGGTCTTATGCGTGGTATTTGTATAAGTTATTCTGCAGTTTATATAGACGTAACAACAAGCTTGTCAATCGTAATGCACTACACTGTATCAGAATGACATCGATTTTTCTTTCCCAGAATCGAGATATCTTCTTAAATAATCAAATCATTCATTCTGTTATAGTGTTGGATATACAATTAAATATCATGACAAGTTCAGGTCACCAAATAATGTGTATGTCGTTCAGACACAGAGTCGAAATAATCTAAATTTGTAGCATAAACATGTTTATAAGATCGATGGTACAGTCTTTTACTATTTCTCTCAACGTATAACACAGCTTCTGAACTGTGAAAAAGAAAGGAAATCTATTCGCTTAAGTATCGTACATTCTGGCGGAAAACTGCCGAAACATCCGACTTTATTGATTTAACTCAAAATTCTGCCTCTCCATCACTGAACAAGATCTCCCGCGGGTATTTCTCCTCGGTAATAATATGTAAATATACTAGGAGATTAAATGAGGACCGTTTACTGATGATATTGTACTTAATTCATAACAGATTACGCTGGATCTCAATCACAGTGTGCTGTATTGGTCTTTATTTCTCTGACCTCCAGGGACATCTCCTGGTCTCAATATATTAATATTAAGTTGCACATTACGAGATGCACTCTTAATAAACATTGATATACCCTGACCTAGTTTAGCATTTATTCTGCCTAGTACCAAAGTTCCAAATAAATCAATGGTAACAGTATTAATCAGACTAATTTTAACGTGTCTATGTTTCAGTCCGCTTCAGATAGTCAGCCGTATTGCGCTTGGAATTTCTAGATATCCCACACAATCTGTTATAATAACACATTACAAAATATGGATACCCCATATATTATTCTGACACGTTACAATATATATATACCCCATGTTCCAGGCAAACATGTCACACTAATTGGATACCTCATGTTCTATTCTAACATGTTACAATATCTGGATACCCCATGTTCTATTGTGACAAGTTGCAATATATGCAAATCCCATATTTTAATCCGACACATTACAGTATATATCTAAATATATGTTCTATTTGGATACGTTAAAATTTCTGCTATAAAATATTACTTATGAACAATTACACTTATAAACAAAATGAAACTAATCGAAACATTGTTATTGAATTATTCCGTACAAAGAAATTAACGTACTAGGCAATTATACTACCTTTTAATTGGGAGTTACGCACATACAACGCTGGGAACATCTGTCGGCAGCACATCTTGATGTACGCCTTTATACAACGTAGTCTATAAACAAGTGCAACTCCATTCTCCTGAGAGGATATTTCATCCAATTACAGGACGGAGTCTGCCATATAACTTTCATACGTAGTTTTATCCTCAGTCAATATATTATATCGTGAACAACATTTTATACATTTACACTGATGTCGACTACTTAAAGGTAACTTTGTGCTTTACGTATATGGCAGAAGAGATAAAATAGCGGACGTTAGTTGGCCATGAATATGTATATACATTGTATACTGGTATTAATATTATGACCAAAATAGACTGAAGTATAGAAACAGTCAAATTAATATATATATAAATGGTCAAATTAATATATAATTATATAAAATGCAGTTCATAACATGCACAATTTAATTTAATAAATATTTACATTTGTCTGTCTAACTTATACATAGTTCCCACATGTACAATATTTACCTCCCATGGCTGCCATCTTGGTTGACAAATTCAACAAGCATTGATAGAAGATATTTATATTTTGTTTTGATTATTCCAAATATAGGATATTTATATGTGACAACAACATAGTATTTAACCTGATATGCTTATGGCCTTAACAACTTCATAATTAAGATATCTTTTATAGATTGAGTTGTTTAATAACCAATTTTCTGTTGTTTTTTCTGTTAAGCACGTAAGAAATTTGCCAAGCAAGATGGCCGACAAGAGAGGTAAACATTGTGGATGTGGGAACTATGTATTATATTTTATTATTATTGTGTTTTAATCTGCATTTGCTGCATGTGGGTCATTTAAATACGTAAGTCTATTTGTCAGGGCAATTCACAAAGACTTATACAACAATTCACCATTTCTAATCAGTGATATCTATACGATGGTGATTGTCATTCGAGTGTTAACTATAACTAAGGATGCCGTATGTAGTTTCACTCGGGATAGTAAATGCATTTGAATGGTATCCAAGATCTCAGTGGACGCGATATTAGCCTTGAAATAAAAAATTGTTCGATGGAATTTGTTAGAAAATTGATTAAATGTCTAGCGTTATGTTTTGTTTGATATTTGCATACTTAAATCGTCAATATTTTCAAATTTGCAATCACTTAATTGTTAAGCCCAGAACATAGTTGAAGATGGAAGTTCAAGGGTCAGAAAATGGCATCTGCCAAAGATTAGAACTTCATAATAATTCACAAACAACTGACATGGAACAACTTAAAGAAGTCCCATAGCTTAACAATTTATCGATCGTAATAGTTCCTGTTTGTCCTATAACAGAGGAATCCGGTGTGTTTTCCTCCAGTGCATACTTAATAGCAAGAAAAAATGTTTCCGAAACCACAATCGTATTTTTTCAATATTATTGAAAAAAGTACTATTTATAGAACAGCTGCGTTTTTTCGCAGACGTCATAAAGGGACGTCACGCGCTTAATTCATTTCCAGTTTACAAAAGCAAAAATCACAGCGAAATGAAGTGTTTTTAGAAGAAGAAAGGCTCGTTTCGTCGGTAATTACTGTCTTGGTATAATATTAACAATTTGTTTGGTTTTTGCATATTTTTTATAACAAAAAGCTAATAGGACTTTAATGCAATCACGCGCATCACAGTATTATTTGAAATCCAAATATAAATGCTTTAGACACCATTTTAAATTTGGTGAACGATGTTTATTTCATGTTATATATAACATTACATTTCTTGTGTTGCATTGTACACGTATGTCTGTATGTCTGTATGCCTGTATGTCTGTATGTCTGTATGTCTGTATGCCTGTATGTCTGTATGTCTGTATGCCTGTATGTCTGTATGCCTGTATGTATGTATGTATGTATGCCTGTATGCCTGTATGTCTGTATTTATGTATGCCTGTATGCCTGTATGTCTGTATGCCTGTATGCATGTATGTCTGTATGTCTGTATGTCTGTATGTCTGTATGTCTGTATGCCTGTATGTCTGTATGCCCGTATGCCTGTATGTCTGCCAGCATTCTATTTGTTTATCTGAGTTTTGTGAGGTCTTCAAATTACATTACGGTTGGATATATCTTATAGTGACATGTCTTGGGAATTTACAGTTTATTTATGGACCAGTCAATCCTTTCTGAGCTTATTATGGAATCGACCAAATTTCTTATGTCGTGTGACGTGAGTAGAACATTCGACATCATGTACAACAAACATAGATTTGATGCTAAACGATGTATGGTTACAAGTAAAATGAAATGGTTATATTTACAAGTACGTTAATTGGCTTTAATCATTATTCAACTTTTTAGAATGACTTCCCGACTAATTATGCCTATTAACATGTTACTGTAGATATCATATCCTTTAGTTTATATACATGCATTATACAGCAATAGTATATACAACAATACAATAATATTCATACAGCAATATTGCATAACATTAAAAAGTATCATCAGTAACGCATCATTTGTTATCCAGTCCTCAGAGCGATGTTCTATAATTGACATTAATATCATTCTAATGATATGTTTATAAAAAAATAAAGTTTATACAACAAAGTTGATTTACACTTCTTTTGAGACTCATAATATCAAACCTAATAGTATGTTACTACCATTTACTGACTACATATAATGTATAAAACTACGTTACTATGTTATTATACAGACTACATGTAATGTATAAAACTACGTTACTATGTTATTATACAGACTACATGTAATGTATAAAACTACGTTACTATGTTATTATACAGACTACATATAATGTATAAAACTACGTTACTATGTTATTATACAGACTACATGTAATGTATAAAACTACGTTACTATGTTATTATACAGACTACATGTAATGTATAAAACTACGTTACTATGTTATTATACAGACTACATATAATGTATAAAACTACGTTACTATGTTATTATACAGACTACATGTAATGTATAAACTACGTTACTATGTTATTATACAGACTACATGTAATGTATAAACTACGTTACTATGTTATTATACAGACTACATGTAATGTATAAACTACGTTACTATGTTATTATACAGACTACATGTAATGTATAAAACTACGTTACCATGTTATTATACAGACTACATGTAATGTATAAAACTACGTTACTATGTTATTATACAGACTACATGTAATGTATAAAACTACGTTACTATGTTATTATACTGACTACATGTTATGTATAAAACTACGTTACCATGTTATTATACAGACTACATGTAATGTATAAAACTACGTTACCATGTTATTATACAGACTACATATAATGTATAAAACTACGTTACCATGTTATTATACAGACTACATGTAATGTATAAAACTACGTTACCATGTTATTATACAGACTACATGTAATGTATAAAACTACGCTACTATGTTATTATACTGACTACATGTAATGTATAAAACTACGCTACTATGTTATTATACAGACTACATGTAATGTATAAAACTACGGTACTATGTTATTATACTGACTACATGTAATGTATAAAACTACGTTACCATGTTATTATACGGACTACATGTAATGTATAAAACTACGTTACCATGTTATTATACAGACTACATGTAATGTATAAAACTACGTTACCATGTTATTATACAGACTACATATAATGTATAAAACTACGTTACTATGTTATTATACAGACTACATGTAATGTATAAAACTACGTTACTATGTTATTATACAGACTACATATAATGTATAAAACTACGTTACTATGTTATTATACAGACTACATGTAATGTATAAAACTACGTTACTATGTTATTATACTGACTACATGTAATGTATAAAACTACGTTACTATGTTATTATACAGACTACATGTAATGTATAAAACTACGTTACAATTGTATTGTACTGATTACATGGGATGTATTGAACGTTACTATCGACTTAATGCTATAAAACGTCTACCATTCAAAAAGGCAACCAGACATACATATTCTGAAATCACTATTTTTATTGACATCATTCTTTGTAAAAAGATTCACAATGGATATAATAAATATAACGGAAGAGTAAATCAAATTATAACTCTTGAATTATGATGTATACGACATCCCTAAAGAGCAGTTTCCTTTAAAATGACATCCATTAGACATTTATAGGAGAAAATAATCCAATTATTGGTTGTTCTAAAGTCGTGTTAGTAAATAATTGCTCCGGAAACTGCTCACATGACAAGCAAACACTTAGTGTCTCAGGTTTCAGTTGAAATGCTACTTTCAATGGTTGGACTCGGATAGCACTCCGACAATCTACGGTTTTCTAGTTTATGTAACGGAGAATTGTTATATATCCGCGAGAACATAAGTACCCCCTTACATGACAGTAAAACATAATCCCGTCTCAATATTGTCTATACAACAACTTCTTGTCAATTATCTGAAAATATGGGCCCCGTGCAAGATTTAAAATGACTTGGGAGATTGTATGTAAAATGATATTGTCAGACATATTACGCACACATACATATATATACATCTTCACAGTTTGCACCAAAGTCATTATGATGATATGCTTTATAAAATTCAACATCACTAATCAGTTTATGGTTAGGATGAATTATTAATACAATGTATCAATATGACACCCATGCTGTTTGACACGACGTTCTATTTCGTACACTGTAATGAATTGTTTATGTTCCAAGACAAGTCATTTTCTGGGAAAGACTGCAGAAAGTGAATCTATTTAAGTCAATTACTGAAAGTACACGTGTGCCACATGAAAGCTCCAATTACTAAAATGTCCTCATCGAACTAGAAAACATTAACAATTAGTGGCTGGCAAAATGAGGAACAAAAGAGGTTTTTATGGCATTCACATAAATTGCACTATGTTACACAGTGTGTAAATGCTTGCGTTTATGAATGGTTTGTTTTTGAACATACAATATACACTAATATATATTTGTAAATATGTTTTTATATCTTTTTCATGTGAGTATGATTTTTTTCTATCAAGATCCACAAATCTCGTTTAAAATGTTATTTATTAACCTCATTTATTCACGTATCATGAAATAAGAGAATAAAAGTATTTTGACTTAGCTTGACTTGAAAACGTGATAAGCTCATAAAAATAATGCCAAATCAAAGAAAACGAATCATAAGCCATATTCAAGAATTTTGGTACTTGACAGAAATCAATGGACAACGGTCAGGGCAAATCGTATACAATATGACGTTAGACGTCAACATAGCTATATTAGAGTTAAGCAGAAAAGTAAATCTTATTAGATGTTGCCATGTTCCATTAGATCATCACTGTATACAAAATAGACAAATATCAAGACTATCCCTGTTGTAGACTTGATTTACCCATTACGTATTGTCGTGTTTTATAGCGTTTATATCGTTATACTGCTTTTACTATTACATTTCTCACCCGCACCGTGGCTGCCGTGGCAAATGTTTTGACAGTTTAAAATTCTGGCCCGGTATCCACGGCATTTGCGGTCTGTCACGTTTGTCTATCCCGTCCCTCCGCGTTTTCTCACGTGCATCGGGTTTTCTCCACTGTGGCCTGAACATGTAAAGGTAGCATAACAACAGCATGATTTGTCCTAATGCACGATTTAACAATTATTTAAACCTCTCTAGTGCAACAACCTTTCAGCATCAAAATAATTTTGCTTCTCCCAAAGGGTGTTGCTATGGAGAGGTGAAAATGAAATTAACAATAAACTTTACTTACATTTACGTATCAGTTCTAGATTATTGCTGATATCTATGGCATCAGGACCTGAGTACCCCACTTTTGGATTTCCTACTTTCTGTAAGAACGTACTCCAAGCGAACGCTAGTGTTCTCTGTCGGGTACCATCCACATCGTCCGTTAAATCTAAAATAACTCCTGAAATCATGGAAAGAAATACTAAAAATAAAAACATTCGATCAACATTGTATGTTCTCGTTTTATAGAACAGTCGACTAAGGTCAATGTTTCAAACATACAACAAGGTTTATAGCTTAATAAAAGTACATGTTTCATTTTTCTATATACATGATTATATTTCAATGTTTTACTATATACATACAGTTTAATTCTCTGTTGTATGATAACATGTATTGTGTATGGGCTGGTGGCCTTTTGTGCAAATAAACTTTGAATCGAATATTTCCATAATGTTTGACTATATACTCGTACATATATTTCAATGTTTTACTCTTTACAAATCATCTCAACTGCAAACTAGCCTTGGCAACGAGTGACGTAAGCAATGTTCCTACTTCAATTTATGGACAATTACAGCGAGATTATAGCTTTTTTTATTCAACAGTCCGGCAATAAAGAATATTTGAAACAATCGTTCCGAATAAATTCTACAGTAAATGATGATACTGTTTACGTTCGTCTAGACGTAGGTTGCCTGGCTTTTATCAATCTGTAATTTGTTGCTTGAATAATCACGAAAACAATGACTTAATTTTCGTTTACTACAAAATTCTAAAACTGATCAGAATGAAAAGGAGGAAATGCTAAAGACTGAAACAATGCGCGACCATATAAATAAGAATACCATATCTCACTACATTAAAACCAAAAACGTATCTCGACCAAAAAGGAAAATAGCGTTTTCCCACAAAAACGCCTTACGCAACAACAAACATACCTCAATGGAAGAGGTATGTTAATCAATTTCCTTAAGAACATTTTACGTACAAAAATCGTATTTATTCGAGTTATCAAGTTTGAGAAGATTTCAACAAGTAGAGTAACATTTATCTACAAGAAACAGATGAATCTTGCCAGTTATTTGACATTTCATTAACAAACGTGTTACCCAAAGACCCTTATAGGCCCAATGTACGTGGTTTAAAGAAATCTTAATTTAGGTCTTCCAAGAACTGAGAATTATGTCTGTATATTTATAAATCAATGACAAAAGTGCGATTTTCATTTAAATACGGTCTCGTCTTGTTTCAAACTGAAATTTTGTTTTTTAGCCGTAAGCGAGTCTGTATATTTGGTTCCTTTGTAATATTTCAAACATTTAATTAATTTTGAGGACCAGACTGCATTTCATATTTCGTCAGTTTCCTCTCAACAAGTAAATACTTTTGCTACTCCAAAAAGGTGTTGCTTTGGAGATGTTGCGCTATATATCTGGTACATGTGAACCCGTCGTTAAAAGTATCTAATTAACATTCCTGACAAATATGAAATCTGCCAGGAATTTTTGACAAATATTAAAAAGAAAATTGTTTTCTTTAAACAAAAACGATTTACGCGTGAGATTACATATTCGTGTGACAACTGACATGGTTTTTGAAATGTTATCTGTGTTAAATGTGGGCTTCGCATGGTCTGTGAAGTAAATTATTTGCATGTATATGTATACCATCATAACATTGTCAATTAAGATTTCACCATCCTCCATAATAATTTATCATCAGCTCAATATTGCAGCCACATGGTTTGAACATCGTCCAATGTTCATTTTCAATTAATCATGTAAGTTCGTAAACTGTTTTAGTCTTTAGTCCTCGTATATATAGATTTAGGCTAACACAAGAGCTCAGTGAAAATACTTGGTAATTTCGTATTTGAAAGATGACTGCAAGATATATGTAAAGCAGATGTTTACTGCGCTGGTTCATCTAGTATTTAACATCCAGTCAATCATTTCCAAACCTAACAACCACTTAAGTACGTAGTCGTTTTCCAGCTGAATAAAGACCTTGTGGACCTCAGCAGAGTTATATGATTACTCCATTACATATACATAGTGGACTATAAGAGTGGAATGTAATTACTTTGTTCTATTTGTGACCATTACTACATATTCTTCATTTTATGTGAAATGTGTATATAGAGAAACTCGGGTCACTGTCCGGTGAGAACAATGTTATCAGGCGAGGTGATATCGTCAAGGGTGGCGAGCTTTAGCGAGTCACCCTGGACGATATCGCCGAGTCTGATAACATTGTTCTCACCGGACAGTGACCCGAGTTTCTATTTATCATGTAACTCAGTTTTCGGAGCATAATTTAGTGTCATTTCACCTAAAATTTAGCGTTTAATTCGCTAGTGTGATGATAACGGTCACCCGGCAAATCACACTTTAAACAGTCAACATCCGCAGATAAATAGTTCACTACAATTGGGCGAAATAATAAAAAAAAACTCCCATGGATCACAAAATTTAATTTCACATTAAAGAAATCATTTGTTAACAATTACAAATTTGGTGAAAAATATTCAAAACAACAATTGAATACACAAAAACATACGCGCATTAATTTAAATAGTCGAGTGGGCGGAGCCAAAAAGTGTTCTCATGCTACTATAGCATCCTATTGACCTGAGAACACATAATGTTCTCAGGTCATGTGTTATCAGGCAGTTACCATGGCAGTTGCATGATAAAAATGTATATATGCATCTAAACCCCACCTTACGATCATACCGAAATTACGACCATCCCGCAAATACGGACACTCTTTAAAAGAACGGATTTTCCACCTTTTCCGTTAGAACTTAATATAGAAAGTTATATACATGTGGTTAATAGTTTTAATGTAAATGTATTCCAGTCTATGTATTTCCTGTAACATTGTAAGTATTTATACAAGTAAATATGTTGTTCACATGGGCCTGAGAGCCTACTGAATGAGATATAAACTCTTATAATATATTATTGACACTGGCTAAGCACATGCCCAGTTTGGTCTATATCCAACAAATTAAACAATTTAATTTTTCAATCTATTTTCAAAAGTTAGACATCAGTGTTGACAATATGCTACAAGTATAGGTCATAAAAGAAAGAAATATTATATCAAAGATATTTGTGATCAAAATAGCTAAGCTGTTAATGTACGTCATACATGTGGTTGTTTACTGAGATGTGTTTGTTTTACTGTCCCCTGGAGATGATCTATTATTAGGTGATGTGTTTGCATCTTCTGTATAGCAGACGTGACCTTCAATCTAAGAAACTATTTACTTCTCTATAGTAGTTGTGACTCCTTCCCTAATTCTTTTTATAACAAGTCACTATCTATCTCTATAACCTAACAAGTCACTATCTATCTCTATAACCTAACAAGTCACTATCTATCTCTATAACCTAACAAGTCACTATCTATCTCTATAACCTAACAAGTCACTATCTATCTCTATAATCTAACAAGTCACTATCTATCTCTATAACCTAACAAGTCACTATCTATCTCTATAACCTAACAAGTCACTATCTATCTCTATAACCTAACAAGTCACTATCTATCTCTATAACCTAACAAGTCACTATCTATCTCTATAACCTAACAAGTCACTATCTATCTCTATAATCTAACAAGTCACTATCTATCTCTATAACCTAACAAGTCACTATCTATCTCTATAACCTAACAAGTCACTATCTATCTCTATAACCTAACAAGTCACTATCTATCTCTATAACCTAACAAGTCACTATCTATCTCTATAACCTAACAAGTCACTATCTATCTCTATAACCTAACAAGTCACTATCTATCTCTATAACCTAACAAGTCACTATCTATCTCTATAACCTAACAAGTCACTATCTATCTCTATAACCTAACAAGTCACTATCTATCTCTATAACCTAACAAGTCACTATCTATCTCTATAACCTAACAAGTCACTATCTATCTCTATAACCTAACAGCTTTTGGAAGTTGAACGATAGTTCAGCTTTCCAACTCACTCGGCGCACATGAATTTAGATGTGGTCCAAAGCACTTCGTTCTTATACATCCGCCATGAAATTATTAAACTAACTGGTTTCCGTTCCATGTTACAGTGCAAGTCTATGCAAGTTCAGTTTCCATGAGTACTTTCAGTACTTTGATTTATGTATAAAGCTACAAGAATTCCTAGACCAGAAAGAAAGTAATACTATCAGCTCTGTAATAATATAGAAGACGAATTACATTTTATAATTATTTAAATGTTCATTTGATTTTAATTTACATCGACAATATATCCATAAATGCCGTCTTGAATAATGTACCTGAATGTTGCTTGCTGTATTAAAATATACACATAATAAGACAGCCTTGTCACACCGTATAGGGATCCTTTCGAATATAGCTCACCGGGGAGCTATACCGTATACAGCTCTCCGGGGAGCTCTATTCGCCGAATATAGATCCCGTACCCAATAAGAAGCTGTATTCGGAGTTGTTGCGTTTTCTCGGACAGAGATCCCCAATTTTCTAAAGCAAGATAAAAGTATTATTTTAATGCTGATAAATTCGTTGTTTCTACAAACATATTGTAACACGATATGCATTTACCATGCGATTACATGTAGTAATGGGATTGTCCGTCCGTCTTCCCGCCTGTTTGTCTGCCTGTCATGTACATGCCCATGTGATATCACATTTGAAGGTGTTTTAGTTCATACAGTCATCATGGTGTTAAAAGTTGTATTCTGGGGCGTGTGGGTTAACATTTACAAAAAGAGCAATCTTTAAGAGATAACTACACAAAATCTGCATTGTGAGAACATCTGTCTGTCTGTTTGTATGTCTCCATGTTGTTCGTCCTGACTTTATGTTAAGAAAATTGCCATGTGTGTACTTCCAAACCTATTGAAATCATTGACATAAAACATAATTTTATTCAAAGTGTATGCGAGCAGTATTCATGCTTTGTCCGTATACAGCTCTCCGATTTAAAGAGAACCATTCACCGAAAAGGGCTACCTCGGGGAGCTATATTCGGAAGGATCCCTATATGGTGTGACACAGCCTGACTGGAAGGGAATTATATACTCGTACCTGCTCCACATATTGTTTTATAATCAATATAAATTGTATAGATCTAATTGTATGATTAATAACTATAAATCATAACTGTTTTATTTGAATCAGAACAGGTTACACAACGTTTGATATCCCAGTAAACTGGTATCAATCATATCAGATTATCATCAGCTAAAGTAAACTGAATGAACTAGTCTCAGTCCTGGTTAAATGTTCCTTTAGCAAATTAATGTCATACATTTGGTAGAGGTATTTACTACACACGATACACTGTGTACATATATATCAGAATTCATAGGGACCACAATGGAAATACTAGTAAGGGTAAACCGTTCTTTATCTTATCCTTAGTGTTGATGTGCATGTCATGATGATTATGCTCATGATCAGTTATGTTTTACTACATGTTGTTATATTTACCATGTATGTACATTATGCCAAAATAAATCTTATTTTCAATATTCTTCATATTATACAAATAAATATTAATGATGTTAGGATACCAGAATTATTTATTTACCGGTTAACTTGTTTGATCTTTCCGTGTTTTGTAAACATGGCTACGTGGTGTTTTCTGATTGGATTTACACCAGGGAACCAGCGCTAGATAGGGATAATTTCCGATTCATCAATTTCGTGTCTAGCCACCGAATGTGTGATGTTTGTTATGGAGACGTATTTAAACTGATCAGATCTTAAGGAATGTTTGTCAACATCATGATTATGTAAAGTGTTCGAAATAAAATGTCGTATACTAATTATGTAAATCACAGCTTCTAACTACAGTATAACCCCTGAAAACCAGACTCGCTGAATACCAGAAGTCACAGAAAACAGGACAATTTTCTAAGTCCCATTTTTCGTTTTTTCTCAAAAGCTCTGTGAAACCGGAATACCCAGAAAACCGGACTAGTGGCCCTGTCCGGAAAGGGTCGGTTTTGAGTTTTTTTTGCACTACATGGAAAACACAATATTCATGATAGCCTTAGTGGAACTCAGTGTAATTTACACTAGTAATGTACATTGTAATATCCTTGGATGATATAATACATATACAAGATGACAGATTTGGTCCTTTGTAAAGATTATGTTTGGCAACAATGTCTTTCCACGATATGTTCATGTTGCGATGTTTACACTAGCACCTGAACATAATTATTCAATTTTCTTGACTCGTAAATTGTCTTAAAGTGTGGAGGAAAGTATGTAATTTATTCTGACTTTCAGTGAAGTGGCTATGGCGTTAACCAGCAAAGAAATTTTATGAACATCATGAAAAGCTTTCAGCACATTCTCTCAAGAAATCGTGTAAAACGACATAATGAACGACATCCAGACGTAGTAAGTATCTAACATTGCCTTTTATTTACGACTAAATAGAAGGCGATATAGAACTTTGAAGTGGGAATCATTTCTCAGTATGCATGGACAGACAGGTGACTAATTTACAAGTCTGCTTTGTCTATGTTCTGCAATATTTCCCACGTTAATGACAAGTCTAGAAATGACACATGGAGGGTTATCGCGCTGTGGAATCCACATAACTCTGTAAACCGTTACATTAATGGTTACCTTAACGATAATGTCTATAAATGACAAAAAGCCGTTGTCAGAATGTTCATAATCTTATGAATACACAGCATTATCTGTCATACACTACATGTTTATCATATACTACACGTGTATTTTACACTATATTGTACACTACACGTGTATTCTATATTGCACATACGATGTTATTTGCAAGAAGGTAAGAAGTTTCGTATAGTCCTTGACACTTTCAATAATTTGTTTAGTTATTTTCTTTCTAGATATCTGTCATCATATACAGCATTATCAAACACATCATGTTTAGTGATTTGAACAAGGTTCAAGAGTTACACTTGTTTAAATACAACCATAAACTCATCCCAATGTTTCTTTGTGTTTTAAGAAAACTTCAGAATCATCCAGAAAACGTTTGTAGTATAATAATTTTAAAGTAAAAATTCCCCGATTAGATCTTGTTTTCACAAAAGAAAAACAATTCAATTTCATTCGTTATTAGAGTTTAAATTGAAATTCGCTCTAGGTTTAATTTTTAGACATTATTGGCAATTCCGGAATCTTATTTACCAAGCATTGTCTGTGTTTAACGTTACAAAACAACAATTTAACGTTCTTTGAACAAATGACATTGATTTAACTTGCCGATAAATTGAAAACATTCACAGCAATGACATTGATCAAAATCTAATGATGATCATCAAGACACGACGTTTAACAAAACGAAAAAATGCGGAAATGCTTTGAGATTAAAACAAAATTATTTATTAAGTCACTGCGACGACACATGTTTTATACTACATTTACAGGCCTTCAATTTAGTTTAAACATATTTTATTCTAGAAACGGATTTACAGAAGTGCAAATACAAATACATTATATACAATGGATTGGAAAACAAGCTGGTATTGCTAATATGAATTCCTTTCCATGATTGATTTTTCCATAGACATGTTCGCACATAAACAACCAGAAAGTAAGCTTGAACATGAGAATATTTAAATCTTGAGTAAAACATCTGTACGAATCTGAAGCTTTTTATCCCCAAAAATGTGTCATGATGTCGCGAAAAGGTTCCCTACTTCACAGCACACACCACTACGGTCTCTCCCGGTTACGCGTCAAACCTCTTTGTTGCTTCAATGTATCTCTGGACACGAAGAATGACAAGGGTGTTAGATTGGTGGGTGAGATGTTCGCCGCCATTAAGAAGATTATCTACAGTTGGTGCACATGAGAGATCCGAAAGGAAGTGTTGACGCATTTGATGATATGTTGGGCACTGAAGTAGGAAGTGAAGGGGAGTTTCTACCGCTCCATAGACACACAGGGGAGTGTCAACAAGGTTTCTGCGATAAACTTCGTAGTTTAGTGTGCTACAGCCTAACGTAGGAGGGTGTGATAAATCTCGAATTTTCGTACACCAACATGAATGAGTGGATTGGATTTAGTGTGACGAACATTCAATTTTCTTTTAAATTCAAGAGTAGTAGGAGCATTTCTGACATCTGCTGAAAGGGCATTCCATTGCCGAATTGTGTGAAGTAAGAAAGAGTTTGCGTATGATTGGATGCTCGTCTGAACTAATGGTAAACCGTTCACAGAGCGAAGATTGTATGTTTGAGTGCCACGATGAGGAATGAGGTTACAAAGATATGATGGAGTGATGTTGTTTTGCATTTTATTAAGCTGAAACAAACGATGTTTTCTCCTTCTTTCAGCCAGTATCTCCCAGTCCAATTCTTAAATAAGGCGGTCTATGTTGCTGAATTTTGTTGCACCTGTGACAATTCGGGCAGCTTCATTCAGTACGTATTCAATATTCTGTTTCATTTAAGCTGTACAATTGTCCCAGATGACGTCCCCGTACTCCAAGAGTGGTCGTATAAACGTGATGTACAATTTTTCTAGAGGTGATCGAGATAGATAGAACTTAAGAGAACGAAGAATTCCTATACCACGCTTTATTTATATAGGAAGAAAGATGAGAAGTCCACTTAGCGTCGTCTGAGAAATCTAAACCTAAATGCTTATGCGACTTTACCTGGATTATAGATGTTTGGTCTATAAATAGGGGTGGATGTAGCGGTTGCTTGCGTTTCATTGTTTTTTCAGGGTTAAAGGAAACTAGCCAAGATTTAGACCATGATAAAATACGAGACAGGTCTTGGTTGAGGATATCAGCAGACACAGTTGGTTCCTCGACAATGATATACAAGCTAGTGTCATCAGCAAAGAGACGTATACTGGCATGGATGTCATTAATGATGTCATAAATATAAAGTAAGGATAGAAGGGGGGCCGAGGATAGAGCATTAAGGCACTCCAGCGTTAATAGATTTCCAGCTGGATGAAGAATTTGCAATAACTACTCGCTGCGTTCTGTCTGATAAGTAAGAACAAAACCAGTCGAGTAGGTGTCCCTGGTTGCCTGCAGAAGAAGGTTTTGCGAGGAGGCCACGGTGCCACAACCTGTCAAATGCTTTGGAGATATCGCAAAATACAGCTCGAACCTCTTTGCCTTCATCTAGTGCATTTATGATGTCTTGATAGAGATAAATTAGTTGGTTGACAGTAGGATCACCTTTTAAAAGCCAGATTGAGACGGAGATATCAACTCATTTGAGATAAGATAGTTGTATAAATATTTTAGAACACAACCTTCCATAAGTTTACCGAGACAACTAAGGAGTGAAATTGGACGACAATTTGATGGCATTGACGGATCAGATTTTTTGAAGAGCGGGGTTATATTCGCAAGTTTCCAGACAGAGGGGAACAGTGACATGGATATAAGAATATTAAAGAAGGTAGAGAGTGGCTCTGATAGTTCTTGAATGCCTTCTTTGATGAGTCTTGGGCTAACAAGATCAGGCCCACATGATTTTGAGGGGCAAATGAGTGAGGCAGGGTCTTGTACATCCTGGCCAGAAACTGTGATGCTGCGTAGATCAGAAGTAGCAAGGGTCTGGTTAGCTGGGGGAGAACGGTTATTGTCGTCTAATGTTCATTGTCTCGAGAAGTAATTATTAAGAACTTCGGCTTTTGTTTGAGGTTAATTCAGTGCCATTCTCGATGAGTGTGGGAATGGCAGAGGAGCAATCTTCATGGGTAATTTTTTTTTAGCAAGCTTGTACCATGTCCGAGCGCCGAGATTATCAGAATTTTAGAAATTAGTATGTCTTGTTGTTCCTTTTTAGTTGTTCTAATTAACGTTGTTGTTTTGTTCCGTTTTTTCTGAACTTTGACCATGCGATGTCTGTATCACGTTTTTTGTCATGTTGGTGAGCCTTGTTTCGTTTACGTATCATCAATCGAACTTCTCTTTACTCATCCATGGTACTTCTCCAGGTCTTATTGTGATTTCTTTGTTTGGAATGCTGTCAGCAGCAGCAGTGATAATACAGTTGGCGATGTTTTCAGCAATATTCATGGTTAAGGATGCCTTCCCAGTGCTGTTCCTGTACTTCGCGTAATCGCCTTATCGTATTACCAGATGCGACGTCTGAAGAAAGATAGCTTGGGTTTTTGCAAATTTTAGGACAGCAACTATTATATAGGACAGTGAAATCGTGTAAGTTCTGGGATAAACGGATCGGCAACAAAAGAAGAAAGGACATTAGAATGATTATTGAGAATTGGTGCTCCGTGTAGTGTGTAGGACCGGAAATGAGTTGTACATAAGTGTAGGAGTCTATGAGTCGGCTCATTTTGTTGGAAGGAGACGACAATAAGTTTATGTCGATATTACCTGTAATTAAATGTTATCATAACAGCCAGAAAATGCTTGATCGAGACTGTGTTCCGTGTTTAGCCACTGACTATTGTTTGAGGCCGGTGGACGATATATTCCAACTACAAGAAGTTTACGATGGTGTACATGGACTTCGACCCAGATGGCTTCTAATGCATTTACGTGCCGGTCGTCTTGTTCAATGGCGTGGTGTAACTCGGACATATACTGTTACACCTCCACCAACACGATCTCTTCTGTCACATCGAAACGGGAGTCTGAAATTAGGTATTTGAGGTCATCGTGGGAATATGTTGGGTAAACTATGTCTCTGTAAAAACTAATACATCGTATGGTTGGGCTTCGACTGACAGTAAATCAATCTTTGGCAAAAGGCTTTGAATATTCAAATGCATTGCGCTAAGACCATTATTTGTTAGCGCGGAGTATGAATCTTGGTCAAGGGTGGAATCACCGAAGTTGGACTCTGGTCCTGGATTAAGTTCTATGTCCCCAGACATAACTAACATTAAAGCATAAATGAAAAGAGAAGGTGGAGCGGCATATGAATGAAGTGTTGTTCGTGTCGCAGTGAGGATTGAAACTGTAACACATAGCGTAAGCAATTTAGAGTGACATTAGCCGATAGAAACCCTCATAATCCGTTTTATTATACCTCACTCCCGTTTCCAATGTAAAGTGGCCTATGCCTGAGCGGGTAATAATTTTTGATAACACCCTGTAATAACGCATGTGCAGAAATGATGCGCGTACAGTACAAACATAGTTTAGGTTGTTAAATCATTTTCCATTTATTTGACGAGTTCTTCACAAGGGGGCTTGCCTTGGTCAACATTATTTTTCTCTGGCTGACTATTTTTGAAATCGCCCTCTCAGAAATGTGATATTTATACAATAATAATACACAGAATTATACTAATCATTAGCTTGTGTTGTGACTTTTTTGGAATCAATGAAAAAAAAAGTTTTCCTTCTGAAGTTTTCTTCTGTAAATTTGCCCGGTAAGTACTGACTGTTATGTCTACCAAACCACTCCTACATCTCTACACTCATGTTATATATACATTAAGATTTCTTCTGATTAATAGGAAACGATTGTACAAGGCCGAGGAATAATAAAATTATGTAGTATCTAATTACATGATTGAAATGTTTTAAATACTCCCCGAGGTATTGGTTTGAACATATGATGGTAGAATATTTG
Organism: Lutraria lutraria; assembly: GCA_964023205.1. Lineage (NCBI taxonomy): Eukaryota > Metazoa > Mollusca > Bivalvia > Venerida > Mactridae > Lutraria > Lutraria lutraria. The sequence goes on from OZ026833.1 coordinate 48,739,415, forward strand.
CCAATGACAAAACCAAACACAGTGATACAACTGAAATAGTTTGCCATTTAGCGAAAGATTCGATAAATTACCTTTTTACTGTTTTTCTAAATCTACGCAGATAAATTAACAATTTTCAGTAGATTCGATCGGTAGTTGACGAACAGGTTGATTATATTGACAATGAAACAACAATGATTGCAGTTGTTATCACGCTTTCTATTTAATCATAATCCACTGATTTACTAATTACCAAATTAACTAGTTGTATAATGTTGGAACGCAGTTCGCGACTCAAATGTTTTAAACAAAAATTGAATTGCGATCTATCGCGATCTGCGAACTGTGTTCCAACTGAATACAACCAATTAACATCACGTGATTGAGGTTGAACGTACTGTATCAGGGAAACACCAAAACCTTTATCACAATGGACGATACTGCTTCATTATTGTCCTGTAGCAAAATTGTAACATTACATCAATTATTTTATGACCTGGCGTGCTCATTGTAACGATAATTAATCAAGTATCTAATTATAATTTTAAGTATTGTGAGGTTAAGAAATTGTTGTTTTGACAAGTTTTTCTTCACATTTTATCCTCCGAGAGTCCATTTCCTTATTCTAGTCCGGATGTAACTTCATTCCTTAGATTTCTCCCATGACAACAAGACGTCGTCTGATTATCTATTACTAACGCTTACCAATTCGGATACTTCCTGTTACAGGAAACGTGTTACTGTACATTCATCATGCTGGTATGGACGTTTCCTGTTACTGTACATTCATCATGCTGGTATGGACGTTTCCTGTTACTGTACATTCATCATGCTGGTATGGACGTTTCCTGTTACTGTACATTCATCATGCTGGTATGGACGTTTCCTGGGCTCAGCTGGTACAAAGCTTCGTATTAGGATTTCGATGTGTAGAGAATATGATCATTTTCACTTTACGGTGAAGATTTTTGTATTGTTCTTGTTTGTCGCTTTCTGTGATTATATTAATGCTACAAGCAGTCCCCTAATCAAGATTAGATCCATCATTGGCAAGTCTCATCTGTATTGAGAACAAGTGGACTACGACATGAAGCAAGAAGTGCTATTACGAATCAATAAATATTTGAATACATGTACAGTCAATGCATGTATTTGAATACAACCAATATTTTAACACATTCAGTACATGTATTTGAATACAACCAATATTTTAACACATTCAGTACATGTATTTGAATACAACCAATATTTTAACACATTCAGTACATGTATTTGAATACAACCAATATTTTAACACATTCAGTACATGTATTTGAATACAACCAATATTTTAACACATTCAGTACATGTATTTGAATACAATCAATATTTGAATACAACATATATTCGAATACAATCAGTATTTGAAAACAATAAATATCTAAATACAATCAATATTTGATTGCTATCAATCAATAAATGAATAAAATAAATATCTGAATACAATACATATTTGAATACAGTCAATATTTGAATACAATCATAAAATAAATACAATCGATATCTAATCAATATAATGTGCAGTGTTTTTTTTCCACAGATTTCACTTATAAATTTGTTAAGTTAACTAAGGTGACATGTACTTAACACCAGTCCACAGTACATAGTATGTATGAGGTATTGATGTCCCTATACATACATATCACCCGCTAACACATGCTTACAATACACTTGACTTTATATTCAGCCTGGCAGAGATATAACATTTTCCTTTCACAAATGAATAATAAAACTTTCCCAATCAACCTATACATTTGCTGACAGTTTTGTCACCTCTGAAGAAGGCAAGGCGATACGTTTACAAAAAGGCAAATGAGATTTGGGAGCAAATTTGGAGAATAGGCGATTATTGTAACCGACATGTAAAAATGAATTTCACACCAGTTTAAGTGAAATAGAAAGAGACTAATCTTGTTATTCACAGCACTTAGGAAACATGGTAGTTTTCGTGCTTTATTTCTTCAGGATACCATTACTATTGATATGTAGAGATTAAGTTAGTACAAAAGTGTCGGATAAATTATCGCTTTTTGAACTTCCAGGAAAGCCTTACAGTAGTACCATCATATGTTCAAACCAAAACATTCATTTATACCACACATACACACCACTTATATAAATGTATATCACTGACAAGTGATGACGTCTGTATAATATACATACATGTATATATCACTGACAAGTGATGACGTCTGTATAATATACATATATATCACTGACAAGTGATGACGTCTGTATAATATACATATATATCACTGACAAGTGACGACGTCTGTATAATATCGTGTATTCGCTGTTTTATGACCACCACCGGTTCACACAGAATATACATGATATAATAATTCACACATTTAATGATAGCATTTACTGAGGTTATTATGCAGATGACAAATGACGTCACCATTTATAAAATCGTATTCTACCATTTTGGGAATTGTATTAAATATTTTCTAAATTTAAAAGCGTAATGTAAATATTGTCTCTGTTTTCATGTTTTGACGTAAGACTTATGTTACTTAAATGTACCATCCAATTTGTGTTCCTGGTAGATTTGTCCGTGTCAGTATACGGTCTGATAATGAGGTACTCCTTGGCGCATAATCTTACATTATGGTGAACGTGACCAAATTCTTTTAAGACTTCGGTCAGATATCAACTACATTTGTATATTAATATCTTTATCAAAGCATAATTGAGTTTACGATATTGATATCATCATCATAATTAGCAATTAGTTTTTGCTTAAGCCATTTCTTCTAATACAAAAAACTCTTAGATTGAAAACAACCTAACAGTGAAAGCGAACAAAACGAGAGAGAACCAAACACACTGACAAACACACTGACAAACACACTCTATGTAAAAAATATAACAATCTGACATATTGAAGAAAAAAATACAGTACAACCTCCCCAGAATAATCCTCCCTTGAACAACAACCTCCCTCCAACAACAACCTCCCTCCAACAACAACCTCCCTCCAACAACAACAACCTCCCTCCAACAACATCCTCCCTCCAACAACAACCTCCCTCCAACAACAACCTCCCTCCAACAACAACCTCCCTCCCTCCAACAACAACCTCCCTCCAACAACAACCTCCCTCCAACAACAATATACTATTGCTACTCCCAATGGGTGTTGCTTTGGAGGGGTTGCACTCCTGTGATGATAAATAACATATGTTTTGTGTATGTAGAGACTGTATGGTGAATGTTTGTATGATCTTCTTAGAGATCAGGAAACAAATACTACAACTAGACAAGTAAATAGGTTGGTCGATTTATGTCCTTATTTCATCTTAGGTCTAAAAAGGTATTATGTGCCGGTTGTTAACCATCCCCTCCTCCTGGTATTTATAATATTCCAAACTTAGTGAGTAGTTCTGGCAGCTCTTTATCGTGGTAGGGTATTTTCCGTAGAAAATAGTATTACAATTGATCGGAATAATGGCTCAAGGAGTATTAGTGGCTGCTTCCAAAATCTAGACTGTCATAAAAATCTATAGTTTTCTATTTAGTGAAAAAAAACAGTACTTCGAGGAGACGTACATACTGAAATAGGTCGGTAATGCAGCTGCTAACTATTTGGAACCGGGGATAATTTAGTTCCTGGAAATGTGACTAATCATGACTTTTGATAGTGCATCTGTTTGGAGAATAAGCTATACATTTATACGTGTAAACAAAATCAGCAATGTACGATTCTAGAATAAAATCATTGAGTAATGTTTGATTTGATTGAAAATTCGTTAATTAATCCGTCCAAACCAATTAGTTATATACATGATACAATGAAATACATACATTAAATCTAGAACAATATCAATAACCTATACACAAATATAGCATTCATTTGGCCGAAATATTCATGATTTCTTCAAAAATCGTTTTTATCTTTGTTTATTTGAACTTACGATATTTATCAACATTATCCTCAATGTGTTTGGGGTTAAATCTATTTCTTCTATTTTGTTCCACTGTGTTACTGTCAAATGAATGTAGTTGAGGATGAATATCATTTTATCTTAACATGCCCTATGTATCGAGATATTCGTAAAAAATGCCTACCCAATTATTATAATCATTGGCCTACTATTCCAAAATTTCAGTCTTTGCTATCGTCAAATAATGTTAGTATGATTTGTAAATTGGCTAAGTATATATATTTGGCAAATAAAAAACGATCTTCTTTAATTAACCAAGCGTATCCGTTTATATAGACTATTAATAGATTTGACTTCACATGATTTTACTTTTGTTATGTAATATGATAATCTATATGCTTCCTATTTATTTATTTTTGTGACAAACTCATTTAATTTACAGTATATTAGTCATGTTAGTTCTCATACACTTCTCTATGTGTTAGATTACTGATATATGTATATTTATTCATTTATTGTGTTAATTAAGTTGTCGCCGCCAGCAAATGACGGCAAAAAGCATGTATTGCTTATATGCCTAATAAATTGAATTGAATTGAATTGACTGTACAGAATAGTATGTCAACGTATCTACATTGATTGTGACATTCTCGGTATTTTCATATTAATATTTATCTGACCGGAGCCTGAGGATGGATCAAGTAATTGTCAATTATTACAAATGACCGAATGTTTGTCTTACCTATATTCATAAGATCCCTTCCTCCTTGTAAATCAAAACATGGCAGAATTCCTACCAATATCACACCGACAACTATAAGGTTATTCATATTTATTCCAGTAATGTCCATCGGTTATAAATAATTAATAGAAAACGGCAGAATCATCAAAATACATACGAAGTTATTTAACACATTCTGAAAGTTATTTCCATTAAGTCACAGACATCCTATATATGGTGTTACACCATCACGTAGCTTATAAATAACACCATTCATATCGTCACCATCAGGAATCAATGCACCAAACAGACGACCATTTATTGATGTATATATATCAAGTGATAATATCAGAATAAATTACCATCATTTATGTCCATTCTGGTTTGCGATGCACGCCATATATTTAGACGTGTCCCCTTTAATCACAATACTTGTTTTCAACTTAACGAACGTTCATTCATCTACTAACACTATGACCAAGCTAATTATTATGTATTCTCAATGCATAAAACATCACAGAAAAAGAGCACCGAACGGTAATTGAATCACAAGGTCATAATCTTACTAATAACACCAGGCCGTACGTCCTGTAAAATTCATCCTGATTCCATATTCTTAGACAATCGTTGAATTCATGTCATATTGTATTGTACACAGTCTAAATCGATATGGTTTCCGGTATAGTGATGTTTTGTGTCTCATAGAGAAGTGCTACGTACAATGTTAGACTGCTCCTCGAATTTTCCCAATAATTTGAAGCAGCAAATCTTAGATCTTAAAATGACATAAATAGAAACATAAATGTGTTTGTAAGTTGATCAGAGTGTAATTATGTGCTGCCAGCAGGCAGTTTACTATTTGTTTCACCTTGGGCCGAATTAGTAACAAACCTGACTACGAGCTAATAAAAGAAATAATTGAATCGGGTCTCTTGGTTGAGGAATAATTTACAAACTGTTTGACTGAAGAATGTGTATGCAATAAATACAAACAGAAACCCACTGTTGTATTAGATTGATATCACTCGTCGATGCTGATGCCACATTGGCTAATGTTTTAGGCTGATAGACCAACATTATGTGTTTGTGTCGTGGTGAGGACCATGTAAACAAGTGAATCATTTTTCCAAACCCTTTCCTAAGCATATCAAAGATGTTCCATCGCATGTACATTGTATGCTTGTTATTACTTCTTCAAGATGGAAGTAATTTTAATCATGCAATGTACAGGCGATGGAGGCATCTTTGATATGCTTAGGAAAAAATACAGGAAACATATATTTATTGACAGTTTTACATCCAGTACCAAACTAGCAGTTACATCAAACTTCTTGTACATCCAGTACCAAACTAGCAGTTACATCAAACTTCTTGTACATCCAGTACCAAACTAGCAGTTACATCAAACTTCTTGTACATCCAGTACCAAACTAGCAGTTACATCAAACTTCTTGTACTAAATCTATGTTTATATCATGGTTTAATGAACTTCCTGTTTTACAACAGTGGTTATGTCATTATTTAACTTCCTATACGAAATAGTGGTTCTATCATATTCTAATAAATGTATAATTACAAAATGCTTTTAAGCGCCGTTACAAGCTCTCTATGACTAAGGCCCTGATTTGCCCGCAAACAGACAGGGGTGTTATTATGTGATGTTATTATGTGATGTTATTATGTGATGTTATTATGTGATGTTATTATGTTTTTATCCATATCTCGTGTGCAGTGCAAAGTCTTAACGACAAGTTTTCATTTTTTTGTACAATTTATGTTAAGGGGTAGTATCTCCGTACATAGTATGCCTAGCATGTGTTATGATGATGTATACTAGAGGTTTATAAAGGTCGTTCATTCTGTCTTACATCTTGGTCCTCCCTACACGTGGGTACTGAAGTTACCGTAACTTGTTTTTCATTTCTTCACTTTCCTTACTATCATCCTATATTTGAAACATTTCTTAACCAGGACTCTCATCTGTTGTTTACCATTTCTTTCCTGAACATATCATTCTTTCTTCTGTGCACCGTCAAAGAAATTTCAAGTCTGACAGTTTGACGTCACGATGTAGATGTTACCTTCCGTTAATCTTCTGATCAGCTTCGTTAAATCCAGCCAATGTTAAAAAGTCAAGACACTTACTCGTACATATAAATAATGATATAGTTAACAATGAGGAATTCCGTTGTTTATCTTCGCATTATGTTTTTCGTGTGGGTGCAGATATTACATGTGAAGTATTATCACAAGCACGAAGTCACGTGAGATCTTAATGTCAACGTGAGGAAATAACAGACAGTTATACGTCAAGAATATATATGGTACATAAACGTATAAATATACGGCTCCAGGGTTAATGTATTATTCATAAAGATGTTACCAAATTTGGAAATGTGGTATTTAACATAGTTATTTTAAGTGAATTTGGTGAAATTCTATACAGGAAACAGTTTATCTGTTGTTTAACTTCCCATGCGACATTTATGGTGATTCAAAAAACCGCATCAGAGAGAGAGAGAGAGAGAGTAAAAGAGAAGATACAGGAGATCCGGGTATTTATATACCTACTCCAATTTCGAATAGTTTTCATGGTTTTTTATCATGTTCGGTGTAGAGCACCGATACATAGCTCACTTTTTTCCTATGATTTCTAGACACAGTACTAAGTTCTGTAGTTGGGATGGAGACACTGAAAAATCGTCCCTGAAATATAGCAAGGCGGAGCCAAGATTCATACTCACGACCTTCTGATTGGAAGTCCAGCGCGTCACCCCTTAACCATAGATCCTTCCCACTACAAATACTGAAATAAACACCGGGTCTATGTACGTAGTAGATATGTTTTCGATTGATCAAAACAGAAAGTACTTTTTAACTGAACAGGTGCGAACAGATAAAAAAAACAAAAAAAACTTGAAAACCTAAAAAAATAGAAAAGTAGGGGCCATTTTGATGGGTCGGTCGGAGCACTACAAACAAAGAATTTTTTATTTTCAGCCTTATCAAAGACAATTTAATAAAGGTCACATTATGTCTTTCATAAGGGTGACCTTTGTTCACAGGTTTGACTGTATATAAATTTCTTTATTTCTTCATTATTTGCTATAGGTTGATCAGGTCCGAGCTCAGTGTAATGATAGAATACAGAAGTTAACAGAAGAAGTTCATGCTTTAGAAATGGATAATTCTGAGAAACAAGATGCATTACAGAAAGCTGTTAGAGACAAGAGAATGGCAGAAGCTGAATTAGAAAGTGTAAGTCGTTATATGACAGATTCAAGTATTCAAACAAGAAATAAATACGTACTAAGTAAAACACGTAATACATTATACAGCCAACTAGTCGATTTAATACAAATCAAGAGTTCCCTTCTATCAATGTTCAACATGAATTGCCTCCCGTTGCCCACACAACCACTATAAGTTATCATGTGGTCGTGTATGAAAGCTTATGTTACAAATGTTTGTTTCCAGTTTATAGAAATCATAAGTAAATCTTACTTTTAAAATAATATTATAAAAATAAAATGTACATTCATTAGACTTTTTACACCATGATATAAACATGATATAAACATGATATAAACTAGCAAGTTGTGCCAACATTCGGAATAGAAATATTACAACAAAGTACAACATGATTTAGTTCAAGAATCGAGTCATTCGTAGCAGTTAGGATCATGAAAAAAAAATGTATATGCTCCTAGTCATATAATATCACATAAAAGCAGCTACGTGTAGAAACGAATATATACAAGACATTAATTTCTAAATTGAAATGAACTTTCAAGCATGAATAAGAAAGTCTCATATTAAATAATGTTGTTCGATTAATATGTTGTACGGACTCACTTGATATAAACAAACTATCAGATTTTTTTTTAAATTCACAACTCGTGTGAACACATTTCGTATATTAAGTGTTAGTATCGATATAAATATTTAAGTACATACTTTAATATCCTACCATATTTCAACATAATGACGTCATCGCTAATCTTATGAAAGTAAAATACAAAAGTATCCTCTAGGGATGTCTACAGGGATGTGTGTCTCCAAAAAACAACCAAATAAAGTTAGATTCAACCTAACATACCCTTAATCCATACAATGTACAGGATGAAGACAATAGATGGTGCATTACATAAATTGCCTTTTATCACGCCCCCCTTGAATAAGTCGGGGTATATTGCTTTGCACATGTCGGTCAGTCGGTCCGTCCGTAACCAAACTTGTCCGACCTATAACTAGATAACAATTTGGCATAAGGTCCTCAGATTTGGTTTTTGGAGGTCGGTCATCACATGCTGATGACCCCTATTGATCTTGAGTTTAATTTTTAATTAGGTCAGGGTACGCATATTGTTAATATTCAGCTAGGTTAATGTACATGTATTGTTAATATTCAGTTCATTTATAGTGCGCATACTGTTTAATATTCAATAAGGTCAGGGTACACTTATTAGCTAACATTCAGATAGGTTAGGATACACATATTAGCTAACATTCAGTAAGGTCAGGATACACATATTAGCTAACATTCAGTAAGGTCAGGATACACATATTTGCTAACAGTCAGTTAGGCCGGGGTGCACATTTTTGCTAACATTCAGTAAAGTCAGGATACACATATTGGCTAAAATTCAGTAAGGTCAGGATGCACATAATAGCTGACATTCAGTTAGGTCAGGATACACATATTTGCTTACATTCAGTAAAGTCAGGATACACATATTTGCTAACATTCAGTTAGGTCAGGATACACATATTTGCTAACATTCAGTAAGGTCAGGATGCACATAATAGCTGACATTCAGTTAGGTCAGGATACACATATTTGCTAACATTCAGTATAGTCAGGATACACATATTTGCTAACATTCAGTTAGGTCAGGATACACATATTGGCTAACATTCAGTAAGGTCAGGATGCACATAATAGCTGACATTCAGTTAGGTCAGGATACACATATTTGCTAACATTCAGTTAGGTCAGGATACACATATTTGCTTACATTCAGTATGGTCAGGAAACACATATTTGCTTACATTCAGTTAGGTCAGGATACACATATTTGCTAACATTCAGTAAGGTCAGGATGCACATATTTGCTTACATTCAGTAAGGTCAGGATACACATATTTGCTTACATTCAGTAAGGTCAGGATACACATATTTGCTAACATTCAGTAAGGTCAGGATACATATATTTGCTTACATTCAGTAAGGTCAGGATACACATATTTGCTAACATTCAGTAAGGTCAGGATGCACATAATAGCTGACATTCAGTAAGGTCAGGATAAACATATTTGCTAACATTCAGTATAGTCAGGATACACATAGTTGCCAACATTTATTTAGGTCAGGATACACATAGTTGCCAACATTCAGTTAGGTCAGGATAAACATATTTGCTAACATTCAGTATAGTCAGGATACACATAGTTGCCAACATTCAGTTAGGTCAGGATACACATATTTGCTAACATTCAGTTAGGTCAGGATACACATATTAGGTAACAATCAGTAAAGTCAGGATACACATATTGGCTAACATTCAGTATAGTCAGGATACACATATTTGCCAACATTTATTTAGGTCAGGATACACATATTTGCCAACATTTATTTAGGTCAGGATACACATATTGGCTAACATTGAGGAAGGTTAGCGTACACATATTGGCTGATATTAAGTTAAGTCAGGATACACATATTGGTCATATTCAGCAAACCTGGACTGATGATGTATAGATTTATCATATTAGTGAGTATGAGACTAGTATTTTCGTATGTTTTGGTAGACTTCTATATATGACACAACATCCTGTTTCTAATTCATAGACTCTAACGTTAAGTGAAAAATAGATGTAAAAGTGAATGGTGGAGACTCTGTACTAGTATAGGAAATACGAATTAATGATGAAGGATGATTGACGTAGCATTTGTATTTGAGACTCGTGTAACATCAATATTTATTTCAAAGGAGCACAATTATTCCATTTATTAATGGAATGTTGAACTGTTTTGACTACCATTAATGCAAGCCGTCGATGCTGAACATGTAATCATAATTTCCAAATAAAAGCATTTAACGAGATAAATGACTCACTTAATGTTATTTCTCCCCGGAATGCTATATGACAAAGTGGGTAGACTAAAATCAATGAGCATTAGACAAATATGGACAGATTTGACAACATAACCAAACTAGTAGATTTAATTCGATCCCTGAGAGATGTACATGTTCTAGTATTCGTCTGATTTACAATAAATCATGACTGGGTGTTTCCATTAACATAATTATGCAAATATTTTGTATAAATTAATTATGCTAATGTACTAGACTGTCCAATAACAATATAACGGTGTTGGACACAGAGGAGTCTAATTTCAGCATGTGTTGGATGTCACACACCTTTAATGTCAACATGTGTTGGATGTCATTCACCTTTAATGTCAACATGTGTTGGATGTCATACACCTTTAATGTCAACATGTGTTGGATGTCACACACCTTTAATGTCAACATGTGTTGGATGTCACACACCTTTAATGTCAACATGTGTTGGATGTCACACACCTTTAATATCAACATGTGTTGGATGTCATACACCTTTAATGTCAACATGTGTTGGATGTCACACACCTTTAATGTCAACATGTGTTGGATGGCACACACCTTTAATGTTAACATGTGTTGGATTGCATGTCAACATGTATCACATATACAGTACAACCTCTCTAGAGCGGACATTCAGCAACCCCTCATGTAATAAATATCTAATACTGACATCAATAGAATAGTTATATCAACATATGGTCTACAACATAAATTGTACATAATGGCTTAAATAGTGTTATTTTATGATTTAAACTACATGTATATGATGAATTAATTTTTTCTTTATTCCAAATATTATTGCGAACATTATTTGCTTTACATAATTATTTCTTCAATTATACAGTCACATATACATGATTATAGAATTAATTGCTTACAAAAACTCAATACGCAATTATATCATGATTTGACCTTTCCGACAACAAATTATTCAGATAGCAGATTTGTTGGTACGACATGTTGAATACTATAGAAGTAAGGATAAAAGGAGACCTAACCTAACATAGGTTAATTATTTTATTTTATAGTTTTGATATACGAGCCTAGCATAGTGTCTGCAATCTTTCTGTGTCTGTTAAATATCGTCATACTAAGAACTATAGCAATAGACTGATATCGCAGACAATAGTTACATCTTATTATATTCCATATGGTATATCTTCTAGTAGGACCACACACACACATTCCAGAGGCCGCCTTACAATGTTAACCATTACTTAAAAAGTACAATACGTCTCAAAATCAACACCCTTTGGGAGAAGCAAAATTATGTTGTTGTTGAGAGGTTGTTGCTCTAGAGAGGTTAAATTAATAGTGAAATCGTGCAGTGGGAAAAATCAGGCTGTTATTGCAAAGAAGTCGTTGTTCAAGAGAGGGCCGCTCAGGAGAGGTTGTACCGTAAATATAAATATAGTTATGAACATAAATTGAAATGGAAGTCAATTTAAACAAATATATTCCTAATAGAAAATATGTATATCTGTGGAGTTAGGTGGTTATAAAGAATCTTATTTATGGTAAAATCTCAAAGTTATACAACAGAAGAAAATGAGTTTATAAAATTGACCAGTACGACACATTTCTTATCATTCAGAGAATTGTGAGCCATGATCATAGGGAGAAATATCTATTTTAAAACCCAGAATTATCTTATTCTATAACTTTTCATTTCATGAAACAGAAATGACAGAAGTCCTGATTGGTTTATCATTAATACTGACATCTGATTGGTTTATCATTTATTGTTGGTTAATCATTTAATACTGACATCTGATTGGTTGATTATGTATTGCTGGTGAATCATTTAATACTGACATCTGATTGATTTATCATTTATTGTTGGTTAATCATTTAATACGGACATCTGATTGGTTTATCATTTATTGTTGGTTAATAATTTAATACTGACATCTGATTGGTTGATTATTTATTGCTGGTTAATAATTTAATGCTGACCTTTGGTTGGTTAATCATTTATTGCTGACATCTGATTGGTTGATCATTAATTTATTGCTGGTTAATCATTTAATGCTGACATCTGATTGGTTTATCATTAATTTATGATATCTGATGTGTTAATCATTTATCACAGACTTGTCTGGCTTATTACATACGTCATTTTGTTTTAACAATTATCTCAGACCTTGTTTTCAAATTATTACAAAGAAGTTATTAGGTTATCATTTAGTTATTCCAGCGAGGATTTCTATGTGTGATATATTTCGTGCTTGATTCAGAATGGACGACATAATGACATTTACATCATTTTGTAATGCATCGAAACTGTAAACGTAACAAATGGTAGCAATTATTCATTTACTGTTTCAATATAAATATTACATCGATGCTATAAACAAAGTGAGTCAGAAAAGATATTTATCTTTATTTCTCGCGAATGAAGAGTTTCCATGCGAAGGACAATTGACAGCTACTTTAAACAGACACAATTTTTTATTTTTTTTGCAAGACTCTTAATGGAGATTTTCACAAGTGGGAGGTGCAGTAATGACAGCCGTAAAACCTGCTCATAGCTTCAATCCATTTCTACACTTACGAAATTTGAGAAGAGTTGAAAACAGTAGAGACAATATGACAGCAATGAGGAGAAACATACACTGTATTAAATATGAACTGTTGCTGTTTATATTCCGAGTGGAATACTCGCCTTATTCATCTGATTAATGACATCAAGTTCTTCACTGTCAGCTATTTAGATATATAGTAAATGGTTTAAACACTTATAATGTAAATTCTAGCATCATTTCATGTATTCTGTAATCTCGTATAGAAATGTGGACCACCTTTTTAAACTGATGAAATATTTACAGTTTATCACGTGAAAATAAAGTCAAGTTAGTGATTCATTTTTTAGACAAGACTTTGACGCATAGTCCAATGGATTATTGATTTACTTGTAAGAGAAATGCCTGTCAGACATTTAAGTTTAGGGAGGTTATTTTCCCGGCATTTATGATGGCAACTGGAACAAAACGTCAAAGATAAATGACATCTGATGTAAAAGCATCAGTGAAACTTCTCCCCACTGAATATGTTAACAGTATGTCCCGACTTCAGAATAACGTTTTTTGAATGCAGTATTTTACGACTGATTGAAACAGTTCCAGTGGAAACAGAAATGTACCATTACCATTGACTTTTAGCATCCAGACAGTCTTTAAAAATACAAACGATGGAATGAAGTAACATTCAGAGCAGAAATAACTGGAACGGTATTCTGGTAAAAGAATAGTCTGCACTTTGTACACACCACAAAACAACATACACAACACAGAACAACATACACAACACAAAAACATATACAACACAGAACAACATACACAACACAAAAACATATACAACACAGAACAAACTACACAACACAAAAACATATACAACACAACACAACATACACAAACAAAACAACATACACAACACAACAACATACACAAACAAAACAACATACACAACACAACAACATACACAACAGCATACACAACAAAGCACGACAACATACACAACACCAAACAACATACACAACACAAGAACATACACAACACCAATCAATGTACACAACACAACAACATACACAAACACAACAACATACACAACACAACAACAATCACAACAGAACTCAACAACACACACAAACATAACATCATAAACAACACAACACCAAACAACATATACACAACATAAAACAACATGCACAACAATAAACAACGTACACAACACAACATAAAACAACATACTCAACACAAAACAACATACAAAGAACACAAAACACCAAACAACATACACAACGCAACACACAACACAACACATACAACACCAAACAACATACACAACACAACATACACAACACAAAACAAACCACACAGCACAAAACAACATACACAACACAACATACATAACACAACATACACAACAAGACATACACAAAACAACATACACAACACAATATACACAACACAACATAAACAACACAATATACACAACACACCATACACAACACAACATACATAACACAGCATACACAACACAACATACACAACACAACATACACAACACAACATACACAACACAAAAAAAATACATAGCACAAAACAACATACACAACACAACATACATGACAACATATACAACACATACACAACACAACATACATAACACAACATACACAACACAACATACACAACACAATATACACAACACAAAATAAAACACATAGCACAAAACAACATACACAACACAACATACATGACAACATATACAACACATACACAACACAACATACATAACAAAACATACACAACACAACATACACAACACAACATACACAACACAACATACACAACACAAAATAAAACACATAGCACAAAACAACATACACAACACAACATACATGACAACATATACAACACATACACAACACAACATACATAACAACATATACAATACCAAACAACATACACAACACAACATACATAACACAGCATACACAACACACCATACACAACACAACATACACAACACAACATACACAACACAAAAAAAATACATAGCACAAAACAACATACACAACACAACATACATGACAACATATACAACACATACACAACACAACATACATAACACAACATACACAACACAACATACACAACACAATATACACAACACAAAATAAAACACATAGCACAAAACAACATACACAACACAACATACATGACAACATATACAACACATACACAACACAACATACACAACACAACATACACAACACAACATACACAACACAACATACACAACACAACATACACAACACAAAATAAAACACATAGCACAAAACAACATACACAACACAACATTCATGACAACATATACAACACATACACAACACAACATACATAACAACATATACAATACCAAACAACATACACAACACAACATACACAACACAAAACACATACACAACACAACAAACATAACAACACATACAACACCAAACAACATACACAACACAACATACACAACACAAAACAAAAAACACAGCACAAAACAAAACAACATACACAACACAACAAACACAACAACACATACAACACCAAACAACATACACAACACAACATACACAACACAAAACAAAACACACAACACAAAACAACATACACAACACAACATACATAACAACACCAAACAACATACGCAACACAACATACACAGCACAACAAACATAACAACACATATAACATCAAACAACATACACAACACAACACACACAACACAAAACACAGCACAAAACAAAACAACATACACAACACAACAAACATAACAACACATACAATACCAAACAACATACACAACACAACATACACAAAACAAAACACACTGCACAAAACAACATACACAACACAACATACATAACGACACCAAACAACATACGCAACACAACATACATAACAACATATACAACACCAAACAACATACACAACACAACATACATAACAACATATACAACACCAAACAACATACACAACCAAACATACACAACAGAAAACAAAACACACCGCACAAAACAACATACACAACACAACATACATAACAACACCAAACAACATACACAACACAACATACATAACAACATATACAACACCAAACAACATACACAACACAACATACACAACACAAAACAAAACACACCGCACAAAACAACATACACAACACAACATACATAACAACACCAAACAGCACACGCAACACAACATACATAACAACACATACAACACCCAACAACATACACAACACAACATACATAACAACATATAAAACACCAAACAACATACACAACCAAACATACACAACACAAAACAAAACACACCGCACAAAACAACATAAAAACACAAAAAACACGCACAACACAAAACAGCAAAAAAACAAAAACAACACATACACCTCGAAACGACACAAACAGCACAACTAAAAACAACATACGCGACACACATACAACACAAAATATACAACGTACACAACCAAAGACAACATACACAACGCATCATGATACATTAAACATGCATAACGCAGACAGCGTACACGACGTAAAACAACTCATATGAGTACAACGTGAATACACCATTCATAACTCAGATACAGCAGGAAGTCAACAATGCAAAATACAAACAAAAGATAATCCAATTATACGGTCTGTGGACAATACTCAAAGTATGTTGAAAAACAATCATTGGGCCTGATGTCTTTTTCAACACTTTCGAAAGTGAATACATTAATATGTGGAATATTTTCCAGTAAAGTTATATGCTTCTAATGAATGACAAATGTTGTTAGGATATATGTATAGAAATCATTATGTAGGACTCTTGCCTTTCGAATAACATTACAACACGAGCATTTCAAAGAGCCATGAGGGCAAAGAGCATTTCAAAGAGCCATGAGGGCAAAGAGCATTTCTTTTCCAAGTGCAAAGAGCATATCTAAAGGCAAACAGCACTTGTAAGAGCATTCTAAGTGCATCTTATATCACAACACACTTAGCTGTGTAAGTGTTCAAACACATCCACATGTTAAGAACTGTCTGCAAACCTGAATAATCGAGTTCAATTGTAGGAATTTGTAGTTTTCTTGTCACATACTAAGAAGAAATATCAGAAGTTTTTACTTTTAGAACGTTAAATCACAGCAATCATTTCTATGTAAAATCTGGTACATTATGCAGGTTGGACCACAGTCGTGCGTAACTTACTCGTAGATGGGACAGTTTGCATTTCTCAACATTTGCAAAACATCGCTAGTATATATAATACACGATGCACTCTACTTGGAACGGTATTCTCAAGAAATTCATATGATAGCCCTTTCAACATACACAACGCTAGCTTTAAGCGTGAACGTCTTAATACCACATCGTGGGAAAACTCTACTACACTGCATAACGTACTTCTTATTTGGTATTTTATGAAAGTGACGCACGTTCACTTGATTAGGAACCAGGCGTCCTACGATAAGAACAATCCCAAATAAATTGCTTGACAATGTAAATGGATAATTGGAGACAATAGTTAGCATAAGCGGTATATTTACACAAAATGGATCTTCTAACTGTGTGATTATTTTGTATGAGTTTATTGTTTTTAATCTAGACATTTCTATGTCTGCAAGTCGTAATGATAACTGACATTTCTCTTGGCGTTATATTATAAAAATATGATTCGATGATATCAAAGGTTATCCGTATATTACAGAAGTGAGAAAATCAATATTTTCTTCCAAACAATATTAAATGAATGAGAGAACGCGACATTAAACATGCATAATAAACGTTTGGAAAATGAAGAAATAACAATAAAATATGAAATAAAAACTAATTTCATCATGGTGATTTATTTCAGATTGTGGGAGGATGTATTTCAGCATCCACACGTTCCTCGCATCGCTTACAAAACATCCAATCCTCACATCAGAATATTTTATTATGTGATGTTTGATTAAAAGTGAACATTGTTGTCAAACCACGCGCACGTATATTTACAGACACCGCTGGAGATAGCATTCGTTGACTTTAAATTGACGACCAACGATTGTGCATCATGTAATGTGTTTATATATCAATATGTTGTTATTAAATATAACTTGTCGGATGGACCATGATACATTATACATGTACTAATAGATCATGTAGCGATTTGCACGTTTTATTGGTATTATTGTGTGTTGCTGACGGAGATATGAAGTTGTGATGTTTGTATATTCAGTGCAACCTCTCCAAAGCAACACCCTTTTAGAGAAGCCAGATATTGTTGTTGTGGAGAGGTAGTTGCTCTAGAGAGGTTAAATTAATAATTAAATTATACAGTGGGAAAAATCATGCTGTTGTTGAAGTGAGGTTGTTGCTCAAGAGAGGGCCGCTCTGGAGACGTTGCACTGTATCACGTTGGATTTCTAATGATACTCTGTGGGGCATGTAATGCACTCACGTAATTTTACAACAAGCTACACACACACACACATCTGTGTCATTTACCCCAATAAGTCGAACACGTATCAGTCGAGCGTCTAGTGAAGAGTAAATATGATCAGATAACGCTGTATAATACTCGAGTCAAACAATGTCTTAATACGACTACAGAAAACACCAATAATGTATTGGTGATTAGAAATAATTTATGCACCTCTTAACATTATAAATATATCACTTATCTCAGGTTTATAAACACATAGAGAATTAGATTTAATAGTTGTTTGTATAGTAAATTATTGTTGTGTTATGTCAAGTACTGTCAACCATGAAGTAAGCAAAGTCTATCACTTTTTCTTCTTACACACTGCCGGTTATAAATGACGCACATGTATTTTTCTAAGTTTCAAGGTTAAACTTCAGAATATGATTTTATAGTTTCCTAGTAACGGGTGTTTAACAGAATATTTGTACATTAATAGGACAATTTCGTTCTAGATTTTCATAGAGATGATTTGGATTATGAAGATTTATGGGTACGTGAATAACCTCAAATCATCTTCTTACTTCATCTTCTCCAAACTTATATTGATAGACGGAATAACCCAGAAAATACTGAACGTTATCATTAGAAAATATAACACATTACCATGGTAAATATAGAATGTTATCACAATATTCACTTCCTGTCAATATCAATTTCTGCAAAACCTTTTAGGAATATGATCAGCTTGAAATGTACATAAACACACATCACAAATATGACGCTGATTTCGGCTGTAATCATTTAAGCCTTTTATTGACTACAAATCATCTAGTTATTACGTTGGTTGGATGAAATGCGTGTTTCCGGCTATCACCAGACCAATGTTCAGTAATATGTACAAATTATGGACGGAATAGAGGGACATCAGTGATTGTTTTCCGATATTTATTGAAATAAGAGTTTATTATGAAATTATTACTGTCAACGAAATATTACTCCGACTTTGTACCAGTGTATGCCTGAATCTCAAGTGGATTGGATTTTCGTCTGCCATTCTTATATGAGCTGTTTGTGATTGTTCGAGCTCCCTCGTGCATTCATGCAACATTCAGAATGTGTTCAGGTCGTATAAATATGTTAATATATAATAAAGATACTTGGTTTCTGTGAATTATTTACATTTGTGTTCTGTACCTTTGACTTCTACTACTTTGGGTAAATTATGTGATATTTCATATGCAAGAGGTGTACACATATAGTCTCAGCTATACAACTTACTGCTACAGTACAACCTCTCCGGAGTGGTCCTCTCTTGATCAACAACCTCTCCAGAGTGGTCCTCTCTTGATCAACAACCTCACTTCAACAATAGCATGTTTTCCCACTGCAGGATTTAACTGTAAATTTAACCTCTCTAGAGCAACTACCTCTCAACAACAACATAATCTTGCTACTCCCAAAGGGTGTTACTTTGGAGAGGTTACACAGTACTAGTTTATAGTATAGTAGTAGATATTTGATTAAAGTGACATGTACTTATAAACATAAGTAAGTATCAGATGATTGTAACAAATACATATGTACCCGCCCCACTGGACTAATATATCACCTGAAACTTAGCATCTAAATATACATCTCTTGACATATATATTAACGTAAATTACAATGGTATGATGGTATAATAAATACATAGAACTATTTAACAGATATTATTCATTTATATAAAAATTGTATGTTTTAAAAAGATCTAGCCCGCCCGGCTAGCTCAGTGGTTAGAGCGTTTGTCTACTGATCAAGAGGTTGTGATTTCGAACCCCGGGCGAAGCTCACACTGTCCGTGACAAATTTGACTGAATATATTACATCGTATGTTAAATTGTCCTCCACCTCTAAAGTATGTGGGGTAGCCTGGCAGAAGCTTACGGATAGAATGTGGTTAGTACTGGTTAAGGCCTAAATGAAGTCTAGCAAAGCTGGGTTGGATAACTGCCCGCCACGGTATGCCTGTAATAATGTTGAAAATGGCGTAAACCTCGATGAAACAAACAAACGAACGAACGAACGAACGAACGAACGAACGAACGAACGAACGAACAAACAAACAAACAAACAAACAAACAAACAAACAGATAGATCTAGCCATGACTGTTACACATTTCTTTTTGAATGTAATATCAAATAAGTTGGCTGCTATATTTGTTTAAAAGCTTGTCCTATTTTTGTGATACACGTTTCATAAAATCTGCTATCAATTTGGTATATTGGAATAATAAGGTATGTTTATATTAAACAAACAAACATCAAAACATGCTAGAACGTAAACAACGGGAAGTGAGCTTTGGGAATTCTATAAAATCATATGAAGACAAGGAATATAAAACATTGTATACTTTATGTAACATCTAAAAATAATTCGTGATTGTTATCTTAGCAAAACCTATAATTACATTCCCTAAGTTGTTTAATCTACGAGAATGTATATATTTTTGGGAGAATATCGATTCCACAAACAAGAAGAAAATCTCCAGAGACGCTGATAATGTAAACCAAAGCGCTGATGTCGCTAGAAGAACAGGGTTTAATCCTGAGGTGAGACAGTTGTATTATCAGCCACACAGTGTCACACACACAACCACGACCGTGGTCCAGTGGTTAGTGCACTGAGTTTGTAACCCGGCGGTCTTGGTTCGATTCCCGGTCGCTGCAGGTCATACCTTTCAATGAATACATATTTATCAATACTTTAACTAGTATGTATTACATGTACCTTGTTACTACTGTTATTTTCATATTATCCTTTAAAACAGGCCCGATTTTTATTTGATGCACCTATGTATTTTTTGTGAGTAGAACCTATTCATATGAAACAATGTTTCGATAAGGCTATTTATTCTAATACCGTTTGAATAATTTGGATACTACTAGTTAGAACACCTAATTAAGCATGTTGGCCCGATGCCGGTCCGATGCTGTACAAAACACATGAACCCACGCAGCAGCTGCCACGAAATTATGATACCGGCCCGATATAGGTCTGATATCGTATTTATCACTGAAAATAATAGTAATTTATTTACATGTTTAAGGCAGTTTCTTGATTATTGATATTATTATTTACCAATTTTTCATGAAAACTGCATATAATTATGATTTAATCTTTTTCATGTAGATTTTTTTTATTTCATTAAAATACAATTTTTAACACACTTATACTTTCTCTTTGATATCTTAGTTAATTATTTGAGAAATGTTCTTTTAAAAATATCAATAGTATACTATAAGTTTTAATAACTTTTATTTAACGCATTTCATTTCATTTCATTCAACTCCATTCCATTCATTTTGCAACATGTTTTACTTATAATCTTATCACCAAAGTCATTTTCATATGGACAGTGCAAACCAGATAAGACTGAATGCCGTCTTTTCATTGGAACTATTTATTTGGCGTTTGGGAAAGAATTTCTTATCGGTTGTGGTAGGGTTAACCAGTTGCTACTATTTTTAGATATTGATACGATGAGGCTGAAGAACAGGTAGTGACCAAGAACAAGGTTGCAAGCAACCCTGTTAAAAATCAAGACGTGAAATTTATGCCAAACATTGGATTTGACATGATATCCTATGAACAAAAATGTTACATATTTATATTGTGTAATAAGGCATAGTTACACGAGTGTTTCGTATACTAGTATTGTGTATACTGTAATACGGTAACAAAGCCATACGTGACTTTACTGTTAATAAAATATGGTTAAACAAGTGTTTTATATTACAGTGCTTTAGTCTGTATATCAAATTATGCTGTAATAAAATGCGTTGACAAAAGTGGTTCATAATACAAATGGTTATACGTTACAAATACAAAGGTACTTTATATTATTGTGTTATAGAGTGTATGCTGTCATAAAACGTGATAACAAAGGCCTGTCATACTAGTAAACCATTCCACCCATTGGCCGTTATAAATGAAATAATAAAATATATTTCTTCAATATCGAATGTTGCCAAAAACATCGTTTAATTTTCGTTCAAGTTGTGCACAAACAAACTTGCAAAATATCTTTATTCTTTGTGATAGTTCTAAATGGTTACAATGCACCAAGGATTTGTATGCATGCATGAAGTTGATATTCATGTTTGATTGATGTGTAAAGTAGACATATTAGGTTACGAATACTTTAATAATTCTCTTCTCAAACAACTCTCGTTTTAGGCATTCCACACGAGATATGTTCAAATAATGTTTAACCGTCGATACTAAGAGTGCAATTCTTTGACCATAAAACATTAAAAGCTTTAGAAATATTGAAAACTCCAAGTATCTTCTATATCTCAAAGCTTGTTTCAAAGTATAATAATTATGTCGTAAACTTGCATGCAAAAGTCATTTGTTTCTAGGACAGAACTGTTTTTATTTGTTACTGGAAAAGAACAAACTAACGGAATGAGATTGTAGCAAATTTATCCGAAGGACTTGAAATGTTTCACTGTTAAAAAAGACAAACATTAATCATTTAGAAAATCTTTGCAGCACAACTCATTTTTATAATGGATGAAGGAAAGCATTTGACCTTAAACAAGTTGCATTTTTAACTCAAAATGAAATAAATCATGAATCGTTTAATTCCAAGTGTAGAAAGTCAAAGTTCATGAACTTCTATGAAACACAATCAATGCCAATAATAATCAGTATTTATTTCGATTTTTTTAGGATCATAATTATGCTTGTTGGCGATCATACACAGAACTCGTTCATATTCAGCGTCAAATATTTGTAATTTCATTTCTAAGTTTTAACTCCCGAGAACAGTCTGTAAGAACGATGTTCACTATTTATATTCAATAATTTCTATGTTTCCAATTATGATTTAGGCCAGACACTGACAATGTTTATAAGAGAGCATTCCGGTCATATATCTAATGTGTCCACAGAAGTGTGATTTATATACTCAGGGTATCACTTGATGTCTGAGCCCATCTATCTCTGGTTTTAAAATAATCACGAAAACTCCAATCCGGACAAGACGTAATCTTCCAATTTTTAATGTTACAATGAAACTTGATATGATATTTGTATCTAAGAAGTTTCTGCGATGTCTCGGGACATTATTAGTGTGAAAAAGTTCTCAAGCAGACAGTAGAACATATTGTTGGCAAGTGACAATAACTGGGTTTGTATTTAGAAACAAGAAGCCAAGATGATTAAGTTTCATCTTAAGATATGTATAACTTTGTGGAAATCGATGCATCCAGAAAAAGTAGACATACGTATTATATTCATAGAGTCAACGGTAGCCGTTCAAAATAGTAAACTAATATCATGGTGCTATGATTAAAGTGGTAACTTCTTAATACGTCTATTTTTATAGAATTCATTAAGTACTGATATAACAATAAAACAACAATAACAATAAATTATTAGGAAATCACCATAAAAATAACACAGTAATATTTAGTGCAGTGTGTAATGACGAGTAATAAATACTTAACAGTCAGATTACACCTACCTTCAACACCCAGTTGTATAAACATTGTGTCGCCTGAGAATAATAATGAGCTGTCTACCATTTTGAAAATTTTGTGAAAAAGGCCAACAAACATTCAAAGTCAGTTGAAAAACATGGAGACGGCGCAAAATGTGATTGAACAACTTTTTAACGGGATTTAATTTCTAAAAAATAAAAACATGGACACAAGGAGGTAGCTGAATCTGAGACGAATCCAACAATGTAAAAAATTCAAAATCTACAAAATGGTAGATAGATGATTCAGATGACGATTGTTTAATTTTGACACTAGTAGGTTGAATTTCGGGTTAAAGTTCGGTTAAGTTTTGCGTTTAAGTTCGATTAAAATTTGGGTTAAAGTTTGATTAACCGAATGTATAAAATTTTGGGTAAAGTTGACCAGGAATTATTTCTAGTTATCTTTAACCCACTTGTCTGATATTTTTTAGAAAGACACTCAGTTTGTTTATTTGTTTGATTTTGTATAGGTCGTCTAGCACTTGGTACAACAAAGCCAGCCATCTTGTTTCTGGTTAATATTTGCTTTGCATCTTAACCTAACCTTAAATTTAAACCCAGAAGTTAAATTTAACCAATGTGCATACATTTGGGTGCTGCTCATATTTCTGATTAGTGATGCAACATGGTCGTACAATTATCCAGTGTTTTATATGAATCCTACACTACAGTGTATTGTACTGTGACAGATCTTCTAGATTAAATTTGTATGTTTTATGTTTATAATTTAATTATTTTCCCTATAATTTCAAGGCGGTGATGGCTTAATGGATGTATGAACTTGAAACTTGTTTTAAACCAGCAGACCTTGCTTTGAACGTTCAAATTTAGTCTCGGGTGACGGAATTATGTCTGCGCAATGGTTATATAACAGAGACAGATGCTGTTTGTTTGTGCTCTCCCGAGGATTATTAAAATGATAAAGCCAACTGATACCGAAATGCAACCATTAACAATATTTGATTAAACGAACCATTATGGCAAAAAATAGACGTGTAAAATGATGGTGTTTTCCTGCAATTTATTATTCATAATTCTATAGTTCACATTTTATAGCCTCATGATTTGCTATTGTGATATACCTCTCCCAATATTGTCGCATAAAAAACAAGACTGAATATGATGCTTAATTCTTGTACAAGCAGGAAACCAAAACATCTGACTTGAGTATTGATGGCATCTCTTGAAAACTGAAAGTGTAATTACATGAATTATTTATACTTGGGATGTATAATTGGAGAGGTTAGCTGGGATATGCGACAATTTTGAACAAAACGGATCATTAATGCCTAGAATGTTCGAGGCAATATAGAGCTTTTTGTTTGAAATCAATATTTGGTTTACGCCGGATACTTCACCAACAGTAAACTTCAGCAGAATATGGCGAAAGTTTCCTTTTAGAAATAATTGTGTTGTCGCTGCTTTGAGAGACTATCTTAATTTTCAGGAATATTTTACTAGAAAGATTTCGTGACTTTTAATACAACAACATCCAAAACATCTGTTTACGACATTTTAAGACCAAACACGAAGAAATAAAACCGGAACTTCATACAAATATTCATGAACTAATTAAACTGGTGTTTGCTTACAGATAGTTTAAGATTAAACATCAAATGATAAAACTGGTGATAAATTCCATTTGTATATTAAATATTTTTATTCAAAACCGTATATACTAAATAGTTTACTTTCAACATACACTCACATGTTAAGCCATTAAAGTTTAATAATGTTTACACATGACATTGCAGCATTAACAGGCGTCAACGTTAGAATTAAATACATCACAATTAACAGGCGTCAATAAAGAATCAAATACATCACAATTTACATGCGTTAATGTTAGTATTAAATACATCACAATTTAAAGGCGTTAATGTTAGTATTAAATACATCACAATTTACAGGCGTTAATGTTAGTATTAAATACATCACATTTACAGGCGTTAATGTTAGTATTAAATACATCACAATTTACAGGCGTTAATGTTAGTATTAAATACATCACAATTTATAGGCGTTAATGTTAGTATTAAATACATCACAATTTACAGGCGTTAATGTTAGTATTAAATACATCACAATTTACAGGCGTTATTGTTAGTATTAAATACATCACAATTTACAGGCGTTAATGTTAGTATTAAATACATCATAATTTACAGGCGTTAATGTTAGTATTAAATACATCACAATTTACAGGCGTTAATGTTAGTATTAAACACATCACAAATCAAAGAATAAATCAATTATCTAAATAAAAATAGCAAAATTTAAGAGACAACACTTAACGTTTTCTAGAGTTCCACCATAGATTTTCATCATTACTGGCCATAGTTTATCTCTGAGAAAAACAACTAATTATATTAAAATACACAATCATTAGCTAAATGGTTCGAATATCTAAGTGTTTATATTGTTCGGTCTTATGCTGACAGCAAAATATTCTATATATAAACATAATCTTAAAATTAACAATGACATTATTTTATTTTCAATTAAAACATAATTATATAACATTCAGTGGTGGTTTAAATGTCATATAACAATAAAACAAATGAAATATTATACTTGATAGTTTTATTACATTGTCATAAAATGTGATATGATGTACAATCGATTCAAATACAAATTAGACAGACCATGATACATATTGTGGTATATCATAAATACACACACGCGCTCCGTGGTAAGCTGCTCGAAAAATCAGGACGATATATGAACCGCTAATGGATTTGCGGAGAAATTGAGAAATTCTGACATTAATCAGTTTGACAAATCTCTTGTGATGGAGATCATATCCTCCTCTCAATAACGGAAAACAGAAATCGTTCGTCCTTTGTTTGCTTGAATTCTAGTTGAAATGAACGGATTTAGATATGAGATTGCAATACAATTACAGAGGGAAAGTTCATAAAACTTTCAGTCCCTCAGGATCGGACACCAAATACACATAAAGCGTTACCAATATATCATTTTTCCACATGAGAACAAACATGTCTTAGACTATACAGTTGATAACTCAGGAAATCAGCAATATTGTTTCACCTAACTTTTCTGACATATTTTTCAATGCCATGTAGATCTACACGTGTAATTTTTAAAGTGTTTCGATCATAATTTAATTTTCTTCTGGTATAAAACTTCTCAACATCGCCTAAAGCTTTAACAGTCTTAGGGCTAAGATTCTTTAAGTACAAGACATAGTTTCATTTGAATCTTCCCTTCCTATTCCCATACCGCACACCTAAGTAATGGGTTATCATAATAATTATGGTGTTTGTTCATATGTGTTTCAATAATAAAAGATCACAAAACAAGAGTAGAGTGAACATGTCATTTTAATTTTCTAAATGACGAATATTGCCAAGGTAAAAAACAGATTTTTGCGAAACATTAAAATATTATTGACCAAACACATAGGCGGGTTACCTAAACCGCCATAAGCAATGAACATTGCGTACCCACCGTTATTGGCAATGTACTGGACAAATGGACGTTTGATCACAACTGGATATTGTTAGTTTATTTACAGAGGTTTAATATATTCATTGGGATTTTATGAGCCATTTCGTATCAGAGGAAAAATCTATATCCTTTCTTATCTCCCTTGTACTAGAGAATTAAGCTGTTAAGTATATTTATAATCTTATACGAGGGATGTTCGATGTGTAATATGTATTGTGCAATATTTTAAAAGGAACCGACTAAAATGACCAAAAAATAGTTTTCCATCCCCTCAAAGTATTTCCCGTAGTTAGAAATACATAACTTCAGTCATTGAATAAATTTCTGAAATGCACCACAGTTGGCTGATTTGGGTATACCTCAGAGGCACCAACAAACAATAGAGCTAAGGGCTTCTCTGTAGTGATATCAACCATCAGATAAGGACTCTTATTCAGTTTTTGATAGAGGAAAATAACAGGGAGCAAGATCTGACCAGTAATGTCTGTGCGACAAGATGGTACCTTATCATAGAGTAGGCAAACATATTGAAATCCAGTCACTGGACGTCGTTTTTTGATAATATTTCTTGAGCTTTGTAAGTACAACATCACGGATATACCGACCTGTGTCATTCCTACCCATAGGTACAGAAAATTGTTTTGCTATACCGTCACATGAGAAGAATATGGCACAGAAGACCTTCTTTGCTTATTGCCCTTTTGGTAACTACATGCCATTTACTGTGTTTGACTTTGAAAAGCCATATCTTGTTTTCATAACTGGCTCGATGTAGTGAAACCAAGTATAATGTAACCAGTAATAATGTTCGCAAATTGTCAATAGTTAATCTTTGGAACATTTGAGCAATTGTTTTGTCGTTTGTAGGCGTATTCTTCCTGATCGTTTGTCAATAGAGGGAATATCCACATGGCAGTTATCTTTCAAAATACGCTTCAGAATGAAATGTACTCTCGATAGTAAATGGACTACTGCTTTAGCAATATCGTGAATCGTACATCTGCCGTCCCTTTCAATAATGTCCTCTGGAAATGAACCATCTACCTGACTCTAATCATTTTAATGTAAAACATATTCACAGAGGGAGTGACTTGATGTTCTAAAACTATAACCAAATTTATAATAAAGAATGTTATAATATTCTGTACATTGCAAAGTGTATTTACATTTATACGTGTGAGCGGCACCTGTGTGATCATAACTTACAATGAAATGACGCCAGCGCCACTTTAATACTATATTTTCATGACGGATCAATACACAACATGACATTAAATAAACACGACTGGGTGAGCGGAAACAATTCCAAGTTTGTTTTAAAAGCTTCCATAAAATGTTCATATCATTTACAATGTCCCGTTATCCTGATGCAGGAAAAACCTGCTGAGATATTTGA
Source organism: Lutraria lutraria (assembly GCA_964023205.1). NCBI lineage: Eukaryota > Metazoa > Mollusca > Bivalvia > Venerida > Mactridae > Lutraria > Lutraria lutraria. The sequence goes on from OZ026833.1 coordinate 48,768,519, forward strand.
TTGAATTTACGTAATATCGAAGCGAGGCATTCCTGTATTTGTTAAAGTGTCAGTAGGTGGCAGAATCCAGGATGATGTAAATTGATGCCCGTGAATTGTGTATTGTGTCAAATATTAACATGATTGTAAATGGTAATTGGAATATGCAGCCATTGTTAATGGTATGTGACTGAAACCAATCCTACATTCTTCTTGTATGACATTACTCCACTCATTTTGGTTATTATGTTCCACTGAAAGAAACCAGGTTGGACAGTTCAAAGGACACGTGCAACGTGCACTGGCTTGACTGAACCAGTCTTTCTTGCATGCACACAGCACATTCATGGTTGGTAATTCAACATGTATTAATCCCCTTTCACTTATACTTCCGTTAAGTGAAACAGGATTTATAGATTAATATTAATAATCGTTCTACTGGACACATTGTCAATGAAACGGTTAATGAAATGACTGATAAAACGGTTAATGAAATGACTGATAAAACAGTTAATGAAATGACTGATAAAACGGTTAATTAAATGGTCAATTAAATGATATTTCAGCTGATCATGTGTCTGTGTTAACAAACAACTATATAAGGGTTCCATAAATGATCACTGTGTACATTGATTCGTCCTTTAACACCATACCGCATCATCCTGCCTTTATCTGCCCTTTGCTCTGTATTTCAAGTATATTTCACAAAAGAAGCATTTTAGAACCTGTCCAGAGCGAATTTCTCGTGAGCAACAACCTCCCTTCGACAACATCATGATTTTTTCCCATTGTACGATATAACTATTTATTAAATCTCTCTAGAGCAACGACCTCTCAACAACAACATAATTTAGCTACTCCCAAAGGATGTTGTTTAGGAGATGTTGCACTGTACATGAAATAGATATTGCCACCAACATTCTATTTGATGATATGGTTTGTTCTGAGTACAAGAGTGATGTCCTAACTCGTACAAACCACAAACAAATTAGCGACCATTCTTCTAGAACACAAACAACAGTTTGGAGAGATCAATACAGGATGAGATTATACATCTGTATAATATTTGGCTACCACAGAACTACGCAGTATTGTTGGTATTATCAATTATTGTTATAAATTATCTGTCTGGCCTTTTCAAGAAAGTATGACGTATCCTTACTGTGATATACTATTCAAACGTGCCTCATACACATATATACACATATATGTCTTATGATATGATTCGGTTTCTTTTGCAGAGTTTGAATAAAAATAGACATAATTTGTTATTGATTTATCCACCATGCTATGTAACAAACATACAAAAAAATACCAGCGAAATCGTTCACACGGTACGTCTCCCAACTCTTTGTCATTTTTTCAGAAGATTTCCCGCGATCGAACATCTCTTTCTCTCCGATATGGAGTTAGAATTCACATTCTATTTTTCTCAACATCATTAGGCGCTCTTATTCGCTCGATTGCAATAAGCGTCTATTTGTCAAGATCGCTTATGCAAATATCTCCCAGAGAAGTTATAGGCGCGTGTCTGTGTAGAAAGAGAAAAACATTAACTGTTGTTTTGTTCGTCTTGCGTGTAGCTGCTATTAAAACTAATCAACTCTGGTACATTGGATGGGACGTGTAGACGTGTGAAATACTCACTATCATAGAATAACATGATCATAGTGAATAGTCCTCTGTTCTAGAGTTCACTCACGTAACTCATTTAAAGAAAACGAACACCAGTAAAGAAAACAGTTGAAGGTCTCAAGTCTTGTTTATTAGAGGTATTAAGTCGTGTGTGATTGTGTATGCGTAACTATAAATTATGTAGGTTACATGTAGTTTGTGGGTATTGATTATTTGCGAAAAGGAAAATATTTTACATCCATGACCCTTTTTACTTTATAAGCAATAAATGCAACCTACCCAGACAGACGTAACAAAATCATTTACTGTTGATATAAGTACATGACTTATCAAAAAGTTTATCAAAGCATTATATATTAACAAATCCATATTTCATTGTAGAGGTTCATTTAAAAAATGGCTTAAAATATACTTTTAGAGAAATTTAAACTTAAATATCAAAACGAAATTTCTTCTCAATCAAGACGTGATGTATATAAACAAGTAAAGAATACTTTTGAATTTGAAATTAATATAAAAATGAATATGCAAAAGTATTTGAGATATGTCCTTACTCAACTCCGATCTGGTACATTACCTTTAAATATTCAAACAGGACGTTTTCTAAATATTCCAAGAGAATCTAAGATACATGTATGCAAGCAATGTAATACTGGATTAGTTGAAACTGAGATTCATTTTAGCTTTATCTTAAGAGATAAACTTTACTTGATACTTTCGCCCCTAAATATTATCAATCACAATGATTTCTATGACACTCTTAAGAAACTTTTTTTGTATTCCAGAAGCTATTAAAGCATTAAGTATGTTCATCAACGAAGCCTTAAAATATCGAATCTAATTATTATTAACATTCTTCTTTACGTCATATATTTTTCATTTTTTAATGTTATAACGTTTGTTGTTGTTGTTTCTGTTATACCTAGATTCATAGCATATTTGGTATAAAATTACAAACTGTGTCTATGTAACTTGTACATGGTTTTATTTTCCTTTGCATTCTGTGTTTATACACTAAATGTTTTTTTCGTATAAAATGTATAAATAGTATAAGTGACTGATAAGCCATATTAGGCTGGGTTTGCGAAATATTTATGTATTATGTAACGCTGTGTATTTGTCACTATAATAAATAAACTATATATATGTACACATAGTTAACCAGCAGCGCCCAACTGTATGAATAATGGTTAAATTAACCGAATGTTAACCATAAACAAAATGACAGCCTCTCTTGTACCAAGCCTTAGTGGATCTCAATACTTCAGATGAGCAAGCAGACAGACAGAGGATCCAGATGACTTAATTAACAATATCAGACACATGGACTAAAGTTAACCAGAAATTATCTTAACCAAAATGTTAAACAATCACTTCACCCAAAGCTAACACAAATTTTAACCTAACCTCAAATTTAACCCATTGATATTTTTTCCCAGTGTTTATACAATTAGGTACAGACGTCAAAGGTTAAACCAAACAACGTATTTACACATTATCCCATGACTTACCCAAGTAGACGTGAAAAAGTTTAACAGACGAGTGAATGTACACATTGTCACATGGCCTACCCAAGCAGGCGTATGCAATCTAGCCAACCAGGAGAGTTCACATAGTCACATGACCTATCCAAACAGGCTTAAAAATGTTTAACCAGTCATTTGATGTACACTTTGTTACATAACCTTACAGTCTCAATTCCAAAGCAGATCTCCGAAATTGAACCATGCATAGTCACACGAAAAAGAACAGTTCAACTCGTATCGACAAATGATTAACTAACCTAATCTCGGTAACGAGTTCTAAGAAAAAATTCCTACCATGGTAATGATCCGCATAATATGCTGGGTTGTCGCGTCTGAAATTTGTGTAAATGATACTGAACATTCGCTTATTACTCATTAGTAATTTTCTTGATTTCATAAATGATTTATTGCAATGTTTCCCTGTGAAATTATAACTGAAACTATAATTGTACTTATTTTGTCAATGACCTACTTCACTTTGTTTAACTCACCTTATTATTGGAAAAATATTAAGGAATATAAAAATAGATGTAGGTAACACAAGAGCATTGACCATAGTACGACAGTTTAATTGCTAATTGCAGTTACCCAATTAGGTTTTACCATTAACAACATAGGATGCGCCTTCTGTAGAATGGCTAGTTGTTGTTTCTATTGGTGACTCAATATAAGGCACTAGATCTAGAAGATACTATCAGGTAAGCTTCGGGCCTATGTCATGTTGAACTGACAGGAGCATAAGCTGGCCAAATGCGTTACGTTCTGCTCGTATTTGAGTTATTATATTATGCTGAAATACTCTGTGTGGAGGGTTGTGCTTCTCCAAACCTTTGCCGGGGTAATTGATCAATTGCTTCGATAAGGGCTTGTCCTCCCATAGAGCATGGTTTTAGTGTTTCCCAGACGTCACTTTGTCAAGAGATACACTGGCACAATTCCGGAATTTATCATCATGTAACGCCGCTGATTTCTTATATTTTTGTTGTGTACGCGTTACTTTATTTCGGGGAATTAGCTAAATGTACAATCTGTCAACACAGGAATTCCTGCTGCTAATCACAATTCAACAGTAGTTACTACAAGTCCAAAACTTCAATGATACACTTTATTTTTTTAACGGAATGATAACAATAATAACGTCAATGTGTACAACAATCCAAATATGAAACACAATAAAACGTGATGGCGAAATCGCACTAACTGGTCTGTGGACATCCACCTTACAGCTAAGACAAAATTCAAGTATCTTCTATCATATAAATTTTTTACCAGTCCACCCAAGCGGGCTAGTCATGCATACAAAAATGGGTGTGACATAAATTAAAACGACCAACATAAATTCTGAAACTAGAAGAAAGGGTATCTTTGAAGACAGAAAGATTAAATGATATACTTAAAGAAACGCAACATATAAGCCGCATTAAGCTTATTATCACCTTCTTTGTTTGGTCAGTTATACAAAAGTAGTTGCTATAGAAACAAAATATTAAAGCCACATACACAGACAGTTATAGACAAACAAATAATTGAACATATTAATGTATAAAACGCTATTTGACTATTAAACATCCAAATTCAAACATTATAAATACAAGAACACAGAGACATAAAAATACAAAATAAACCCAGCATAACAATAAGTTCCGCGAGACCACTGTCGTTCATTTCTTTACCTAGATGTATCGAAGATGGAGCACAAGTGTGTGAAATACACCCGTTCTCACTATGACATTAGTGAATTTGTTCCGGAAACTGCCAAACCAATGAGTACGATTTCATGGCCACTGCTAGGTCACAGGTTGCAATTGCATAATCATTGAAAAAAGAAACATATCTATAAATTACTAAGAAATTGATAGACTAAATATATATTTATTTGATTAATGAAATTATTTATTTATTGACAATTGATTGCTTTGATTGGTTGATTTGAAAATTTTATAATGAAATGGGTTTTTTTGTAATTAAGCCTAAATGCCATTTTAGATTTTATAATGTCTGATGCAGAAAATATCAAGATATAGTTAAACATGCACTTATGTTCATAGTTATATTTTGGTAACGCATGCGGTTAATAATATACACGTATTTTCTGCATTATTGTGACCTTTTTGTCACTTTGTCAACATATAATACAATTGAGTACCATTTACTCATTAGATAGTGTTCTGCTCGATCAAGAAACAGTAAATATATGATGATAATCGGATATTTTAGAGTATATGTGACCTTATTTCAATGATAAAATATTGGTAACGTAAATTATACCACATTTGATGATGTGTTTAACATTTCTACACTCTTGTTTATATTCTCTGTACTTATAATTATAATTACAAAGCATTTAACACAAATTATTTTGATCTCTTTGTGGTATTGTGTTAACTTTAAAATTTCAATTATGGTAACGCCCAAAAATGGCGGTAACGGAGTAAAGCCCCAACACCCAGATGGTAGACACTGGGATTTTGTAGGTCTTTCCATACACTTTCAGAAAAACATACCGTAGAAAAATGCCTCCGGGGGGGGGGGGGGGGGGGGTATTGGTGCCCCATAGTCTATAAACTCCAATCAGAAATACGAACAATAAGACATAAATTATGAAATTTCGTTGTGGGGATACAGTAACGAGTATGACAATTAATGTGCATGTCAACAAATGATACAACTTCTTACAAATGATACAAAATCCATTCTTACAGGATACTATAGTTAGATCATCGCATTGTCAGACCCTGGTTGAAACAAATCATAAACAGTGAATTACATATGTTAATGTACTGGTTAGAACACACGAAACACGCACCTTTTAAATTAATTATTCTGTACAAGTGTCAACAAAGAGCAATACAATGTCAACATAAGAAGGGATCTACGAAATTACAACAAACAATAGTAAATCGCTTTTATACATTTAGTAATATTACCACATGTACTGAACAGCCTGATTAAACTTCTATTTTGTTAACATAGATGTGTATATGTTGAACGTACAAAATGTATATAATAACAAGTAAAATTAAATACTGCATATGTTTTTGCAATTCTTTTGGTAAAGCTGTTTTCTGTCGCTAATAAATGAGAATTAGGAAATAATACTTAGACTAACACTATCATCTTCCATTGTTTTGTTGGAGAAATCAGAAATTCTATTTGTTAATAAAAGCTCTTCAATGGCTCCTGGGAGTTTTATCCACTCCACATCAATTACTGAGCTCTTGTCAATGTGGCTTTTGTAAATATCTCTTTACGCGACACGATACAGAGCAGGATTATGTAAACACGCTAGTGTGATTAATGTTCGGACATTGTTTGTGTGACAAATAGTTTGTCTGAAGAGGAAATAGTAAAATATACTGCTCTGTGTTTCATACCAAGATGTTTGTTTAAGAAGAAGAGCCATTGAAATGAAAGTCCCGATCAACTTATTGAACAGCAATCTAAATCTGTCACAACCGTTTCGTCGCCTTGTTTGTCGAAAATATCTGATGTTTAAAACAAGCTTATGTAACATGCTATTGTGCTTGATCGCGGAAATAACTGAATATGTATTAATTGTTCAAACACACACGAATCGTACATCTAAATAAAATACTTAGAACTTCAGAAATAAGTGTGTGTCAAAACTAAAACCTATCTGCTGAACAAACAAGTCTTCTCGATCATACACACATGGTTAAAATAACCACACGTGTATTTAAAGTGGGCTTTGAGTGCACGAAACAAACATAATAAAAATTATTTCCTCATTTTGTACCATGACAATACGGACAGACATCAGACAAACATTGTTTTATTTGTGAATTGTAATGGCATATTAATCTTCAGTAAAAGCCGGTTTAAGATTGCAGTATTGCAATTTGCTCTTAAACATTTCTAGAGTTACAGTCACTTGATTAAACGTAATAAACACATCGTAGAAGCACGTTCCAGCAACATTCAATGTTTTACGATTGTCATGTAAATATTCTCCTCTACATCACGAAACAAAGTCCTACAGAGAGAATTATCTTGGAAACACACGCCCGCCCTATGATCGGCTTTTATCCCGCTTATGCTACAAATCGCAGACAAATCGCCGGTACTCTTCATGCATACAAAGTAGTGGCGATAAAAAATCGATGAAGATATTCCACAATGCTTTAATGGTGTGTCTTGAAATGGGAATGAGAAGTTTGTCCTGGTAAGTACATAATGTCTGAAGAAACATTTGTAGGGTATTCTCTTCACCAATCAAAGGGTCCACACTTGTGCTTTTTAAACATGCCCAAGATGGATGCAACTTCATTATTTTCCCGAGGTCAATATTACATTTAAGTGATATATTCATTTTTTCTGAATTATAATAATGTATGTGTTATTTAGTTTTAAGTGTGACAATAAAGACATTTCACGAATTTTAGAGTTAACGCTGACTGTCAGTAAGGTTTTAAGGAGTATTGACCGTCTAGGATTGGGAAGTATATCATGGTCCCCTGGGAGTAGAAGGCGGTGAAATTCAATATATTAGTATTGTTTACAATTGATCCTGGTTTATGAAATACACAACCTCCTACATTCCTGGTGTATAAGTCAGTGTACCAGTGTATTGTTAAATAGTAGAGATGTAAACAAACTTGTAGAAAAATGGATTTGATACTGCTTATAAAACACTCTCATTGATGTGCAAAATAATCTCAAAATCAAGGTGCTGAATGCTATTAAGGATAATCATATAAACTAGAAATGTGTCCGGAGGACACGAACGCACCCGTTGAGAGCTAAGTCAGAAAGGGACCATAACTCATGTGTAAATGTTTGGATTTTAATAGAAATCAATATTTGCCTATTTTTCAGTATTCTACACCTTCATTTTAAATATGAAACGAATCCAAGAAATATTTCTTGAGCTATCGCTCGGAAACCAGAATTTGAACGGACGGACATGGCTAACATTTTATGTCATTGTGCCATTTCGAATGGCGGGGGGGGGGGCACATACAGTTGTTGTCTGCCTTCATAAATCAAAAACAGTGTTTAGTTCAATCTCATCTATATACACACCAGACAGTCCAAAGTGACAAAATACATTAGTAAAACTGTAAGGCCAGGGAATCATGAATAGTTAAATAAAAATAAACTTAAATAGATGAACTGTTAGATTTTGCATCAAAAAGCGAGAAACAACTTGAACAGAAAACTGATATAACTAACTCGGAACTCCTCGGCGTATTTTTACAGACAAGTGCCTCAGACATAATAATCAGCCATTTTGTTGTTGCTGTTGTTGTTGTTGGGAATCGACGATGGAAACAATATATTTCTCTTTCAGTGGGAACTTGATGCCAATTTTATCAATTGCGAACGATAAACACGTTTGAAAGTATGTCATTCTAAGAAGGGCCTAGTGTTGAAGAAGTGAAGAAATAGTGAGCGTAAATGTGCAACACTACACTTATGTACGAGGCGTATTTCTCATTTCAGGAAATGCCCTAGTAGGTACGATTGCGTCTGTTTATGAATGTCCGTTTGTTTTAGAATATACCACAGTGTATACACCAGACTGACTGAATCGAATGTGTTTTGTCTTGATATTTTGATAGCATATTCAATAATTTAGTTTGATAACAACGGCACTTGACATGCCTACACAATTTGATACAGGGTCAGAAATCTTGAGCATAAAACTAAATCACTTAGACAAGAGGTACACATAAAATATAATTACTAGTATATGAAGCCAACCAAGAATTTATTCGTATTAATATTTGTAATAAAGCTACATAATGAGATTCATACTGAAACCTAGCCAAACAATGAGTTGGGGTATCGATATTATATGGAAATCACACAATAATACGATACTGGTAACTGGTAACAATTAATTAAACCTCCAGACATCTTAGAGTAACAGCGCCCAACTGAATATACGTTGGTTAAAATTAACCATAACTGGGTGAAACATGCAGTTAGGTTAGTAGGTTAATCAAATGTTAACCAGAAACAAAATGACTAACGTTCTCTTTCCAATACCAAACCTATTGGATCTCGGTAATTCAGACAAACAGAGGATCCAGATGACTTAATTACCAATATCAGACAAACAAAGGGTCCAGATGACTTAATTACCAATATCAGACAGACAAAGGATCCAGATGACTTAATTACCAATATCAGACAAACAACGGATCCAGATGACTTAATTACCAATATCAGACAAACAGAGGATCCAGATGACCTAATTACCAATATCAGACAAACAGAGGATCCAGATGACTTAATTACCAATATCAGACAAACAAAGGATCCAGATGACATAATTACCAATATCAGACAAACAGAGGATCCAGATGACTTAATTACCAATATCAGACAAACAGAGGATCCAGATGACTTAATTACCAATATCAGACAAACAGAGGATCCAGATGACTTAATTACCAATATCAGACAAACAAAGGATCCAGATGACTTAATTACCAATATCAGACAAACAACGGATCCAGATGACTTAATTACCAATATCAGACAAACAAAGGATCCAGATGACTTAATTACCAATATCAGACAAACAAAGGATCCAGATGACTTAATTACCAATATCAGACAAACAGAGGATCCAGATGACTTACTTACCAATAGCAGACACATGGACTAAAGTTAACCAGAAAGTATCTTAACCAAAGTGTTATACAATTACTTTACCAAAGCTAACACATAAACCCAAATTTGAACATAACCTCAAATTTAACACATTGATTAAATTAAACCCATGTTGATACAACTATGGGTGATGATTGTTAGGTTCACTCAAAGATACGTAATACAGTGAGCATGATATAACACGACCCCATCCTGGTTGACGTAAAGAATGTATGCATATTTCTTACACTCATGTGTACATACAATATATATTTTAACAGTAATCCATACTTTATATGTATAAAATGGAACAAAAATTCCATCCCTCGAAGTATAACTGTTATTTTGTAAACCGTGCGTAGGCTGACAAATTTTGGCAGCACCTTAACAGAACTGTGAAATTTACTTTATCAATAACATATAAACACATTCGGAAAATGTGATTTCATTTGAAATATCTTTTACATAGAAGTTCCGTTTTTTATCATCACAAATCATAATTCTATTAAATGTCTAAGGGTAACTTTGTGGACTATTGATGTCTTATGTTCGCGTGTGGAATTCAATTGATATTCTTTAATATCCTATCATTTTTCAAGTTGAATATACATTAAATATTTTCAAACGAGATTAGACAAATGATATATGCATTGATGTAGTATTACGTCTTGTAATGCTTTAGATATTTGCAGCCAATTTCACTTCTTTTAATCTAATGACAATTTTCAATTGTTGTAACTTCGATACCTTTAACAATTCCGAGACTCCTTTGAATATTGAACAAGTTTCGAAAACTCAATTCTAAAACCTTTCCAACTTGATATTTTTTAACTTGTTATCTTAGCTTTGAACGTTTGCTTCCCATTAGAGGAAAGCCTTAAAACATATTTGAATATAAGCATTTTTTCGTACCCTGTCATTTTGGATACTTTAATTTAAGCCTTCAATAAATCTACAAAACATGTAATAATTGGTAAATTAACTGCAGGGAACTATATCTGTGCCCCCCATGATAAAAACTCCCACAAAATTACAAGTCTTCCTTTCCTGGTACTTCTAATGTTAACCCTATCCCTACTTTATATTGAGACTCTCGGAGTTAATAAACATCAAATAACAATGATCGTTTGAGACCATTAGGACATTGCTGAATGATCGCCCCAAGTCCAATTTTACAAATCAAATTACGATGCCCAAAGATGTCGGTATTGTCTGACCGGAAATCGATTGTAGAAGTTCGTCATTAAGATACGTACAGTCGTTTCTGGAGATTGATCTGGGGAAATGGCATTAATTGTTTTTGGAATGTTTTTGGAGTTGGTGCAAAGATAATTGTATTCGGGGAGTAAATATTATCAATATGATGTTAATCATTGCACAGATGGTAGATAACAGAAAACAGGTCTACATGAATAGAATTCATGGCTTTTATGCCAATAATTTCCTGGAAAGTATTTATTCAAAATTATGAATTATGTTTCCCTAATGTAATGTAATGTTTTGACAAATATTGCATTTGCATTTCAGAAAAAAAACACAGTGCATAAATCGTTTACATGTATTTATATGCATTAAAATACTTACGTTAACTTTGTCATTGCATATGAGTATACATGTAGTTTTTTATTAAAGCGTGTTAATTGTTAACTGTTACAAACTAGCCTGCCATAAATTATTCAAGTATGTTACTCAAAATGCGAATACAAGTAATTTTCTTTATATAAAAAAAAAATCATATCATTACACTGATTCTTTAAGAGTAAAACATCTTGACACAAAGCTATCATAAGTTTTAATGTAAACTTATGTAACGTTACAAGAATGTCATATTACAACACCTTACCATAATGTACATAATACAACACCTTACCATAATGTACATAATACAACACAATACCATAATGTACATATTACAACACCTTACCATAATGTCTATAGTAATAACCTTACCATAATGTACATATTACAACACCTTACCATAATGTACATAATACAACACCTTACCAATGTGAACATAATACAACACTTTATCATAATGTACATAATACAACACCATACCACAATGTCCATAATACAACATCTTACCATAATGTCCATAATACAACATCTTACCGCAATGAACATAATACAACATCTTACCATAATGTCCATAATACAACATCTTACCGCAATGAACATAATACAACATCGTACCATAATACACATAATACAACACCATACCATAATGTACATAATACAACACCTTACCACAATGTCCATAAACAACACCTTACCATAATGTACATAACACAACACCTTACCATAATGTCTATAGTAAACACCTTACCATAATGTACATATTACAACACCTTACCATAATGTGCATAATACAACACCATACCATAATGTATTTTTCATAACACCTTACCATAATGTACATATTACAACACCTTATCATAATGCACATAATACAGCACCATACCATAATGTGCATATTATAACATTTTACCATAATGTACATAATACAACACCTTACCATAATGTACATATTATAACACCTTACCATAATGTACATAATACAACACCTTACCATAATGTACATATTACAACACCTTACGAAAATGCACATATTACAACACCTTAATACAACACCCTACCATAATGTACATAATACAGCACCTTACCATATTGTACATATCACATCACCTTTTCATAATGTACATGATACAACACCTTATTGTAATGTACGTAGTACAACACCTTATCATAATGTACATATTACCATACCTTACCATAGTGTACATAATACAACACCATACCACAATGTCCATAATACAACACCTTACCATAATGTCCATAATACAACATCTTACCGCAATGAACATAACACAACATCATACCATAATACACATAATACAACACCATACCATAATGTACATAATACAACACCATACCATAATGTACATATTACAACACCTTGCCACAATGTCCATAAAAAACACCATACCATAATATACATAATACAACACAATACCATAATGTACATATTACAACACCTTACCATAATGTCTATAGTAATAACCTTACCATAATGTACATATTACAACACCTTACCATAATGTACATAATACAACACCTTACCAATGTGAACATAATACAACACTTTATCATAATGTACATAATACAACACCATACCACAATGTCCATAATACAACATCTTACCATAATGTCCATAATACAACATCTTACCGCAATGAACATAATACAAAATCGTACCATAATACACATAATACAACACCATACCATAATGTACATAATACAACACCTTACCACAATGTCCATAAACAACACCTTACCATAATGTACATAACACAACACCTTACCATAATGTCTATAGTAAACACCTTACCATAATGTACATATTACAACACCTTACCATAATGTGCATAATACAACACCATACCATAATGTATTTTTCATAACACCTTACCATAATGTACATATTACAACACCTTATCATAATGCACATAATACAGCACCATACCATAATGTGCATATTATAACATTTTACCATAATGTACATAATACAACACCTTACCATAATGTACATATTATAACACCTTACCATAATGTACATAATACAACACCTTACCATAATGTACATATTACAACACCTTACGAAAATGCACATATTACAACACCTTAATACAACACCCTACCATAATGTACATAATACAGCACCTTACCATATTGTACATATCACATCACCTTTTCATAATGTACATGATACAACACCTTATTGTAATGTACGTAGTACAACACCTTATCATAATGTACATATTACCATACCTTACCATAGTGTACATAATACAACACCATACCACAATGTCCATAATACAACACCTTACCATAATGTCCATAATACAACATCTTACCGCAATGAACATAACACAACATCATACCATAATACACATAATACAACACCATACCATAATGTACATAATACAACACCATACCATAATGTACATATTACAACACCTTACCACAATGTCCATAAAAAACACCATACCATAATATACATAATACAACACCAAACCATAATGTACATATTACAACACCTTACCAAAATGTCCATAAACAACACCTTACCATAATGTACATATTACATCACCATACCGTATTGTACATAATAATACACCATACCATAATGTACATAATACAACACCCTACAATAATGTACATAATACAACACCCTACAATAATGTGCATAATACAACACCTTACAATAATGTACATAATACAACACCTTACAACAATGTACATAATACACCATCAAACCATAATGTACATATTACAACACCTTACCATAATGAACATAATACAACACCATACCATAATGTACATAATACAACACCTTACCATAATGTACATATTGCAGCACCTTACCCTAATGTACATAATATAACACCTTACCATAATGTACATATAACAACACCTTACCATAATGTACATAATACAACACCATACCATAATGTACATAATACAACACCTTACCATAATGTACATATTGCAGCACCTTACCCTAATGTACATAATATAACACCTTACCAGATTGTACATAATACAAAACTTTACCATAAAATACATATCACAACACCTTACCATAATGTACATGATACAACACCTTACCATAATGTACATGATACAACACCTTACCATTATGTACATAATACAACACCTTACCATGCTGTTCATAATACAACACCTTTCCATTCTGTACATAATACAACACCTTACCATAATGACCATAATACAACACCTTACCATAATAAACATGATACAATACCTTACCATAAGGTACATAAAACAACACCTTACCATAATGAACATGATACAACACCTTACCACAATGAACATGATACAACACCTTACCATAATATACATGATACAACACCTTACTTTAATGAACATAATACAACACCTTACCATAATGAACATGATACAACACCTTACCATAATGTACATGATACAACACCTTACCATACTGTACATAATACAACACCTTACCATAATGTACATAATACAACACCTTACCATAATGTATATGATACAACACCTTACCATAATGTACATAATACAACACCTTACCATAATGAACATGATACAACACCTTACCATAATGAACATGATACAACACCTTACCATAATGTACATAATACAACACCTTACCATAATGAACATGATACAACACCTTACCATACTGTACATAATACAACACCTTACCATAATGTACATAATACAACACCTTACCACAATGAACATGATACAACACCTTACCATAATGTACATAATACAACACCTTACCATAATGAACATGATACAACACCTTACCATAATATACATGATACAACACCTTACTTTAATGATTATAATACAACACCTTACCATAATGAACATGATACAACACCTTACCACAATGAACATGATACAACACCATACCATAATATACATGATACAACACTTTACCATAATGAACATGATACAACACCTTATCATAATGAACATGATATAACACCTTATCATAATGTTACATAATACCATACCTTACCATGATGTTCTTATTACAACACCTTACCATAGTGTACATATTACAACACCATATCATAATGTACATACTACCATACATTACCATAATGTATATAATACAACACCTTACCATAATGACCATAATACAACAACTTACCATAATGCACATAGTGCAACCCTATACAACACTTGGGCGTCACTCTCGGTTGATAAAACTAGAAATGGAATGATGAGAATACAAAGATGGCTTATAAAATGTTCGCTTCAAAACGTGTCCTCTTTGTCAATAGGACACTATTGAGAATCGATTTAATTAAACGACTTAAGTGAATGCATGCTGAACATTGACACCTCAGGTATACTTAGAATATCAACACATTCTATAACCTTATATCAGTAAAACATTGTGAAGGAAGCAAGTTTCATAATTAAAGATAGTAATATTTAACTTCGTTTTATTTCGAATTGTTTAAGTACCCTGTAACTGCTATCGATACTACCACGCTGATTGTTTTGTTTTTTAATTATTTGTTTTGTTTTGTAGTTGAACGTAAGCATGGAAAGGACAATAAAGTTCACATAACACCCCACTTATATAAGATATTGTGTGAATGGTGAAAATGTTCATTTCTAATTGTATTACCCCTGAATGTACAGTAAGTTTAATAGATAGAGTAATAACCTTTCAGTAACCGTAATACGAGAACATTTTGTACTAGTATTCAAACTGAATATTCTGTGCACACGCTTTCCTCATTAACTGTTTATGTCACGTGATTTCAAGACAGAAGAAAAAGAACTGCAGATTCCTTTAAAAAAAGAAGCTTTTTATGATTGTACCGATGTATGATATGATGTACACGTATCCTCTCAGATTGTAGCGGAAATTTGAATAACAGCATTAAGTACCATTTTATCGTATATTTGCGTTATTTGTTGCCAATTGTGGGCGATTCATCATTATAATACTCAATAAACCCCCGGCTTTTTATTGTATGATTGTAAAGCCATACTATAATGTAACTAATCGGAATCAATCCATGTTAGCGGATATTTTCCCACTAGAACGGTGTATGAAAACACTAAAGATCCGCTATGCCGATTTCGATCTGGCTCCTAGTTCCGTATTATACTATTTCCGTTAAATTCCTATAGACTCTTCAGTTAATGGATAAACGGCAAGAGAGTATAATTGCAGATAGCGTTACACCAATGTAATCATGAACTGAAATTTAAATTACATTTTCAAACCAAATGAGTACTTCTCTTTTCTTAGAATTCGTGATTATTTGATTAAGAAACTACTGGAATGATATAATCGTTTTGCGCATGCGCAATGCGGTAGACATATTTTGTAAATATCTTCTTTTCGGAAATGGTGATTGTGTTTTGTTATGCAAATTTCTCGAAATATGGATTTATATTTGGAGTAAAATGTAGAAAAGTGACCGGGATTATAAATTTGGAATCAAAATGGAAAAGTTGAAACGGATAAGAGTGACCACCTTGTTGTTTGCAGCTCCAATATTCCTGTATTTTGTAAATTGCACCGAATATCCAATCGGTAAGTAAAGTTCTTGAAATGCCTGAAAATGGCTTTTTCTTCCTGCTACGATTTCAAGTATGAACCATATGATGTTCTCGGATCGTTTTGTTTGCGATGTTTGTAAAGAATGTCGGTTCTGTTAAATTGTGTCTGTTTTAATAGCAACATTTTTAAATCATATATTTTTATCAGTGGATATTTTAATATAAACAATTCGTTTCCGTGACATGATGCCCTACAAACTATCACAACATTACTTTATATCTATGTACGTACTAATTGGTACAGCAAACCGTCGTGTTTGCTTCAGAAAACTAACACATAATTTAATGGCATTTAAATCGAGACATGCTTTTAAAACACAACACGTCGTGGATTGATGGTAATGGGTTTTCTAAAATCGAACGTTTCTGTGTAATATGTAAATGTTGATCTAAACTTAACATCATGAACAATTCTACAATATCATGACTTATGTCTTATGTTTATTCCTCATATACCTGTAGTGATGTGTCTCTTAGAAGTAATTTATGTGTTTTAAGTGAACTGTACGCAGCTGAAATAACGACATGATCATTTGTTATCAGTAAAACATTCTACATACGACGAATAAAACTATATGTGTGGTGTATATTCTGACTACTAGTAAACTGTTATATGTAAATGTCTGTACTGTATACCATTCAGTCTAGAACAAGAAGATACACGTAGACATGTGATGATTTCACTACAGAATATTAAAGATAAATGTATAGTTTGTGTGATATCAAGCGTTGATACAAGACACCGGTTATACACTAATTTATGCTACACCTTTTTTGTCTTGCACTTTTTTTAAATTCACAATGCTAGTTGTTAATGTTTGTATTTAATGAAATTCTAAATAGTCAAACCTTCTACAACGAGCTGAACGAGTTCTGTTCATGAATTTACAGAAACAAAGATGAAGTTATAGAACCAAATATTTCTAAGCATTAGTAAGTGTAGGTACGTGTTTGATTAAATTGTATAAAAAACAGATCTACACGTGTATGTGTTCATACGTGATGAAATCAACATCAAATGTATTCATCAAATACAACATTTATATCATAGTGATGCTAACAAAAGAGGATAAACATATAACTGGGAATATCTTAACTATTGCTATATTCGGAAAGCATTGACTTTAGTGATTTTGAAAATGATTGACAGTACACACGTGACCTTTTCCAAGCTACACATGACGTGTATGTTTGTTCATATTCATAAAAACGTGTGCACGATTTTCACAGTTTTAACTTCTCCATCGATACAAGAGAAGAAACACGTTTTTGGTTATACAAAGACACAGCTGACCCACAAAACATTTAGGCGTCGATCATTTTCCCCTAAGACATGAACTCCAAAATGCGCAGTATAGCATTCACTGTTATTGATATCCTACGTGTTGTGGTGTACAAAAAACAAAATGGTTTAAAACAGCCTCTGGGATCTTTTGAAGAGATTCAAAATGACGTTTTCTAAAGAACGTTCCAAGGAATCAATTTGTAGTACACACATTCTATAACTCGTGTTATAACAACACCGAGGTCCATATGGCGGAATTGAATCTTTATCCCAGTTAAAGTTTGTCTTAATCATCACAATTAAAGACATGAACAAGGAACTCTTGGATATCAAGTTCTTAAACAAGATATCACATTTTAAGTTTGATGTCGGATAATGATGTAAATAATGAATCGTGTTTATGTGAAACTATATGTACACATGTTAGTTGATAATTCCAACGAGTGTATAGCTTAATCTTTTCTTTTCTATCTTATAATTTCATTTGTAAGATACATTTCATTAAAACATTAAATAAGTTTAACGGAGAAATCAAGTTAAACATGTTAAGAGCTTTCATATGTATCAATGAAGTAACGAATGCATGTGTAAAATGTATGTGTAAAATGTATAAGTAAAATGTATAAGTAAAATGTATGCGTAAATGTAGGTGTTAAATGTAGGTGTAAAATATATGTGTAACATATAAGAGTATTATTATGAAATATGTAAGTATGTGTAACACACGTGTGGTGAAACATGCATATATTTGTAATATAAAAGCAATGTAACATGTATGTATGTGTAACATGTATGTTTCATGTATGAAATATAAAATATATGTATGCGTTACACGCGTGTATTTGTAAAAAGTAAGTACGTGAAACGTGTATATATGTGTAACAAGAATGTAATATAACATGTATGTATTTTGTCTTAAATGCAACTAGTTTGT
Source organism: Lutraria lutraria (assembly GCA_964023205.1). NCBI lineage: Eukaryota > Metazoa > Mollusca > Bivalvia > Venerida > Mactridae > Lutraria > Lutraria lutraria. The sequence continues at coordinate 48,787,654 of OZ026833.1, forward strand.
TAGTATAATTAAAAGATATGTAAGTTTAATTCTCATGTAGGTGTTACATCTACGTGTGAGTAATAAATATAACATACATGCACGTTTAACATATATGTATGTGTATGTGTATTTATGTGAACATGTAAGTAATGAGTAGTATGAGCTAACTACGTCAAAATGATAGCTTTCCATTTGCTAAAAAATGTTTTACATACAACATAATCATGTACACATAAACTGTTTTTTATACAAAATATATGGTATTTGATCCTCAAAATTGATTGTTGATTTTGTACTAGTAACAAGATCATTTATATATTTATACTTCAACATGAAATGTCTGCTTGAGTGCTAGACATGCACCATTTTATTGACAACCAACTGATGTCAACTTTGTAGCAGAAAGAAATCTTAGTTTACCTAATGTATTGTTTCCTGTATTGTGAAGTCATCTAAAACGAAACATCCTAACTAACATGAGTCTTTTCCTGTTATATGGGATTTCTATTGAATTCTGAGAATCGTGCAGCAATTATGTATTATATTATAGTGACACTGTCGGGCTTGTGGCGCAAAATGGAATTGATTCGGATACTTTGCATGTATTTCAGTTAACGTGTCTGCATGTATTTCAGTTAACGTGTCTGCATGTATTTCAGTTAACGTGTCTGCATGTATTTCGGTTAACGTGTCTGCATGTATTTCAGTTAACGTGTCTGCATGTATTTCAGTTAACGTGTCTGCATGGATTTCAGTTAACGTGTCTGCATGGATTTCAGTTAACGTGTCTGCATGGATTATTTGTTAACTTGTTCTAGTACCTTCAGTAAACACACATTGAACATTCTACAAAGTACCTTACAAGAGATTTTTAAATGGGAGAGTTTCACAAAATCGATTGGAATAAACACTTGTCTTGTCAATTAAACTAATACGTACAGACATGGGGACAACGAAAATATCTAAATACTGTTTAATGCTTTATTCAATATACATGTATACTGTTTTGGTATCATCATAATTCGCGAGGACAATACTACATAGCAACGTTATATACTGAAACAGCTTCTTTCCTCAACAAAGTTGTGTCCTATTTTGTTTGTCCAAGGTTCTAACTACAATACAAAGATAAATATGCTTTAATTCAATTATGTGATCTATTCTAACACCAGATATTACTTCACTAGACAAGTTTGAGGACTACATTAATGTCGTGAAATCCTTTCCAGCTAATTTAATTGATTGGGTGTTTGTATTTACAAGTGAATGGGAGAATTTAACCCGAGTCAATACTATATTACTTCTTATTGAATAATGCTAGAACACCGAGCAAGCATAGTCAAGTATCATTGGTAATTTGGGAATATTTGGAGTAGAACATTTATCAGTAGTACTGCCAGAGGGGAAACGTTATTGATCTTCAGGAAAACATCTTACAAAACTTGATTTTCTTCTTGCCGTCCGAATCTGTTCGTGTTCTATCATTACCCTATCATTATATCGTATCCACTCTGGTAAACATAATTCTATAGATGTGACATAAATAACAATACGCAAGTTTTGTATAACGTCCAAAAGTGAGCGGAAGAAAGCGGTTTCCAAAATATTTGTATTGAATGAATTACGATTCAATGAAAGTATTTTCAATGTTTTTCTTGCGCAGACATCATTGCTTGGTGCAATTGTTTTATGCAGTAGCGTCTTTTGTCACATATATCATAAAGCCCAAGTAACATATACAACCAACTTAATATACACATTAAAATACTCCAGTAACATATACAACCAACTTAATATACACATTAAAATACTCCAGTAACATATACAACCAACTTAATATACACATTAAAATACTCCAGTAACATATACAACCAACTTAATATACACATTAAAATACTCCAGTAACATATACAACCAACTTAATATACACATTAAAACACTCCAGTAACATATACAACCAACTTAATATACACATTAAAATACTCCAGTAACATATATACTGGTATAATTAACTAAGGGTTGGATCTGTGATCTAGTTGTCACGCACTGGATGACTGAGGGTTGGATCTGTGATCTAGTTGTCACGCACTGGATGACTGAGGGTTAGATCTGTGATCTAGTTGTCACGCACTGGATGACTGAGGGTTAGATCTGTGATCTAGTTGTCACGCACTGGATGACTGAGGGTTGGATCTGTGATCTAGTTGTCACGCACTGGAATGACTGAGGGTTAGATCTGTGATCTAGTTGTCACGCACTGGATGACTGAGGGTTGGATCTGTGATCTAGTTGTCACGCACTGGATGACTGAGGGTTAGATCTGCGATCTAGTTGTCACGCACTGGATGACTGAGGGTTAGATCTGCGATCTAGTTGTCACGCACTGGATGACTGAGGGTTAGATCTGTGATCTAGTTGTCACGCACTGGATGACTGAGGGTTAGATCTGTGATCTAGTTGTCACGCACTGGATGACTGAGGGTTAGATCTGTGATCTAGTTGTCACGCACTGGATGACTGAGGGTTAGATCTGTGATCTAGTTGTCACGCACTGGATGACTAATCAGAAGGTCGTAAGTTCGAATCTCGGCTTCGCCTTCCGTTATTTCAAGGACGTTCTTTCTGTGTCCTCATCCCAACTTCCCGGCCTTGTACTATGTCTAGATATCTAGATAATCGCAGGAACACGATAGAGATAGGCAAGTGTGCTATACACCGGACACATTAAAGAACCATCAGGCAGCAAAAACAATTCGAAAAGAGTAGAGGTATAAATGCCTTATTTTCATGTATCTTTTTCCCCATCGTACTCTCTGGGGTGGCCCTGAAATGGCCATAGCTGTCATACTGGCCGTTAAACAACAGATAAACAACAGTAACATTCACCAGAAACATATACACCAATGTTCCTATAATTGTAAGTTGTCAAACATACTAACATCATATCTGAAACGTTTGAGTTCTGAATTAGAAACTTGGAATTACAGACCGTGTTTGTGTCATGTTATTTAACCTATAGTCTAACTCAGTGCAAGCAATATAAGATGAAATCATGGTTTGTTTATAAACCAGTAACTACAGTTTATTTAATTGTGATCATAGATGAAATAGATGTAACATGAAGGCTACTGAGTGATTAATCGTTCGATTACACAGTTAACATAATGCTTGATGTATTAAACAAAGCGAATCTTTATTTTAACATTTCCATGTTTCAGAGACTTCAAGGTTGTGAGCCATTCCCTAAACATACTCAACTGTTATAATCTTATTGTATTTATAACATTATTGTATTTCTCTCTTTGTACGATGTTTTATACCCTCGAGGTGCGCGTGCAATTGTTCGTTTTGTGAATAAGGTTTTGCTTTCTGCCAATATTCTCACTTCCATAAGACTTATACACAGTGTATGTAGAGTTATACACAGTGTATGTAGAGTTACACACAGTGTATGTAGAGTTATACACAGTGTATGTAGAGTTACACACAGTGTATGCTAAGTTATACACAGTGTATGTAGAGTTATACACAGTGTATGTAGAGTTACACACATTGTATGCAGAGTTACACACAGTGAATGTAAAGTTATAGACAGTGTATGTAGAGTTATACACAGTGTATGTAGAGTTATAGACAGTGTATGTAGAGTTACAAACAGTGTATGTAGAGTTATAGACAGTGTATGTAGACTTACAAACAGTGAATGTAAAGTTATACACAGTGTATGTAGAGTTACACACAGTGTATGTAGAGTTACAAACAGTGTATGTAGAGTTATACACAGTGTATGTAGAGTTACAAACAGTGAATGTAAAGTTATACACAGTGTATGTAGAGTTATACACAGTGTATGTAGAGTTACAAACAGTGAATGTAAAGTTATACACAGTGTATGTAGAGTTATACACAGTGTATGTAGAGTTACAAACAGTGAATGTAAAGTTATACACAGTGTATGTAGAGTTATACACAGTGTATGTAGAGTTACAAACAGTGTATGTAGAGTTATACACAGTGTATGTAGAGTTACAAACAGTGTATGTAGAGTTATACACAGTGTATGTAGAGTTACAAACAGTGTATGTAGAGTTATACACAGTGTATGTAGAGTTACAAACAGTGAATATAAAGTTATACACAGTGTATGTAGAGTTACAAACAGTGAATGTAAAGTTATACACAGTGTATGTAGAGTTACACACAGTGAATGTAGAACTACACAAAGTGGAAATAGAGTTACACACAGTGTGTGTAAAGTTATGCGTAGTGATCAATTTGGAGAAGTCACGTTACCTTAACATTACGAGAACAGTATAGAGACACCATGCTGCTTTAACTATACGAGATTATACTAACTTCAAATGTACATGTTTCATTTAGTTTCAAGAATTTACAAATAGTATAGTTGTACAGTAATATACATAGAAAGACAAACATATGTCCGTATCTGATACAATAATAATTAGTTAAAATTCACATTTCCTAATTTGATTTGCCAGTTCTAGGATACGGAAGTACAATCGTAATAACCAATTTAGGAACATGTGTTTCTAGATTGTTGAGAAGTATGAACCTGTCTGCTAGGAGTTAAGATCTCTTAGATAATCAATATGGGGTACTTTATTTGTAATGTATAGAGAGAGAGAGAGAGAGAGAGTATTAACTAATTCACAGCATTTAGTTTTAACATGAAACGTTTGCTTTAAGGGAAGAAAAAAAAGAAGATATAAAACTACGTCGTACATTTGTTTGTAAAAAGCAATCTTTTACATTTTCATTATAGTTAGCATACGAAAGACAATATTGCCTTCGTTCCATCTGGGGATGATTAGTGAGTCAAAACAATTTATAGACATATCCAGGATTCAAATACAAATAGATATATCCTGAGTTCAAACAACAAACACTCATGTCCTGGGTTCAAACAACAAGTAGTCAAAGCAAGAGTTCAAACAACTGAGTTCAAACAACAAATTGTCTTGTCCTGGGTTCAAACAACAAGTAGTCATGTCCTGGGTTCAAACAACAAGTAGTCATATCATGCGTTCAAACAACAAATAGTCATGCCCTGAGTTCAATTAACAAACAGTCATGTCCTGGGTTCAAACAACAAGTAGTCATAGCAAGAGTTCAAACAACTGAGTTCAAAACAACACATTGTCATGTTCTGGGTTCAAACAACAAACACCCATGTCCTGGTTTCAAACAACAAGTAGTCATATCATGAGTTCAAACAACAAATAGTCATACCCTGAGTTCAAACAACGAACAGTCATGTCCTGGGTTCAAACAACTGAGTTCAAAACAACAAATTGTCATGTCCTGGGTTCAAACAACAAGTAGTCATATCATGCGTTCAAACAACAAATAGTCATGCCCTGGGTTCAAACAACAAGTAGTCATACCCTGAGTTCAAACAACGAACAGTCATGTCCTGGGTTCAAACAACTGAGTTCAAAACAACAAATTGTCCTGTCCTGGGTTCAAACAACAAACACTCATGTCCTGGGTTCAAATAACAAATAGTCGTATCATGAGTTCAAACAACAAATAGTCATACCTGAGTTCAAACAACAAACAGTCATGTCCTGGGTTCAAACAACTGAGTTCAAAACAACAAATTGTCATGTCCTGGGTTCAAACAACAAGTAGTCATATCATGCGTTCACACAACAAGTAGTCATACCTGAGTTCAAACAGTCATGTCCTGGGTTCAAACAGCAAGTAGTCATAGCAAGAGTTCAAACAACTGAGTTCAAAACAACAAATTGTCATGTCATGGGTTCAAACAACAAGTAGTTATATCATGCGTTCAAACAAGAAATAGTCATACCCGAGTTCAAACAACAAATAGTCATGTCCTGGGTACAAACAAATGAGTTCAAAACAACAATTTGTCATGTCATGGGTTCAAACAACAATTTGTCATTTCATGAGTTCAAACAACAAATAGTCATACCCTGAGTTCAAACAACAAACAGTCATGTCCTGGGTTCAAACAACCAGCAGTCATAGCAAGAGTTCAAACAACTGAGTTCAAAACAACAAATTGTCATGTCCTGGGTTCAAACAACAAACAGTCATGTCCTGGGTTCAAACAACTGAGTTCAAAACAACAAATTGTCATGTCCTGGGTTCAAACAACAAGTAGTTATATCATGCGTTCAAACAAGAAATAGTCATACCCGAGTTCAAACAACAAATAGTCATGTCCTGGGTACAAACAAATGAGTTCAAAACAACAATTTGTCATGTCATGGGTTCAAACAACAATTTGTCATTTCATGAGTTCAAACAACAAATAGTCATACCCTGAGTTCAAACAACAAACAGTCTTGTCCTGGGTTCAAACAACAAGTAGTCATATATATCATGCGTTCACACAACAAATAGTCATACCCGAGTTCAAACAACAAATAGTCATGTCCTGGGTTCAAACAAATGAGTTCAAAACAACAATTTGTCATGTCATGGGTTCAAACAACAGTTTGTCATGTCATGAGTTCAAACAACAAATAGTCATACCCTGAGTTCAAACAACAAACAGTCATGTCCTGGGTTCAAACAACCAGCAGTCATAGCAAGAGTTCAAACAACTGAGTTCAAAACAACAAATTGTCATGTCCTGGGTTCAAACAACAAACAGTCATGTCCTGGGTTCAAACAACTGAGTTCAAAACAACAATTTGTCATGTTATGGGTTCAAACAACAAGTAGTCATATCATGAGTTCAAACAACAAATAGTCATATCCTGGGTTCAAACAACAAGTAGTCTGACTGTTTCTTGTTTGAACTCAGGACATGACTATTTGTTGTTTGAACTCAGGGTATGACTACTTGTTGTTTGAACCCAGGGCATGACTATTTGTTGTTTGAACGCATGATATGACTACTTGTTGTTTGAACCCAGGACATGACAATTTGTTGTTTTGAACTCAGTTGTTTGAACCCAGGACATGACTGTTCGTTGTTTGAACTCAGGGTATGACTATTTGTTGTTTGATCTCATGACATGACAAATTGTTGTTTGAACCCATGACATGACAAATTGTTGTTTTGAACTCATTTGTTTGAACCCAGGACATGACTATTTGTTGTTTGAACTCGGGTATGACTATTTGTTGTGTGAACGCATGATATGACTACTTGATGTTTGAACCCAGGACATGACTGTTTGTTGTTTGAACTCAGGGTATGACTATTTGTTGTTTGAACTCATGAAATGACAAATTGTTGTTTGAACCCATGACATGACAAATTGTTGTTTGAACCCAGGACATGACTGTTTGTTGTTTGAACTCAGGGACTATTTGTTGTTTGAACTCATGATATAACTACTTGTTGTTTGAACCCATAGCATGACAAATTGTTGTTTTGAACTCAGTTGTTTGAACTCAGGACATGACTATTTGTTGTTTGAACTCATGATATAACTACTTGTTGTTTGAACCCATAACATGACAAATTGTTGTTTTGAACTCAGTTGTTTGAACTCAGGACATGACTATTTGTTGTTTGAACTCATGATATAACTACTTGTTGTTTGAACCCAGGACATGGGTTCAAACAACAAGTAGTCATATCATGAGTTCAAACAACAAATAGTCATACCCTGAGTTCAAACAACAAGTAGTCATGTCAGGAGTTCAAACAATTGAGTTCAAGCAACAAATTGTCATGTCCTGGGTTAAAAAACAAATTGTCATGTCCTATGATCAAAGAACAAATAGCCATGTCCCGGTCAGGTTTTAGACTAATATCAAAGTGTAGTATTTTGCGGAACCTTAAACATTTAGTTGCTTCAATACTATAACGGCCAGCGAAATGATTGTAGAGAAAGAAGTAATGTTTTTATAACTGACGTCTTCATATTTAAAATGTTACATTATCACTTTGCTTGCGTACTAGTATAATGTTGACCGTTCAGATCACCTCTCGAAACCTCGACAACAAATTGTTTATGTCAGCTCGCTTTATTTGTTAAGTAGAAAAGTGGCAATGTAGCATATTATGACAATTGTACCATCAAAATGATACAAATCGTTCATCTCACGTAGCTATTCTTATTGATTTAATAACTGGTAAGTCGACACAATGAAGTTAAACTGATTTTGAGACCACGCTATTTGTCCAATATAAACATTTTTACTCAGAAATGGGTCTCTAGATAGTTCGCTCTGTATGATTGATATCTTCGTTAGTATTTAACAAACAACAAAACTCACTCATTGAAAGCCATTATCGTATTAATTCAATCTAAATCGTTCATAACCTTTCTGGCCATGTGAAATCAATATGCAAACAATTAGAAATTTCTAAAATCGGACTAACGCATTACATAATTAGAAGGCAAACTTTGGATAGCTCAGTATTTCATTATTCCAGTCATCGCAATATACAAAATGTCTGGTTTATTTTGTGTCCATAATTATTCATCAACATTCATCAAGTCTGTTATCCCATATATGACCGGATATGCTTCAGTAAATTTACATGCCGTGAAAAATCTCCCAAAGGTTTCGCGACACCAATAAAAAACACAGGTCAGAGGGAGCAAACTGCTTTCAGATATGAAACAAGCTTCCGATGGTCTGGGTCGGTACCTTTTTCAAGATGGCGTCCATTTCTATGTTTATTATCAATTTTCGCCTTCCTTCTCAGCCAATCAAAATGCTTGAATCTTGTACTGACTCAGTTTTCTCGTATTGGCTGATTTTCTTATATTGGCCAAATTGGCCTCTGTATTAATGTTTCTCTCATATAACAGTGGGCATTTGTTTTATTGTTTCTCTCATATAACAGTGGACATTTGTTTTATTGTTTCTCTCATATAACAGTGGGCATATGTTTTATTGTTTCACTCATATAACAGTGGACATTTGCTTTATTGTTTCTCTCATATAACAGTGGACATTTGTTTTATTGTTTCTCTCATATAACAGTGGGCATATGTTTTATTGTTTCTCTCAAAAAAACAGTGGGCATTTGTTTTATTGTTTCTCTCATATAACAGTGGGCATTTGTTTTATTGTTTCTCTCATATAACAGTGGACCTTTGTTTTATTGTTTCCCTCATATAACAGTGGACCTTTGTTTTATTGTTTCTCTCATATAACAGTGGGCATTTGTTTTATTGTTTCTCTCATATAACAGTGGACCTTTGTTTTATTGTTTCTCTCATATAACAGTGGGCATTTGTTTTATTGTTTCTCTCATATAACAGTGGGCATTTGTTTTATTGTTTCTCTCATATAACAGTGGGCATTTCTTTTAATGTTTCTCTCATATAGCAGTGGGCATTTGTTCTATTGTTTCTCTCATATAACAGTGGACCTTTGTTTTATTGTTTCTCTCATATAACAGTGGACCTTTGTTTTATTGTTTCTCTCATATAACAGTGGGCATTTGTTTTATTGTTTCTCTCATATAACAGTGGACCTTTGTTTTATTGTTTCTCTCATATAACAGTGGGCATTTGTTTTATTGTTTCTCTCATATAACAGTGGGCATTTGTTTTATTGTTTCTCTCATATAACAGTGGGCATTTGTTTTATTGTTTCTCTCATATAACAGTGGACCTTCGTTTTATTGTTTCTCTCATATAACGGTGGACCTTTGTTTTATTGTTTCTCTCATATAACAGTGGACCTTTGTTTTATTGTTTCTCTCATATAACGGTGGACCTTTGTTTTATTGTTTCTCTCATATAACAGTGGACCTTTGTTTTATTGTTTCTCTCATATAACAGTGGACCTTTGTTTTATTGTTTCTCTCATATAACAGTGGACCTTTGTTTTATTGTTTCTCTCATATAACAGTGGACCTTTGTTTTATTGTTTCTCTCATATAACAGTGGACATTTGTTTTATTGTTTCTCTCATATAACAGTGGACATTTGTTTTATTGTTTCTCTCATATAACAGTGGACCTTTGTTTTATTGTTTCTCTCATATAACAGTGGACCTTTGTTTTATTGTTTCTCTCATATAACAGTGGGCATTTGTTTTATTGTTTCTCTCATATAACAGTGGACATTTGTTTTATTGTTTCTCTCATATAACAGTGGACCTTTGTTTTATTGTTTCTCTCATATAACAGTGGACCTTTGTTTTATTGTTTCTCTCATATAACAGGGGGCATTTGTTTTATTGTTTCTCTCATATAACAGTGGACCTTTGTTTTATTGTTTCTCTCATATAACGGTGGGCATTTGTTTTATTGTTTCTCTCATATAACAGTGGACATTTGTTTTATTGTTTCTCTCATATAACAGTGGACCTTTGTTTTATTGTTTCTCTCATATAACAGTGGACATTTGTTTTATTGTTTCTCTCATATAGCAGTGGACCTTTGTTTTATTGTTTCTCTCATATACCAGTGGACATTTGTTTTATTGTTTCTCTCATATTACAGTGGGCATTTGTTTTATTGTTTCTCTCATATAACAGTGGACCTTTGTTTTATTGTTTCTCTTATATAACAATGGGCATATGTTTTATTGTTTCTCTCATATAACAGTGGTCATTTGTTTTATTGTTTCTCTCATATAACAGTGGACATTTGTTTTATTGTTTCTCTCATATAACAGTGGACATTTGTTTTATTGTTTCTCTCATATAACAGTCGGCATTTGTTTTATTGTTTCTCTCATATAACAGTGGACCTTTGTTTTATTGTTTCTCTCATATAACGGTGGGCATTTGTTTTATTGTTTCTCTCATATAACAGTGGTCATTTGTTTTATTGTTTCTCTCATATAACAGTGGACATTTGTTTTATTGTTTCTCTCATGTAACAGTCGGCATTTGTTTTATTGTTTCTCTCATATAACAGTGGACCTTTGTTTTATTGTTTCTCTCATATAACAATGGGCATATGTTTTATTGTTTCTCTCATATAACAGTGGTCATTTGTTTTATTGTTTCTCTCATATAACAGTGGACATTTGTTTTATTGTTTCTCTCATATAACAGTGGGCATTTGTTTTATTGTTTCTCTCATATAACAGTGGACATTTGTTTTATTAAATATCACTACCAATTTTATATATATATATAGTTAATTGATAATGTCCTCTAACTTAGATGAAGGCCGAGGGCCAATACGTCTGCCTGAGGCCAAATAACAAAGACAAGATGTAATCACTTGATTAAAAATATTATAATATAAAAATGTTTTGACATAGAGAATACATCGTTGGCGAGTGTTTGACGAGACCATTTCAGCTATCATACTGAACCGGTAAAACTTTCTCCATCTCGGCACTTCCATGTAATCGATTAATACTAACTCTACTGTTTCTAATACAAAATAAGTCATTAAATCATTAAATCCATTCACTTGGATTTAAAACATCGTAATGCCCCCCCCCCCCCCTCACTTAGACAGCCTCATAACCGTTTTGCAACATATCACGACAGCAAAATAGTCCCCGTGCAATCGTCGTAATATTTTAATAAAAACTCAATAAAATACGTTCATTTATGAATTAAAATACAAATGCACATTTATCTACATTACTTATATCGTTTTTTTTTGTTTATAAAAATAAAAATACATATTCTTCTAATCTGTTTGTATGGGACAAATTATGCTGAGTTGTAATTCTCGTCCAATGCATAAATATTAGTTAGTTCTGGGAAGAATTTGGAAATCAACTTCCTCTCTAAAATATCCGGCAAAGAGACCATCTTACCACATTATTTTCATTTAATTTGCTGAGAAATTGTCGCATGTGTTAAAGAGCAAATGTCAAAATGACAATCATCCGAAGATTGATTTTTCGGAAAATAAATTATGGCCTTTTTATGTCCAGAAATCTAAATACAATCAATTTCTCAGATTGAGGTTTTCTGACGTATCTTACAGTAAAAAAACCATTTTCGAATAAATATTCACAGCATTCCAAGTTTCGAGTGTGATATCTTATAGAAGTAATATGACACGGCTTTGATGTTGTTTCGTTCCTTTTTGGAGTGTCTTCCATAACAAGTCCTTGGTGATGTTTCGTTTTTGTAATGCCTCCATATGGCATGTTATTAGTGACATTGTTTCTTTCTCTTTGGAGTGTCTCCATAAAAATGTTTTTAGTATTCGTTCTTTTTTGGAGTGTCTCCATACAGAATGGTTTTAGTGTTCGTTCTTTTTTGGAGTGTCTCCATACAAAATGATTTTAGTGTTCGTTCTTTTTTGGAGTGTCTCCATACAAAATGTTTTTAGTATTCGTTCTTTTTTGGAGTGTCTCCATACAAAATGTTTTCAGTATTCGTTCTTTTTTGGAGTGTCTCAATACAGAATGGTTTTAGTATTCGTTCTTTTTTGGAGTGTCTCCATACAGAATGGTTTAAGTGTTCGTTCTTTTTTGGAGTGTCTCCATACAAAATGATTTTAGTGTTCGTTCTTATTTGGAGTGTCTCAATACAGAATGGTTTTAGTATTCGTTCTTTTTTGGAGTGTCTCCATACAGAATGGTTTTAGTGTTCGTTCTTTTTTGGAGTGTCTCCATACAAAATGATTTTAGTGTTCGTTCTTTTTTGGAGTGTCTCCGTACAAAATGTTTTTAGTATTCGTTCTTTTTTGGAGTGTCTCCATACAAAATGTTTTTAGTATTCGTTCTTTTTTGGAGTGTCTCAATACAAAATGGTTTTAGTATTCGTTCTTTTTTGGAGTGTCTCCATACAGAATGGTTTTAGTGTTCGTTCTTTTTTGGAGTGTCTCCATACAAAATGATTTTAGTGTTCGTTCTTTTTTGGAGTGTCTCAATACAAAATGGTTTTAGTGTTCGTTCTTTTTTGCTGTGTCTCAATACAAAATGGTTTTAGTGTTCGTTCTTTTTTGGAGTGTCTCAATACAAAATGGTTTTAGTATTCGTTCTTTTTTGGAGTGTCTCCATACAGAATGGTTTTAGTATTCGTTCTTTTTTGGAGTGTCCCCATACAGAATGGTTTTAGTGTTCGTTCTTTTTTGGAGTGTCTCCATACAAAATGATTTTAGTGTTCGTTCTTTTTTGGAGTGTCTCTATACAAAATGGTTTTAGTGTTCGTTCTTTTTTGCTGTGTCTCAATACAGAATGGTTTTAGTGTTCGTTCTTTTTTGCTGTGTCTCAATACAGAATGGTTTTAGTGTTCGTTCTTTTTTGCTGTGTCTCCATACAGAATGGTTTTAGTGTTCGTTCTTTTTTGGAGTGTCTCAATACAAAATGGTTTTAGTGTTCGTTCTTTTTTGGAGTGTCTCAATACAGAATGGTTTTAGTGTTCGTTCTTTTTTGGAGTGTCTCCATACAAAATGATTTTAGTGTTCGTTCTTTTTTGCTGTGTCTCAATACAGAATGATTTTAGTGTTCGTTCTTTTTTGGAGTGTCTCAATACAAAATGGTTTTAGTGTTCGTTCTTTTTTGCTGTGTCTCAATACAAAATGGTTTTAGTGTTCGTTCTTTTTTGGAGTGTCTCAATACAAAATGGTTTTAGTGTTCGTTCTTTTTTGGAGTGTCTCCATACAGAATGGTTTTAGTGTTCGTTCTTTTTTGGAGTGTCTCAATACAAAATGGTTTTAGTGTTCGTTCTTTTTTGCTGTGTCTCAATACAGAATGGTTTTAGTGTTCGTTCTTTTTTGCTGTGTCTCCATACAGAATGGTTTTAGTGTTCGTTCTTTTTTGGAGTGTCTCAATACAGAATGGTTTTAGTGTTCGTTCTTTTTTGGAGTGTCTCCATACAAAATGATTTTAGTGTTCGTTCTTTTTTGCTGTGTCTCAATACAGAATGGTTTTAGTGTTCGTTCTTTTTTGCTGTGTCTCAATACAGAATGGTTTTAGTATTCGTTCTTTTTTTCTGTGTCTCAATACAGAATGGTTTTAGTGTTCGTTCTTTTTTGCTGTGTCTCAATACAGAATGGTTTTAGTGTTCGTTCTTTTTTGCTGTGTCTCAATACAGAATGGTTTTAGTGTTTGTTCCTTTTTGCTGTGTCTCAATACAGAATGGTTTTAGTGTTCGTTCTTTTTTGGAGTGTCTCAATACAAAATGGTTTTAGTGTTCGTTCTTTTTTGGAGTGTCTCCATACAGAATGGTTTTAGTGTTCGTTCTTTTTGGAGTGTCTCCATACAGAATGGTTTTAGTGTTCGTTCTTTTTTGGAGTGTCTCAATACAAAATGGTTTTAGTGTTCGTTCTTTTTTGCTGTGTCTCAATACAGAATGGTTTTAGTGTTCGTTCTTTTTTGCTGTGTCTCAATACAGAATGGTTTTAGTATTCGTTCTTTTTTGGAGAGTCTCCATATATAGCTTGGCTTTAATGATGTTTTTGTTTGTTCATTTTTGGAGGGTCTCCATATGCTATGACTTTAGTGATGTTTCTTTTTCTTTTTTTTAGTATCTCCATATTACATTGATTTAGCAATGTTTTCATTTGTTCTTGTTGGTATGACCCTATGTGACAAGCCTTTAGTGCTGTTTCCATTTGTCTTGTTGGTGTGACTCTATGTGACAAGTCCTTAGTGATGTTTTCATTTGTTCTTGTTGGTGTGATTCTATGTGACAAGTCCTTAGTGATGTTTCCATTTGTTCTTGTTGGTGTGACTCTATGTGACAAGCCTTTAGTGATGTTTTCATTTGTTCTTGTTGATGTGACTCTATGTGACAAGTCCTTAGTGATGTTTTCATTTGTTCTTGTTGGTGTGACTCTATGTGACAAGTCCTTAGTGATGTTTCCATTTGTTCTTGTTGGTGTGACTCTATGTGACAAGCCTTTAGTGATGTTTTCATTTGTTCTTGTTGGTGTGACTCTATGTGACAAGTCCTTAGTGATGTTTCCATTTGTTCTTGTTGGTGTGACTCTATGTGACAAGCCTTTAGTGATGTTTTCATTTGTTCTTGTTGATGTGACTCTATGTGACAAGCCTTTAGTGATGTTTCCATTTGTTCTTGTTGGTGTGACTCTATGTGACAAGTCCTTAGTGATGTTTCCATTTGTTCTTGTTGGTGTGACTCTATGTGACAAGCCTTTAGTGATGTTTTCATTTGTTCTTGTTGATGTTACTCTATGTGACAAGTCCTTAGTGATGTTTTCATTTGTTCTTGTTGGTGTGACTCTATGTGACAAGTCCTTATTGATGTTTCCATTTGTTCTTGTTGGTGTGACTCTATGTGACAAGTCCTTAGTGATGTTTCCATTTGTTCTTGTTGGTGTGACTCTATGTGACAAGTCCTTAGTGATGTTTCCATTTGTTCTTGTTGGTGTGACTCTATGTGACAAGTCCTTAGTGATGTTTTCATTTGTTCTTGTTGGTGAGACTCTATGTGACAAGCCCTTAGTGATGTTTTCATTTGTTCTTGTTGATGTGACTCCATGTGACAAGTCCTTAGTGATGTTTTCATTTGTTCTTGTTGGTGTGACTCTATGTGACAAGTCCTTAGTGATGTTTTCATTTGTTCTTGTTGATGTGACTCTATGTGACAAGCCTTTAGTGATGTTTTCATTTGTTCTTGTTGATGTGACTCTATGTGACAAGCCTTTAGTGATGTTTTCATTTGTTCTTGTTGGTGAGACTCTATGTGACAAGTCCTTAGTGATGTTTTCATTTGTTCTTGTTGGTGTGACTCTATGTGACAAGCCTTTAGTGATGTTTTCATTTGTTCTTGTTGATGTGACTCTATGTGACAAGTCCTTAGTGATGTTTCCATTTGTTCTTGTTGGTGTGACTCTATGTGACAAGCCTTTAGTGATGTTTTCATTTGTTCTTGTTGATGTGACTCTATGTGACAAGCCTTTAGTGATGTTTTCATTTGTTCTTGTTGGTGTGACTCTATGTGACAAGTCCTTAGTGATGTTTCCATTTGTTCTTGTTGGTGTGACTCTATGTGACAAGCCTTTAGTGATGTTTTCATTTGTTCTTGTTGATGTTACTCTATGTGACAAGTCCTTAGTGATGTTTTCATTTGTTCTTGTTGGTGTGACTCTATGTGACAAGTCCTTATTGATGTTTCCATTTGTTCTTGTTGGTGTGACTCTATGTGACAAGTCCTTAGTGATGTTTCCATTTGTTCTTGTTGGTGTGACTCTATGTGACAAGTCCTTAGTGATGTTTCCATTTGTTCTTGTTGGTGTGACTCTATGTGACAAGTCCTTAGTGATGTTTTCATTTGTTCTTGTTGGTGAGACTCTATGTGACAAGCCCTTAGTGATGTTTTCATTTGTTCTTGTTGATGTGACTCCATGTGACAAGTCCTTAGTGATGTTTTCATTTGTTCTTGTTGGTGTGACTCTATGTGACAAGTCCTTAGTGATGTTTTCATTTGTTCTTGTTGATGTGACTCTATGTGACAAGCCTTTAGTGATGTTTTCATTTGTTCTTGTTGATGTGACTCTATGTGACAAGCCTTTAGTGATGTTTTCATTTGTTCTTGTTGGTGAGACTCTATGTGACAAGTCCTTAGTGATGTTTTCATTTGTTCTTGTTGGTGTGACTCTATGTGACAAGCCTTTAGTGATGTTTTCATTTGTTCTTGTTGATGTGACTCTATGTGACAAGTCCTTAGTGATGTTTTCATTTGTTCTTGTTGATGTGACTCTATGTGACAAGCCTTTAGTGATGTTTTCATTTGTTCTTGTTGATGTGACTCTATGTGACAAGCCTTTAGTGATGTTTTCATTTGTTCTTGTTGGTGTGACTCTATGTGACAAGTCCTTAGTGATGTTTCCATTTGTTCTTGTTGGTGTGACTCTATGTGACAAGTCCTTAGTGATGTTTTCATTTATTCTTGTTGGTGTGACTCTATGTGGCAAGTCCTTAGTGATGTTTTCATTTGTTCTTGTTGATGTGACTCTATGTGACAAGCCTTTAGTGATGTTTTCATTTATTCTTGTTGATGTGACTCTATGTGACAAGTCCTTAGTGATGTTTTCATTTGTTCTTGTTGATGTGACTCTATGTGACAAGCCTTTAGTGATGTTTTCAGATTGTCACCTTTATACAGTACCTGTCAACACTATTCAGAAATTTGGACTTACTGTGTTAGTGCAATTTTAAATGAAAAATAGTAAAAAAGATAAGGTTAATCCTAAAAGCATTAACAAAATAGAAATGAAAAAAGGCTAATTTTATCTTCAAACGAACAATTGAAATATCATTCGGCATGTATAGTATCCAAATATATGTATTCGTTTTATTGCAAATTGCAGAATTACAATTCTTAGAAAAGAAGAAAATTTCCCTGTTTTTATTCCAAGGAACACTATTGCATGAGCATTCCGGAGTCCATTGTTTTTGTTTACATGTTGATATTTTAAGAACACGATGTTGCTTTAACACAATTACTATGTTTTATGCAGAATCAATATGCTTTTAATTTCTGTCTTCAATTCGTCACTTTATCGAACATAATTCTGTAAGTGTATTTTTGAAACTAAGATAAAAGTAAATTCCATTTTAAGGATCTTCCTTTTACATCAAAAGTATCACAACTATTTTTGAACCGAATATGCAAGATTAATACAAATACGTTTGACGACTTATTTTAGGTGTTAAAATATACGTGACCAATGATATTGTCACTGCAATTGAGCTTCAAATCATATTTCATGTTTAGGTTACGAGCAAAATAATGTGAAGCATTAAGCATGAAAATGATATCTTTATTTCTCGTCACTCCCAAATATTCAACATTTTTGCTCTAATATCAAACTCGCATCAATATTTCAGGCGCCATATTTGACAAAAACTCACAAGACGTCGAGTATGGCTTCATGAAGCAGATTGAATATTTCAACAGAGTAAATAGTATCCAGATGAAAGCTGAAATACACCAACTGGAATCTACAGATAGCTTTGCAGTGAGTAATGCAAGTAAGTATTACGTGTTAAGAGTAGAAAATACAGTACAACCTCTCCAGAGCGGCCCTCTCTTGAGCAACAACCTACCTTCAACACCATCATGCTTATTTCCAACTGCACGACTTAGCCATTAATTATTGAGCAACAACCTCTCAACAACAACATAAATTTGCTACTCTCAAAGGTGTTGCTTTGGAGAGGTTGCGCTGTACAATATCCACACTCTTCAATTGAAGCAATATCACAATTGTGTTAAACGTTGTAATTACTGATCGACACAGCTGTGGCAATGTACGTTTTGCATAAATGCTCATGAAAAATACAAAAGAAAGTCATTTTGTCGAGACTGCTCGTAAGATGTTTTATACAAGTACATTTGTATCGGTAAATTTCTCACCACACGTCAAATAAGTAATTTCCAAGAATTAAGTCTGTTTTGGTATGTCGGTGACCAATGAAAGCGGTATATTTTACGTTTATAGCTTTATGTTCAATGTGAGCTATTGTCCTTCGTCCGTGCGGACGTCCGTCCATGCGTCAACAATTGCTATAAACATCTACTAAAGCAGTTGGCCAATTTCAACGAAACTTTACAGGGATGCTTTGTAGGAAGTTTTACCAAAGTTGTTAAAATAATAAATTTCATTAAAAACTCTGGTTGCCATGGCAACCAACAAGAAACTTCTTGTCTGGAACAACAATGCCTAGAGCTTAGATATTTCTGCATTTTCATTTTTGTCTATAGTTGTACATTAATAAAAATGGTACCGGTGGAAAGAAGACACTACGAGTCATTCATTTGAACAACTTGCTAAACCGGTTTCAATGAAAAACGAATTAAGATAAGTTGCAGGGACGTGGCTTTACTGGTTTTGAAATAATCACGGAAACCCCAACTGGACAAAACTTTTGTCCTTTAATAATAACATGTATATACCAAATATATACACATATATGAAGTTAGCATGATTCTCTATGGTCAATTTTCTTGAAGTTGACGTATAGAAGTATTGATTTTTCTGACTGTAAGATTACATTACTTAGCATGTCTGTCTACAAATGTTTTATCTATCGTGTTATACATACATTTAGTTTAGTCTAAGTATGCATACATTTAGTTTAGTCTAAGTATGCATACATTTAGTTTAGTCTAAGTATGCATACATTTAGTTTAGTCTAAGTATACATACATTTAGTTTAGTCTAAGTATACATACATTTAGTTTAGTCTAAGTATACATACATTTAGTTTAGTCTAAGTATACATACATTTAGTTTAGTCTAAGTATGCATACATTTAGTTTAGTCTAAGTATGCATACATTTAGTTTAGTCTAAGTATACATACATTTAGTTTAGTCTAAGTATACATACATTTAGTTTAGTCTAAGTATACATACATTTAGTTTAGTCTAAGTATGCATACATTTAGTTTAGTCTAAGTATGCATACATTTAGTTTAGTCTAAGTATGCATACATTATTGCAGATCTGTTTTTTTTTACAAACTTTCTGCTATGGGTATTGCTTGACCCCTCACTTGACCCCTCGTTTATAATATCTGATAAATAAGACCAAGTAGATAAAATAACACAAACCAAGTTTATAAACAAACTTTTGATACACGTATCAAGTTAATTAATCTTGTTAAATAATGTAACTACGTACAATGTACTTATATAACTAAAACTACAATGTCAATGAATATTCCTAGCCCAATATTATCAAACAAAATATAACCCTAACATCAAGCTATGTTTAATAGGTCGAAACGTTTAAGTCTGTTAATCATTGAGAACGTCTTTGTTCTAAATGTTATAATATCAAGTATAAATACAAATATAAAAGCTACATCTAGACACTAACTTTACTTTAGCGAATATGTCTTATGACGTTCTTGAACAAAATTAGTGTTACAGAAATGTTACAGAAACGATTCCATGAAGCCCCTTGCAAGAGATCTTCCACATCTTCAGATAAAATATTTCCACCGGAATTTTTCTTCTTATTCTATATTTTAATATAAATTCAGGCGACATTCTTGTCATCTTCTTTCAATTTCAATTTCAGTGTTATATTGCGTATTAAAACTTAAAAGTAGGTAAAATGAAGTCGCATATCTAGCTTCAGTCTAAGATTGAAACATGAGACTTATTGATTTCACCAAACTTTCTTTCACAAACTGTAAGGATCGGTATCCCTAGTGTGTAACACAAATCTTAAACAGATTTTGTCGACAAGTGAAAACTGGCTCACGAGAGTTTGTAAATATCACAAATATTTGGTCTGACATTTCAGGAAAATGCTGTCTTTGGCAATGCTGAATAAATAATGGTTTTCAAAGATTTCTCTAGATACATGTATCGATTTGGCCAGATGAGAAATTAGGCTCAATAAATACCTGTCAGTATTTGTAACAAATTTGGAGCAAGAGCAATATTGAACTAATATGACACTCCATACTAACTCTTTGGGTGTATAAAATAATGTTAGTAAATGTTGACTTTTTCTTAAGTACAAAACCATTAAAACGACAACAAAGATGCGTACCTCAGAACAAATATTGCTGCGCGGAAGATCGGACAGAAAAATTAATGTCAGGTTGATCGGCTACATGTATAATTTACCACTCTAAGTCAACAAAATAGAGCAATGAAGATGATGTTTTTTGTTGGTTAATTTTCTTTCACTGGAATAAAGAACAGCCATTTAAGGGATAATACTTATCTTGATTGTTTTTATAAGTAGAACGGAACAGAACTGAGCAGAACAGAACATGATATAATATGTATTTGATTTGTACATAAGTACATCATAATTATGGATATATGATAAAAATACAACTGTACAATGTACAATAGGCCACGCTGTTCATGAATATTCAACCACAAAAGAAAAAAAATATTATCAGTAAAGAACCACATAGATGTGAAATTTGTATAGAATTTCTATGGCTTCATTTTCACTTAATATACTCAACTGTTTATTCTGAGAATTCAACGATTCTAAAAATGTAAACGTGGGCGGTTTATTATTAAAATAAGGTTTGATATATTGCTTACGTAAATTATAATAGGACATTGGCATGAAATGAAACTCGTCTTCTAGATCGTTATTTGTACACATTTGACAATATCTATTATGATGAGGTGTTTTAGATCTTTATAATAACGCCCTGTATGAATGTATAAAGGGTGACAAGCGAGTCGTAATCTACAAAGATAAAATAGAACATCATTTCTGGTAACCCATTTAAATATACTTCATATTAATGGCTATACTTTTAAAAAGCTATCTACATTATAAAACCATTATTGTTTTATAATGAATCTTGAGTCAAAACACAAAAGAAAATTACATATTGTAATATTTATGTTTCATTTCATGAGACAATTGCTTAAATTCTTTCTTTAATTTGCAAAATGTTCCCGATGTAAAGAGGAAGGTTTACGAAGTATTTGAATGAAGTGTTCATTTAGTGTTCATTTAGTCAGACGTTAGAACAACTCTCTCATATAGTTTGAAACACGTGACGTTATATTTTACTTTTATAAAACACAAATATTGTAAATGAATATGATTATTTTTATTGACATTTACAAAGATTATGAATTTGAATGCCTGATAATATTTATTTTGGAGAAGTTTGTTATATTAAACTGAGATTCACATAATATATACATCTAACAACAATAAAAATATGATAACTTGTTAAAGTCTTAAGAAAAATCTAACTTGTTCAAGTAGAATATTGAATGTATTTATTGTTGAAGTATTTTCATAAATATAAATGTATGACATTTAAGCGTACATTAAAAAAACTCTTTTTACTATCATTGGCATGATTTTTACTTTATAACGCATACATCCTGTAGACTTTTATTTCATTGGATAGAGAGAAATATAAATGTTCATACGACTAAACGAAAAAGTGACAATTTAGAAGCAGAACTTGAGACAAAAGATGTCAATTATTGCCATGACAAATTTTAAAAATTATCACATCATTATAACCCCAAAAAGTTAGGTTGTCCACGAACTTTACGGATGACCCTCGTACTTATTAGGAAGAACGATCATAAACAAATAAAATAGGTAAAATAAAAGGGAAAGGCACATTATTACATATATTACATATAAAAGAGAATACTTAGTACATATATATGTAACTGCAATAATCTGTATCGCATAGAACATATAAATGTATGAATTATATCATAATAACATATAAACCAAAGTTAATGTATACAAACTAGAGTAAACGTATAAATATTGACACTTTTTGGCACATAGCACATTTATGTATTAATAAACTCGTGCCATGTGAGTTCTGGTATATGGATGAAATGTTGCCAAGTCAAACTTCTATAACGTATCATCTGATCTGTCTAGCTATGTGTATTTGTGTTTCTTCACTCGGGACCTTACATAATACTGTTGTACTATCGAACCACGATACCACCTACTTGATTTCCTTCCTAACAATCCTGAAACAAATACATAAATACACACTCATAATAAATCTAGCACATGTACTGAACGTAGTTTGTTAAGAATAAACTTTGATATAGAAATACAAAGAATGTATATATTGCCTTATAGATTTTAATTTATTCATTAAAATACTAATTTGTTTATATAACCTTAAACAAAAATGAATATCAAAACAAAATAAACAAAATACTTTACCCCTTTCAAATACACGCACAAATAAGGGCATATATCTAACATTATACAAGATTCGAAATTCTTGATCCATGAAAAAATACAAATAAATGTGGCTCTTGCTTTATACAAGTTACAATATACTTTACTTATCATAAATACAAATACGTGTGTGTATATCTAAACTTATACAAAATATATGATATTCTATTCCTTGCAGAAATAAATATGCATATTTTACTTTATATCATATACAAGATTCTATACTGATTCTATAAACAAATATATGTATATCGATCCTTATACAAGATGCAAAATACTTTACTCATTGCAAATACAAATATACATGTATACATGTGTACTGTTAATTTCCATCCTAGATATATTTATATATAGATTTACATACCAGAGCTATGTAGAACATAAGCATATAAAATGTGTGACAAAATAAAGAGAACAAAAGAAAGAAAAGAAACATTAATAGGATGAAAATTACATAAGAATTAGGAATTATGATAATTGATGACAATAAATAGGAGGTATGAGGTTTTTGTAGATGAATGGCATTGCTGAAACTACATCAAGAATGGGTAATACAAAGTGTTGACAATTGCAAACATCTGTGAATTGTCAATATAATCAATGTACTCAACTGTCATTTAAGCTATTATTCAAGCTTGTGAAAGGTAAAATGGTGTATTAATAGGTATCCTTAAGGGTGATTAAGGCCGATGAAAATCTAAATAAATATGAGAATAATTTTATTTGTTTATCAAACAAAACAATACAATATCAACATACTTTCAGTACAGAATCATGTACATTGCAATGACAATAGCAGAGGCTTGTTGTTTATATAGACAATTGTGCAAAACAATCAAAAGCGAAAAATGAATCAATGCAACACAGAATGCGTCACACATACAACGTTCTACATCAGCCTATGATTATAATTATTATCCATGTATTGATATCAATAAAATAAGGTGAACCATCTCCGCTTTAGGTAAAATATACACATGACTAACCAATGACATTAAATTACATGTATATCAATAATTCATAAAATAAAACAATAATTAAATATCTAATAAAAAAGAAATAATAAACTACATCTAACAGCGATAATAGTACTACGCAGCTTTAACGGCTTATTGTTGAACAAAATTCGATCAATTATAATAAAATTCTCAATATTAAAGAAAGCATTTTAGGATAATGCTGATTGTCACGTAATATTACCATTTTAAAATAATTATTACATATACATATTTCAAGCTTACAAAAGCAAAAATCACAGTGAAATGAGTGTTTTAGACGAAAAATGGCTTGTTTCGTCGGTAATAATTATCTTGGGATAATATCAGCAATTAAATGTTTTTGCATGTATTTTCTACAGCAAAAAGCTAATGGGGCTTTAACAATATCATGGCAAGAACGTTTATTGCACGAATTTGCACATAACTTTAATGAAGGTATCATTGTTCTCTTATTCTCCAATCTTCAAGACGAGACGAAAGAGAAAGTCTATGGTTTGTAACGTTTATATTTGACCTTGAAATTCTGATGATATTGTCAGTCTCATGGAGTCTGAATATTCACAGTCAGCAATATTATGTACACGCATGTCTGCAGAAAGGAATATACAGCTTTAGTACCTTATTCATTCAAAATATCTAACCTTTTACAAAATACAAGATAGCAAAGAGAAACTGTATAAAAGCATTTTAACTGTAAAACCTGGGATGTCTTTAGACGTAAAATGAAAAATGCAGAAATTTCATGGCGTGACAAAATTGACTGACAACAGAAGTTGTTTATTTGATCAGAAAATATCTGAACACGTTCTTTACACTAAAAACTACCAACGCTTCTTCCGACAAACCCGGTGTAACGTTTTCAAGCTCCCCCTTTTTCAGGTTACCCCCCGGTAACTTAAAAACGTTTTCAAATTACCCCCGGGAATTTAAAAACGTTTTTAAGTTACCGGGAGGGGTAAAATTAAAACGTTTTGAGATTACCCCCTCCGTTTTCAAATGCCCTACCCGGTAATCTGAAAACGTGTTCAGGTTACCCCGGGGGCGCTTTGAAAACGTTTTCAGATTACCCCCGGGTAATAAAAGTGAGCTTGCACACGAATAAGGAGATTACAATTTCAAAAACATAAGTGCATACATGTATTACAGTTATATGAGACTAAACACGCGGTCCTAATGATGAAATCATGCGACGAAATCAAATGATGTCATATACTGACAAGTCCATGTTTTCATTATGGAATCCTATGAGCGTTATTGCGCAAATACCAATGCAATCTTGAATCATTAAATATAAAAACAATTAACTATTGTTGGTTTTCTGAACACAAGTAAGTGTGGGATTGCACAGGTCATGTCTTGTACTTTTCGTTAATATATATTTGAATAAAGGCGCGTACTCTCCATTACCCTAATAGGTTTCCATAGCTTCATATAATTATTGCGTATATTCAGTTTAGAAATACAGGAATTATATGTCAATAGACCATGCTGACTGTGAATAATTTAGTATGAATTATAATCTGAAATATTAACGTTTTGGCCACAAATAATCAACATAGGGAGGGGGGATTATTAAAACGGGGGAGGGAGTTTGAAAACGTTTTAATGTTACCGGGGCCGGTACTTTGAAAACGTTTTTAAGTTACCGGGGGAGGGGGGGGGGGGGGTAACCTGAAAAGGGGGGAGCTTGAAAACGTTACACCGGGACACCACACTCAAACATTCAACCATTTGTCTTTTCTAATATGATAATACTCTGTTTTCTACATTCATTCTAATATCAAATAGGAACAAGAATTTAAAAACTACGTTTTCCTGAGTACAAGGTGTTTTTCTTGTTATTTTGCAGCACTGCACGCGATTCTAACAGTTTTATAAATGTCCCAGACGTAACGTTTTGATAATTTTACAGAATAATTGTCAGACAGGAAGATAGAATACTTTATAAAATATTATCTCCACATTTTGCCACCAAATCGTGTTTCCAGAGATACTGCGTGTCATTAGGCATTACCGCCGAAAATTACCCTCTACAAATGCCTATACACCGAATCTCTCAAATCAATAAAATGTTTTACCAACTCCCAGCAGAAAAATTGGACAATCTTTAGAGATGGCATCTTTGGTTCATCAATTTCCAAAAATTGTGAACGGGCAAGTTAACATTGTGAAATGAAGGAAATGATCTCACGAATGAATATAGACTAATTATGTTGAGTCGCGAGATGAAGAAAGACAAGGCGCCGGCTTATTTCTACACACCCGTATGTCAGTTTTCCCATTTTGAGAAAATCGCATTTGAAGTTTTGATGTTTAGCGTAAATGAGCGAGTTGCGGGTTAATGTAGTTTGTATTAACCATATTTATGGGAGATCTATAAGAAGTAGGTAAGTATGTTCCTTGTAAAGAGCTCATCGGAACGAAATGATACCAAAATTACAATATCGCCAAAATGGGTTACGAGGTTGTCGAAATAGTCAAGAACTTACTAACTTGGAGATGAATAATTATTGTAGCTTCAGTTATTTTGTCACCAAAGTTACCATCTCAAACTTTACTTATTTGAGTGTCGACGTAGTAGAATTAATCTTATTTACTACAATTCTCATATCATTTTAATTTGTTTATTTCTTTGATAAGCATAATATGATCATTTGAACCGAATTAATCAATTACATTAACACTCATTTACATGTTCTGTGTATTAATCCAGTATAGATATGAATGTTGCACACATCCACAGGTTCAGTTTGTCTCCCTTCTGGTGTTATATCATTAAGAGCATTAAGCTTACTTGTTGAGGCGGGCTGTTCCGTAGTTATATCATGTTCATGTTCATACAGCAATGCCGTGATTTATATTTTTATGTCTTGGTTATTGTATGTTTTTCTTCTTCAATTTTTAGTGTAATACTTGAAACATGCTGTACTTCTGTGCGGTGTATATTGCTAGTACATGGAAAAGTATTAACAACTTCTCTTAACAGACTCGTGGTTCAACAGGCTAATAATTTAAACCGTCCAATCGAAGCGTACCCATTAGTTCTTTTGTCTCAGTAGAGAAATGGGCATGACATTGCTATGGAAACTGCAATGAAAAGAAATTATTAGATCAATATTCTAGCACTAACGTAAATACATCAGCTCCTGTAGAAAAATGGAAGATTATTATACGGTGTAATTTCCATTAGTTATTTAGGAATATTCGCCTTCCATCAGAACCAAACAAGTTGCGTGCTCAGTGTAACAAATGATTCCCTTACATCGTATCTTTCAGATACTCTAGATAATGTACGATAAATTCATACTTGATTTATGGTTTGGATGAAACTGAGATGTTGATCAAATAATCAATTCGCAACATACGTCATACAAAATGTCCTTCAATATGTGAATGTTATTGTATCATTGTTCTATATCTCCGTATAATAATATAAAATGTAATATCAGCTCGAGACTAAAGAGTTACAGACCCTAATACAAGCATTCATTTCTAACAAAAAAACTCTTGTTTACTTTCATTGAATATGTAGAATGAATCATTTATAAATCACCAACCACTAGTTTTTTCTGAATTTTGTAATTTTGTAAATTAACATGACATTGAAAATGCTGTTTGATCAGAGAAAGGAGATTGCTTGTTAGTGATATTACCTCCCTATATGGTAAGTCTTTAACTGACATGGGCTAAACAATTCAAAATGTTGTATGGTTGAATGTTAATATTTAATCAATTATGTTTGAATGTCACAATATATAAGGATTATGTACCTCTAACTTTGGTTCATAGTAATTAAATGTTTGTATTAGGATCCGTTATCCTTAATTTTAAAATAAAAAAACAACTCATTAAAGGAATTGATCGCATTGATTTATATATTTTTGGGATTATATTAATATATGCATATTGTATAATTTCAGTATGTTCATTATTAAAGAAAGGTGTGTATGGAATCATAGGCGTGTCAGACGCCTCGGCCTTATCAACAATCCAATCTTATAGTAACACGTTCAAGGTGCCTTTTATATCTCTGAGTATGACACAGAATTCGTCAAACCACGGGGAATACCAGCTCTTCATAAGACCAGTCTATACAAATGGCCTGCTAGATGTCATCATAAATTATGGTTGGGACAGAATTCTCTATATTTATGATACAGATGAAGGTAAGTTTGCTGACATTATGATTTTTTGTTCGGTAGATAACTGTTATTTAATTAAAACCAAGAAAATGTTCAGCTATATATAATAATCATCTTCCGATAAGTCAAATGTTTTAAAATGGATGTTATCACAAGAAGCTATAATTAGCCACTAACCAGGTTACAATATTATCAATCAATTAATCTTTGGAAAAAATGAATATTAACAGTTAAAAAAACGAGTTGAAATAGATTGTTTCGACTTATTTTACTGAACAATTAAGACATTGCTAGCACGTTTTGTCTTTTTGTTCATTTATCAAACATACTTATTTCAGGTCTAATTAGACTCCAGCAGTTATTTCAAGCGGTAAATGCTCGTGAAAAGACAATAGATATCGATGTTAAACGAGTGAATGATTCGCATACATGTTACCTAGAACTCAGAGCATTACATAAAAAGAATGACAAAGCTAATCTGAGAATATTCCTAGATATACCAACGGAGAAGGCAGAAGAAGTCATAGTAAAACTGGTAACTTCTAACAATTTATTTGATATACATGGACAGTCCAATCTCTCCAGGGCGACCCTCTCTTGGGCAACAAACAACCTCCATTCAACAACAACATGTTTTCCCACTGCACTATTTAACTAATAACTAAAACTCTCTAGAGCAACAACCTCTCACATAAGTATGTCCTTCAAAGAGTGTTGTTATTGATAGATTACACTGTACCATATCCAAAACAAGAATGTCATAACACTTTTCTTAGTAGAAAACGCACAGTCCACCAAGCAGACTGTGACAGAATTTATGAATGACATAAATACCAGTTTGCTTCTATTTTGTGAATCTTGTCGTTGGAATAGTCTGAGTCATGTTGGCTAGTCAGTGTTTTTTGTGTTTTCATGTGATATTCAGTATTTCTATGACATTATGCGTGTGTGTTTGTGTCAAGTTTGATTTATGATAATATAGTCTGTGGGGTTCTGTGGAAATATTGCGAGTAGCGGTTCTTGTGAAGTCGGTTATACTCTCTATCAAACCATCCAACATTTATTTAGTGTGTTGTGAGGTCAACGGAGAAATATAAAGCAAGATATAAATTAAGTAATTCTGAATCTAATTTCAAAAATAAGCAAAGCGTTCTTCTTACAAAGCGTTCTTCTTACAAAGCGAATGGAAATTACTAGTAATATAACACCAATCACGTGTCATGACGTGTTTCTTGTTTGAAAACACGACATGCCTACAAAGACGTGTAACTTGTTCGGTTTTCACACGATTCTTTTGATGAATATCAGTCGCCTGATACTAAAATGACAGAATAATACATCTTTATTGTTCTCATAAACACAATTATACCAGAACTTTGCAAGTACTTTCTTTCTGTTATTGGGGTAATTGTCTTTCAGACATGAATCTAAAATGCTATATAGGATTATATGGAGTTGTCGTATGTGTGAGAGCTCGTTTCTTCACTTGCAAAGAAACATAGAATTTTTAGTCAGTGTCTGGCTGCCCGTATTTTCAATTTCAAAATGAATTCAAATATTTATAGTGGTAATTTCGTTTTCAAATAACTTAAGTATTCACATGTCTGAGAAATACTATCTACTTTTAACGTTAATATAAGCAAATATTGCCTTTATTTCCGTGTTTAAATGTCATCTAACAAGTTAGTTCGTCTTGACAGGTAGAAACCATAGCGTAATGAACTCAATGAAGTTTCAAGCATTTTCCAAGAAATTGATTTACTTTATTATCAGTGATATTACTTGTTTATTTTTGCAACTAAATCATCCCAAATATTCCACTTGTCACCTAACCGTAACAATTAATTCCCTATTGCATGGTTTCAGGATATATAATGTCAAAGCAAATTTGGACAAACTTGTTGAACTTAATAAATTTCTATATTTATCATCACGTGACACAATTGTCTGTCAATGAAATCAAAGTTGATATTGAAAGTTGTCAGAATAATTATGTTGAAACATAAGGTAAGCACATGTTAGTATATATAGCTTTTTTCCGGTACGTGAGGGTTGTTTCAATAGTGCTGTAAAGAAGTTGAACGAGATCGAATACAACAAAATACCTCTGTCATATTAAGTCAAAACAGGAATAAAAACGAAGATAAAGCTAAACAGTTAAGTTGTTGTGCCTATTTTCTTGATACAACATAATTTTAAGTTAAACAAGTTTTGTTGTCATTTGTATTCATGAGAAACAGATACGATATCGAGTTACATGGTTTCATGCTTCATAAAAATACACGTATAAAATGATTCATACATTCTCTCAGTTATTTATTTCATCGGACTTAAAGTTATTTACAACATTATTTCAGCAACCCTGGACTTTATACAGGCCTTAACCGGTACTAAATCATTAAATTCCCTTTAACATACGTTTTTATCTATTTCTATCTGAATTTGGAACAGGACAAAATGTCTTATTGATAAAACTACACAATTCTCCATCTTATAAAATGGCGCTCGTTTCCTTTACCGTTCACGTGGTGTAAGTGAGGTTGGGTTCCAATCGGAACTCCTCGGCGTTTGTCTAAATAAAGTGCGTATTTCTTAGTGACGAGAATGCCCGAGTAATAACGATTGGTTTGGTTCTTTACATTATCCCTGGGTTTTATGTTGTTTTTTATTATATTTGTATTTGTCTTTGTTCCTATATAATTGTCAGCTTGGTCGTATTTTTTACAGAATTGTGTGTATACGGGTAAAATTT
This sequence comes from Lutraria lutraria, assembly GCA_964023205.1. Lineage (NCBI taxonomy): Eukaryota > Metazoa > Mollusca > Bivalvia > Venerida > Mactridae > Lutraria > Lutraria lutraria. The sequence continues at coordinate 48,818,054 of OZ026833.1, forward strand.
GTACTTGATAAATACTTGAAATCTATTTTTTTTTGTTATACTGCGGTCTGTTTTGTTGAGTTATGTTTTTTTTTCAGAAAGACGACCCAAACATCGCAAACCACAAGTTCCAGTTTTTACTTGGAGAATTGGTGAATATATTTCTGATGTTTGAATAATTTGAAAACCAACTAGACGTCTTAGAATACTGAAATGACAAACATTGTATTCCTTTTGGGAAAAAAATTATGTTGTCAATGTATAGAATTGTACACAATGAATGGTCAGTTTATCATCTGTATTTATTTATTACTCATATTTCTACATTTGATTTGCTGACCCTATAATTATATCTATCATTCAGATGTTATGATGATTTAAGATACGAGCATCTGTCAATGTGTACAAAGTTCTACAAACAGTTTAAAGTCCCATAAGCATATACATTTATCGGTCCGAATAGTTTCTGTTTGCTCTATAACAGAGGAATCCGGTGTGCCTCACGTGAATACTTCATAGCAAGAAAAAATGTTTCCAAAACCACTATCGTATTTTTTTCAATATCATGTTTATAGAACAGCTTTGTTTTCCCGCAGTCATATTATGCGCACGGCATTCAGTGACGTCACGAGCTCTATATATTTCAAGTTTACAAAAGTAAAATTCAAAGCGAAATGAGTCAGTGTGGGGAATCCACGTGACCTAGTGACGTCACAATGTTATCGTTACAAGCGCGTTTTCTGTCAATTGAACTAGGAAAACATCACGTAAGTGCATTATTTTTCGTTTTCTTCTAAAGCCACATAACTGCTTACATAAAGGGCTACCTCCGGTTTAGATTTTTGTCACTGTAGGCCCTCTACTTTTTTGCTTTTCTTGTCCAAACGGTTTGACAGTGTTATGAAAATGAATGTTATTTTTACAAGAAAATTTTAGAAAACGGTTTGGACAATTAAAAAAAACAAAAAAGTATAAAGTGCATTGCAAGCAATTTGAAACAAATATTACATTTGATTGGTATTCTATAAACAAATATCGCACGTAATTTCAAATTTCAAATTTTTGAACAACGATAACTACTCTGTATGTAGGAATATATTACAACAAATAGCCTTAAAATCACTATAAATGTGTAATGCAGGGAACAGTGTCTCAGTTTTTTATAACGTCCTCGGTTCGTCAGATACTTGACTTTAAAGAAATTCCGTACACAAAACCCTGCTGTTTATGACGTAATACGCCATGGATATAAAATGAAAACAAGTATCAAAATTCTGAGGCACGGTTCCATGGATTAACATTTCCGCTACAAAATACCGAAAACCGCTTTGAAATCCGTCATCAAATAAGACGGCAATGTTAATTCGAAAATGACACCTACTGAGTCTATACTGTTTTTTTTTTAAGCTGAGCAATTAACAATTGAAGTTTCGGATCATTATCGTCTCTTGAAATCAACGAATTTGACGCACCCCTTTCAATTTTGATAGCCAATCAAAATCGTTTGTGTTTACGGTTCAATAATTGAAACCACGTCCAGGTTAGATGTCTAGTAAAAGATTTTATAACAAATTTTTGTCATTAATGAACTAAAAGTATCATATCGTACCAATACAATGCACATTACGTTAGAGATGTTTAACGCTGATAAGGAAAAGTCGATAAAGGGGTAATATTATTTTACGTTATTTTAGCGATTGTATCCAATGCCGATACGTTAAACGAGTTTTCAAGTCCACTTTTTTCAGGAATTTATCGAAAAATCTAAAACAAAATGGGATATCCCCGAAAACTAGACCTTAGCCAAGTCCGGAAGGGGTCTAGTGTCAGATGTTTTATACTGAACATGTATTTCAGAGAATGGAAGAAATGAATTTGACTAACTTTAAGAACGGCGGAATCAATGTAACAGGTTTTCAACTTATCAACTACCAGGAACTTAACTCGGATAAAACACAGGACAGTTACAGCCGAGACAATGAATGGAAGAAATGGAAGTGGCCCTCCATTAATGAAGCCAAAAAGTTATTTGTAAGTCTTATATTAAGACAGATCTATAAAACATAAAAGTGTAGTAATAGTAAAAGTCTTACAATATTCTACAGCCCTTCGTCGACAAGTGTTTATTGAACAAAGGTAAAGATTTATTGAACCGAGGTTAATATTTATTGAACCGAGGTAAAGATTTATTAAACCGAGGTAAAGATTTATTAAACCGATGTAAAGATTTATTGAACCGAGGTAAAGATTTATTGATCCGAGGTAAAAATGCATGACATACTATACATTTTCGTCACTCCTTGAAAATATTCTCCGGACTTCTTAATCATGAACTCAGTTCACATCTGGTTTGTCTATCGTGTCAATGAATAGGAATATGTTTTAAGCTCACCTTGTCACAAAGTGAGCTATAATTGTGATCGCCTGATGTTTTGCGTCCGTGAGTATGTCAACAATTTGTTCCAAACGACATCTTCTCCTAAACCGCTTGGGCAATTTTATTCCAACATTACAACAATGATCCGTGCATGGTCCTCTACAGAATTACCAAAAATGTTCCGGTCGGCTGACCAAGATGACCACCAGAGCTAAACATAGGAAAACATTTAAATGACAATATCTCTTCCTTAACCACATAATAGATTTTGTTAGAAGTTTACATGAATGATCCTCACCTGGTCCTCAACTAAGATATCTAAATCATTTCGATCTGATTAACAAGATGGCCGCCATAGTTAAAAATAGGACAAGTGGGAAGCGACATCTTCTCCTGGTTGGATTTTACTCATACGAGCTAAATGGTTCCGGTCTGATGAACAAGATGGCCACCAGAGTTTAAGATAGAAATAAGCATTTAACGACTACTCCGCCTTATCTTAAATTGCTTGACTTTTAGTGCATTGTTACTTGGGTGAGCCATATAGGGCCATCATGACACTCTGGTATTCAAATTCATACTAAGTTACTAATCTCAGTTAAACAATAACCTAAATAGTTCTTTGTACTTTATTTTACATGTATATATCTATTCATAATTCATATGCAATTAGAGGGTCGTTAATTTGGAAAATATAATAATTACAAACTGTGATGTATTATTTTATATCCTCAAGACTAGTATACATTTGTCCATTTTCAGTTAGAACCGGCGTTAGTATTGGATGCTGTGAACTTGTTTCAACGTGCTTTGACAAAAATAAACACTCCAAAGGAATCAAATAATAATAGACAATTTATGATAGAACGTAGGCCTGCCTACCCGACTGCTGTTAAATGTACGGACAACAAATATGTCAATACAAATAACGGATCGTTATTGATGCAAAAACTCAAGGAGGTGAGTCATGAGAGTGAAATTAAGTATTACTAGTATACAGAGGATTTAATAAGGGGACCCAGTAAGGGGATTAAAATAAGGGGACCCAGTAAGAGGATTCAATAATGGGATTCAGTAAAGGGATTCAATAAGGGGACCCAGTAAGGGGATTAAAATAAGGGGACCCAGTAATGGGACCCAGTAAGGGGATTCAATAAGGGGACCCAGTAAGGGGATTCAATAAGGGGACACCGTAATGGGACCCAGTAAGGGGATTCAATAATGGAACCCAGTAAGGGGGTTCAATAAGGGGACCCAGTAATGGGATTCAACAAGGGGATTCAATAGGGGGGCCCAGTAAGGGGATTCAATAATTGGATCCAGTAAGGGATTTCAATAATGGGATCCAGTAAGGGGATTCAATAAGGGGATTTAGTAAGGGGGTCCAGTAAGGGGATTCAATAAGGGGATCCAGTAAGGGGATTCAATAATGGGATCCAGTAAGGGGATTCAATAATGGGATTCAGTAAGAGGATTCAACAATGGGATTCTGTGAGGGGATTCAATAAGGGGATCCAGTAAGGGGATTCAATAAGGGGATCCAGTAAGGGGTTCAATAAGGGGATCCAGTAAGGGGATTCAGTAACGGTTAGGAAGATACTTGTAATTGTTGCATTCTGAGTATATGTCGTTCTAAACATATGGTTCAAGAAATACCAAACTTATATCAAGCACACACTCAGTTGTTTGTAAGCTTGTAGAGTATTCCCTATTTGGTTGTGAAATAAACATTGTGTGGTCTGAAGTACAAATAAAACAAAAATAAGTAACTAGGAGTCTGTGTGCAATAACACGTGTAACTAGAAGACCGCGTGCAATAACACGTGTAACTTAAGAAGACAGCGTGCAATAACACGTGTAACTAGAAGACAGCGTGCAATAACACGTGTAACGAAAAGACTGCGTGACAGACAACGACAAACAGTTCCTTAATAATTAAAGTATTAGAAATAGTAGCAGCGGTCACTTTAAATAACTGTTGCCTGAAACCTATTTTATAACGACTCATTGAATGTTTATTAAAATCTGAACAATTCGTTCAATGATAGTTTATCTTTATTTAGTGAGTTTAAGCCAAATCATGTTTAATTTGGAATGCCTATTCATTATTATATATAAAGTATAATTATTACTGCATTAGTGACAGATGCGTACAAGTGTATCTGATATCCTCCATCATATTACGTTATTTATGCATTATAAGTCTCGACTTACGTATTCTGGTGCCAATTATAGTCCACTAAAATATATCATATATCATATATCATAAAGCGTGTAATATAATATAAGTAAAGTATAATGGATATCATAAATATTCATCATGCTGTTAGTCTCTGTCTGTAGAGTAGGGATAGCTTCTTCATAAAATATTATATGGATGCATTACTTAATGTATATACTACACTATGTACACGTCATGGCTTGCAGATTGTTTATAAAAGTAGTTTGGTCAGCGATTTAACCCATCGTCAGCTTACATCTGATTCTTGCTGATTTGGAGTTATTCAGTACGTATACATTAACGATGACTGACTTTCACCATACACATGTCAAGCCATCTGACATTATCACCTGACTATAGTGTAGTTTATTACTGAACATAGGGTATCAGACATGATTTTCTAAACCCCCCCCCCCCCTTGTAGTTGAGGCAGTGTGAGGTTAGTATCAATAGTGCCTTAAATAATAATTAAATGCTAAAGCTTGCATATTAATAACTCTTAAATTGTAGGTCGACTTTTATGGTTTGACTGGCAAAGTCAAATTTGACGACAATGGTTTCAGAGATAATTTCGAAATTCAACTGTTTGAGATCACAATGAACATGGGCTTAGCCGGGGTAAGTACATCAACTGATGTTCATAATTGTGTCAGCTATTAACAGCACGTTAATATTCTCGTATTGAAGGCATTAATCATATTGAAGGTAATGCTCATATTTATGAAAATGGTAATATTGAAGGTAATGCTTATACTGAAGGTAATGCTTATATTGAAGGTAATGTTCATATTGAAGGTAATGTTCATATTGAAGGTAATGCTTATATTGAAGGTAATGCTCATATTGAAAGTAATGTTCATATTGAAGGTAATGCTTATATTGAAGGTAATGTTCATATTGAAGGTAATGCTTATATTGAAGGTAATGTTCATATTGAAGGTAATGTTCATATTGAAGGTAATGTTCATATTGAAGGTAATGCTTATATTGAAGGTAATGTTCATATTGAAGGTAATGCTCATAGTGAAGGTAATGTTCATATTGAAGGTAATGCTTATATTGAAGGTAATGTTCATATTGAAGGTAATGCTCATAGTGAAGGTAATGTTCATATTGAAGGTAATGTTCATATTGAAGGTAATGTTCATATTGAAGGTAATGTTCATATTGAAGGTAATGCTTATATTGAAGGTAATGTTCATATTGAAGGTAATGCTCATATTGAAGGTAATGTTCATATTGAAGGTAATGTTCATATTGAAGGTAATGCTTATATTGAAGGTAATGCTCATATTGAAGGTAATGTTCATATTGAAGGTAATGCTCATACTGAAGGTAATGCTTATACTGAAGGTAATGCTTATATTGAAGGTAATGTTTATATTGAAGGTAATGTTCATATTGAAGGTAATGTTCATATTGAAGGTAATGTTCATATTGAAGGTAATGCTCATATTGAAGGTAATGCTCATATTGAAGGTAATGTTCATATTGAAGGTAATGTTCATATTGAAGGTAATGCTCATATTGAAGGTAATGCTCATTTTGAAGGTAATGCTCATATTGAAGGTAATGCTTATACTGAAGGTAATGCTTATACTGAAGGTAATGCTTATACTGAAGGTAATGCTTATACTGAAGGTAATGCTCATATTGAAGGTAATGCTTATATTGAAGGTAATGCTCATATTGAAGGTAATGCTTATATTGAAGGTAATGCTCATACTGAAGGTAATGCTCATACTGAAGGTAATGCTCATATTGAAGGTAATGCTTATACTGAAGGTAATGCTTATATTGAAGGTAATGCTTATATTGAAGGTAATGCTCATATTGAAAGTAATGCTTATATTGAAGGTAATGTTCATATTGAAAGTAATGCTTATATTGAAGGTAATGTTCATATTGAAGGTAATGCTTATATTGAAGGTAATGCTTATATTGAAGGTAATGCTCATACTGAAGGTAATGCTCATATTGAAGGTAATGCTTATACTGAAGGTAATGCTTATATTGAAGGTAATGCTTATATTGAAGGTAATGCTCATATTGAAGGTAATGCTTATATTGAAGGTAATGCTCATATTGAAGGTAATGCTCATATTTATGAAAATGGTCATATTGGTGTAAATGCTTATATTGAAGGTAACACAGCAAGTAATGTCGAAGGTTTATTAAAAAAGGGCAAATGTAAGATATTTTGGTGTCAAGACTTGAAAAAGTAATATGAATCCATATATTAGTAGGTTATAGTATTTGGAAGAAATATTTGGTGCGTGTACGAGAGATTCACAGTGGATATTTTCGCATACTGTTTTATGACAACTAGTGTCATATTTCTGTATGAAATTCAAAAATTCTGTCTTTTAGGTCGGTGTTTGGAATCGGGCAGAGGGTTTAGATACACACGAGCCAACCAGACATAGACCTAAGGATCGAATAGAAAACAGGACAAGGATCGTCACAACAATCATTGTAATGTATTTATGTACATTTATGTACATTATTTCATAGCTAAAAGTATCATTGTATTTATGTGTTACATTTGTATGTGCATCTATGTACATTATTCCATAGCCAAAAGTATCATTGTAATGTTTTTATGTACATTATTTCATAGCCAAAAGTATCATTGTAATGTATTTATGTACATTTATGTACATAATTTCATAGCCAAAAGTATCATTGTAATGTATTTATGTACATTATTCCATAGCCAAAAGTATCATTGTAATGTATTTATGTACATTTTTTCATAGCTAAAAGTATCATTGTAATGTATCTATGTACATTATTCTATAACCCAAAGTATCATAAAAATGTAGAACTTGTTGCAATGCATTCTGATGTTTAGCCTCCCCCCCCTCCTCCTTGTTTGTTACCTTTATACATGTACACAATGTATGGCTCCAGATTCACAAGAGAAACTTATCCGTATCAAGTGAATGTCTATTAGTTAACATGATCTGGTAACTGGGTTGGAACTTTTGGAAACATATAGCTCATGTCATACTTAACATGCAGGTATCCAGTCCACTGCATTTGGTTGTCATATGGTGATATTTTAACTTTCTTGTTTCAGATTCTAACTTCTTTAATTTTCTAATTTTACATAAAACAACACGACCTTCTTTAAACAAGTTTGGGTCATATAGACAATATTGCATAAAACATAGGAAAATAAGTTAATTTTGTTACCAATGGTTACATGTTAATATACATGGAATTACCTTATTTGTTGACTGCTAGTACAGTAGAACCCTGGGATCAAAAGTCCGGTTTTCTGAGAATTCCGGTTTTCTGAGAATTCCGGTTTTCAGGGAGTCCGGTTTTCAGGGAGTCCGGTTTTCATGAAGTCCGGTTTTCATGGAGTCCGGTTTTCTGAGAATTCCGGTTTTCATGGAGTCCGGTTTTCTGAGAATTCCGGTTTTCATGGAGTCCGGTTTTCTGAGAATTCCGGTTTTCAGGGAGTCCGGTTTTTAGGGAGTCCGGTTTTCATGGAGTCCGGTTTTCTGAGAATTCCGGTTTTCTGAGAATTCCGGTTTTTAGGGAGTCGGGTCTTCAGGGGTTCTACTTTGTATTAAACACAATGAAAGAATTGATTATAATATTTAATGAGAAAATGTCGTTTTTAAATTTCTGCTACATGAAGGAACCGCCCTATATAATGTACAAAGACGAAGAGACCAGAAAACTAAAACCTAGATGTGGTATAGAACATCTAATGGGTTATTGTATAGATATGGCTAAGGCTATTGAACAAGAACTAAAACACGTAAAATTTAATGTCTGCATACGGGCTGATGGGGTTTATGGTATGCAAGAAGAAAATGGGAGCTGGAGTGGAATGTTAGGGGAATTGGTTCGTCAGGTAGAAACAGCAAAGACCATGTTTGCACCATCAGTGAATCATTTTCTTAATACATCAGTTGATTTACAGTCATTTTTGAGAGATATGAATTATACGTGTAACAGATGCATATTAAATACTATAAATAGTTTAATACTAAATGCCTATAATTTGCAATATGACAATGGTTTGTTTTAATGACATTGTTTTTATGTAGTTTTGAGATTTTATCATTGAAGCATTACACCTAGACATATCTCTCACGAATGACATTTTGTTATTTTGAATTTTAAAAGGTACTTTTAATTATAACATATCATTATTTTTATCATCTATTTTCTTTTCTTTCTTTTAAAATCTCACTTTTTTCTACTGTGACATCACAACAGGACGCCCCTTATATGATGTACAAGGACGAAGAGACAAAACGGAAAAAACCCGCATGTGGGAAAGAAAATTTCGTAGGATTTTGTGTAGATTTAGCAAAAAAGGTGGCTAAAATCGTTGATATCGATTACGATATCTGTATCGTTAAAGATGGGAAATACGGGGAAAAACTTATAAATGACACATGGAACGGTATGATCGGAGAATTAACCCGTGACGTAAGTACGCGCATGCGTATAGTATAGAATGGTATATATTCTCCTTAGAAATACTCATGTTTGGTGTATGGTTTTGTGGCGTTCTGCCCTTAATGTATTTATAACTGTGTATCCGATTATCTCCCGTAGCTATGTAGAACTAGTTAGTGCTTCCCTGACACTAGACCTAGATGATTGTGCTGCGACATCTTGTACTAAATGTCATGACCTTTATAATTAATTATAGCTACACATATACTATTAGATACATCCGATTTTACGCACATTTCGACAATTTGAACATTTGTACCAAGGGGTATGTTTGTCGCGTTTCGTCCATGTACATGTCAAGTTCGTTGCACAAATTAAATGTTTACTGTTTACTCACTTTATTACATCATACACAGACTATGCAAATGTCGCTTGATAAATATTAAGGCAGCGTATCGGCCAGATTCATCTTTATCGATACGAAATATCGATATCTAAAGTTATATGATGTAATATTGATTATTGAAAATAGCTACATGTACTGAATTGAGATCAACTTATTATATTTGGTCTGTATGCAGATCTATGTATTTTCTCTCTCAATCAGAAATTACAGTACAACCTCTCCTGACCAGCATCATCCCTTTAAAAACAGCATATTTTTCCAACTGCACTATTTAGCTGTTAATAATAATATTGCTATTAGAGCAACAACCTCTTAACATAATGTTGCTATTCCAAAAGGGTGTTGCTATGGATAGGTACATATACAGACAGTTACATAGAATACATAATAAAAGGTCGACAAGCGTTATCATTCTAGTCCATATATGTGATACCGGAAGTACAATTTGGTTTTATCGGTTTAACACTAAACAATCTGATGTATCGGTTGAACACTAAATACCGGTTTATTTAAACCTTAAGATTCGATGTATCGGTTGAACACTAAATACCGGTTTATTTTAACCTAACGATTCGATGTATCGGTTGAACACTAAATACCGGATACCGGTTTATTTAAACAGAACGATTCGATGTAGCGGTTGAACACTAAAACCGGTTTATTTAAACAGAACGATTCGATGTAGCGGTTGAACACTAAATACCCGTTTATCTAAACCTAACGACTTGATGTATCGGTTGAACACTAAATACCCATTTATTTAAACCGAATGATTCGATGTATCGGTTGAAAACTTTATACCGGTTTATTTAAACCGAACGATTCGATGTTTTGGTTGAAAACTTAATACCGGTTTATTTGAACCGAACGATTCGATGTATTGATTGAACACTAAATACCGGTTTTCCATTGTCTTCGAGAACCGATACGCAGCCTTACTATTCACAATGTCACGGCATGAATAATACACAGTTTGCATGTAATGTTGTATATAATAGTATATCATGTAATCTATATATAATTTTGCATATTTATCTATGATATGTAATTTTGTATGCATATTTATCTATGATAATTGCGTATTTCAATTGTCCAGTTAACAGCGAATGAAATAAAGTTCAGTATAAATCACACTTCATAAGCATAGAACATAATAATTATATCATTAGAAACCATTATGAACAATTATACACAGACAAACACCATAATACATCATTATTAACCTGTATATTACATTGTACACTTTTCATGTTGGCATCCATCAATCGTTACAGACTATGGAGAAGCACCTATGAAGGCTGTTGAATGTCTTGTAGAGTCAGTATTTCATATTCCAGCCCTTGCTAGTGAATGATGGTGCCTCTTGTGTTTAATGATTGGTCTGATTTTGAATAGTTTTCTGTAGGCCATATTTTTCTTCCCTATCGTCAAGTATAACTTTCACGTTATTAAGTGGCTGTTTAGTATTTGTGTATATATAACGTAATTTATTGTGAATCATTCAATGCACTTGCAATTCAGGGTACCAAGTAAGTATGCTACGAAATAAATCATTGTGTGCAATTTACAAGTATATAATTACGAGTATATCTACATGTTTTGTTCCATTCATCATTTTGGTAAGCTATATAAAACTAGTTTACAAAACAACCGATCCTAATTTGATATCTTCATCACCAGCTTGTTTAATGTATTCCAGAATGTATCTAGCATTATTAATACAGTAAAACCTCTCCAGAGCGGCCCTCTGTAGAGCAACAACCTCTATATTACAACACCTTCAAAATTTCCCTAAGCTGATATTTACTATACATTTAACCTCTGTAGAGCAACAACCTCTCTATAACAACACCTTCAAAATTTCCCTAAGCTGATATTTACTATACATTTAACCTCTGTAGAGCAACAACCTCTATATTACAACACCTTCAAAATTTCCCTAAGCTGATATTTACTATACATTTAACCTCTGTAGAGCAACAACCTCTATATTACAACACCTTCAAAATTTCCCTAAGCTGATATTTACTATACATTTAACCTCTGTAGAGCAACAACCTCTCTATAACAACACCTTCAAAAGTTCCCTAAGCTGATATTTACTATAAATTTAACCTCTGTAGAGCAACAACCTCTCTATAACAACACCTTCAAAAGTTCCCTAAGCTGATATTTACTATAAATTTAACCTCTGTAGAGCAACAACTTCTAAACAACGACCAATATTTGCAGCTCCCACAGGGTGTTGCTCTTCAGAGGTTGTACTGTAGTTTTGTAAATGCCAACATTAAACTTCATTAATTAAGCTGAAAACCAGTCCTGGACAAAATTACTGTTTACCGAACTTATTATAAATTAAAAAAAAACCTTAAAAACCATCTAATTTTCAGGGAATTCCAGTTTCAGGGAGTCCAAATTTAAGTGGTTTTACAGTATTTGCTAAGCACACGAGAATTCCCTCTAAGTACTCAAGCGTTGTTCAATAACATATGTATTTATGTATATATGTTAGCATGAAGGAATGACTGAGAATAGTTTGTGTGAAGGTGTGTTAACTATTTACAGGAAGTGGATCTAGCTGTGGCTCCAATGACGATCAATTCACAGAGAGAAAGAGTTGTGGATTTTACAAAACCATTCATGAGTTTGGGTATTAGTATTATGATACAGAAAACTGCCGTGAAGAAAGCGAATGTGTTCTCATTTATGGACCCTTTATCATATGAAATATGGATGTGTATATTATTCGCGTATATAGGAGTTAGTGTTGTACTGTTCCTGGTTAGTCGATTTAGGTAAGAATGAAGCGTAACAGGAACGCATTTTAAGACAAACACAATCTGCCCTAGGTCAATCACAATATGTCTATGAAATTATCCCTTCAGCCAATTTTTCATTAAGTTCATCCCATTCATAACTCTGTCCATTTCACTCATCGCTACGTCAAGTCCATTCTTACTAAAATCTAACCAATTCTTCCATAAGTCCACCCCATTATCTTCACTTCTTCACTGTATCCACCATTTTAACGGTATCAATCTCATTCGTCTCTATGATAATACCACTTCACATTAAGTACATTATATTCTACCCCTTAAACCATTCAATTACCTCCTAGGTCCATCCCATTATGTCCATATCACTTTCCATATTCTACCCCTTAAACCATTCAATTACCTCCTAGGTCCATCCCATTATGTCCATATCACTTTACATATTATCATCCTACTTCTCCATTTTCGAATCGATTTCTTCATTATTTCCCAAGCCTCCACCATTTCAATTCCACTCTTCTTTCCCACTATAGTACTCCATATATTCATCAAATATGAAAATAGTTACTTGTTTAGAATTGATGCGTACACGTTTTCAGTTTTGGTTCATATTTTGACAAAATCCAGTTACCACCCAACACACATGGCCTTTGTTTCTCGGTTTTTAACTCTTAATTGCATTTTCTAATATACGCTCTACATTTATATTTATCGGTATAATCTTTGGTATATTTTCAGCCCGACAGAATGGCATGTAGAAGAAGGGACCAGCATCAGTAATGATTTTACAATATCTAATAGTCTTTGGTACTCATTGGGGGCTTTCATGCAACAAGGGTGTGATATATCACCAAGGTCAGTTTTGTATCCTGGTTAAATATCAGTCTGTATTCTATATTTTGTTTGATGACACGATATCATCATTATTGAATTGTATGCTTTTCTTCATACGGTCGTCTTATGTACATAAATCCCATATTATTGCTGGTAAAAATGTATGCGATATTTGTATCATAATGCATACAAATGCTGTCTAATGAATCAAATCACGTGAGATCAGTGGTTTATGAATCTTTTATATTATTATCTGATCATCCCTCTTTATCTGATTCACAAATATACAAATTAGTATTAAAACCTTACAAAGTGAGAAAAAGCCACAGGTGCATAGTTTTTAACATCACTTCATTTGCTGCCATTGCGTAAGCATAATGATACAAACATCGGACAATTTTCCGTAAGATAAAGTTTATAATGGTACAATTGATTAAAACAAAGAAATTTTGTGATCGTGTATACATATCATAAGAAGACATTACGAATAATTACTTTTAGTGTCCATATATTTTAGCAATGCTTAAAACGTTTGCCTAAACATGATCATGAACATTTAAAAATACTTCAGTGTATTAACCATTTTATCTTTTTTAAACATTTCGTTTGCATTGCCAATATCATTTTAATTTCAAACTAAACAAATAATAACTGAAAAATACATGAAGAGTATGGCTTAGTGTTTTAACCATTCAGTTTGCTTTCAAGTAAAACAAAACAATAATCAACTATAAACATTGTGAAATCACTACAGATTATTCTAAATAAAATATTTATTTCGTTTGATCAATGAAAATGCTGGATCATGTAGCTTGAGGCCATTCATACAGCACAGGAATAGTTATCTAATTTTATCATGGATATAATTACAAAAAAAAATGTTTTAATACTTTACACATTATATACTTTACATTATATTTTTCAAATTTAGACCTCACTTTCCTTAATATTCATTTTAGATTGATTTTAGACAATATTCACAAAAATGGTACACCATGTCATTGCATCTTACTTGTAATACTATATATTGTTACTTCAACACCAAAGACTAGTAATTTCATTTGTAAATAGTTTATAATAGTTTAGATAATAAATGTAATTGGTAAAGTTAAAGAAGTGGTGTGTTTATGAAAGCCATTGCGAGTTTTGTCCACAAAAAATTATAGACTTTAAGTTTGAAACAATTTACAGTGATCTATTTTGAGGCAACATAAAGTTAATTTCAATTCATGGAAATAAACTGAAAGAATTAAGTCACTCTATTTGTCATCAGTTGGACATCTAGAAACTGGGACTTTAGTAAAAATAGCATCCAAAAACTAAAATGGTGGGGAAATATTTCGCCCTTCAGGTCTAGATTGCTCATAACGGTATATTAATTCTTATCAAGTCATTTAGAACCCCATTCATCAATTCCAAATTATTGAACTACTAGGGGCACACTTAGAAACATCCTCAATAACTTTGATATGAACCAATTTGCCATTTCTCTTCAATCAAGAATTAAACAGGATGAGAAACCTCTTATTTAACACTTCATCAATCATTTGAAAAACCCTAAAAATTGTGTTAAAATAATGTACAGAAAAGAAAGACGTGCTGCTTTTAAAACAAACCAAACGATTCATGGAGCAGCTCTATAAGACCAATATTTTTTATGAACAAACCAAAAACCTGTGATATATGACATAATACATTCCACTCTCATTTGATATTACCTTTTCAATACCCGATGGGTTTCGCAGGCCAAATACTTATACTAATACATAGATTTAATTTTTGATGAAACAATGCCAAATTTTTGTATTTACCGAGGATACGATATCACACGGATTTAAAAAGTAATATTTATGGTTAATCACAATTTAACGAACCGTATTAACATGGAACTATAAACAAATTTGAAGATCAAAATTATGCCTTTGCAAATGTAGTCATCAAAACACACTATAAAACACGTATCTGTGATTTTTTTGTCCGTTCAAGTTTGACATTGAAATTACCTTGACATTGGCCTAAAATCGGCCATATTTGATATCGATTTAAAGATCACGACCACCTTGGTTTTTATGCCCGCACCAACGTTTTGTCATTTGTCCCAACAATTTAAAAACCACAGTTCATAACTATCATTAAGTATGTAACATGCTTTGTCGAAATTTCACCACCTGCAGCTACCTCCTAGATAAAGCCATTTGTGGGAAAAGTCATCATTTTCTAGGAAGAAACAAGGATTAAACTAAAAGACCAAAATGAATAAAATGTCAATCAGCTTGATAAGTTTGTGATTAAATATGTGTATAATTACAGGTCTGTATCATGACTAAATATGTGTATAATTACAGGTCTGTATCATGACTAAATATGTGTATAATTACAGGTCTGTATCATGACTAAATATGTGTATAATTACAGGTCTGTATCATGACTAAATATGTGTATAATTACAGGTCTGTATCATGACTAAATATGTGTATAATTACAGGTCTGTATCATGACTAAATATGTGTATAATTACAGGTCTGTATCATGACTAAATATGTGTATAATTACAGGTCTGTATCATGACTAAATATGTGTATAATTACAGGTCTGTATCATGACTAAATATGTGTATAATTACAGGTCTGTATCATGACTAAATATGTGTATAATAACAGGTCTGTATCATGACTAAATATGTGTATAATAACAGGTCTGTATCAGGAAGAATAGTGGGTAGTGTATGGTGGTTCTTTACGCTCATCATAATCTCCTCATATACTGCTAACCTGGCAGCTTTCCTGACAGTAGAGAGAATGTTAACACCAATAGAATCAGCTGAAGATCTTGCTAAACAAACAGAAATTCAGTATGGTACAGTAGATTCCGGCAGTACAAAATCTTTCTTCCAGGTAAGTACATTCAAATGGGAAAGGTATTATTACGTTGCTGTTCTATTTGTTTTAAGTTGAGAAAGTTTCTCATAATGTTAATGCTTCAAGCATTGCTCTTACATTTCTCCTCCAATGATCAAAACGGTTACCTACATTTCCACTTGCCGTTAGTATCAAATCATGCTCCTACTACCTGAGACAAACAGTCGGGCTGTCACAATTTAAAGTTTAATAACAAATTGGTTGCTCATCAAACCCCAGAATACAAAACTATTAGTTTACAGGACACCATAGACAAAATAATGTTTGGATCACACAACATTATTCACTACGCAATTATTGCTTTAAATGTGATTCAAAATGAACCGTTTTAAAACATAATTATTAAGAAATGATCATTTTGCTGAAAAATGTCATTTATCTTAGAATCACTCTAAACATGTTCTTTCAGCAATCGAAGTTTCCAGTTCATGAAAGAATGTGGGCATACATGCAATCGGCAAGTCCGAGTGTTTATGTTAAGGACAATGAGGAAGGTATCCAACGTGTTCGAGACGGAAATTACGCCTTTCTTATTGAGTCTACGACAAATGAATACATCAACATGAGAAAACCATGTAATACAATGAAGGTTGGTCCTAATCTAGACTCCAAAGGATATGGTATAGCGACACCTATTGGTTCAGACTTGAGGTAACTGTGCTGAATTGATGTACGGGTTTTTCTCTCGGGTTTTTAATTATAATTAACCCTGTAAAGTGATACATGTTCAACAGGCGATTAAATGGCCCCTCATACTGAGTGAAACAGATCCTTCGCACTGTTCTGTTTGTGCTTTTACTTAGGGTTAATTATTGCAAATTTATGATTTTCTAAGAGGAAGCAGTTGGTGTTTAGGTTTTCACTGAAACAAACAAACATTGAATCTCAAAAAAGAAATAATGACAGAATTAAGAGAATTTGTTGCAAAAGTACACGTTATATTGATAATAAGGACTTGGAACATTTTATCAAAACATAACAAATTCTTTTATGTTATATTTAACTTGATTGAACTTACAGAGACCGGCTAACGCTGGCTGTGTTGAAGCTTCGAGAAAGTGGTGATCTTGAAGAAATGCAGAAAAACTGGTGGGAAAGAAAGTCTGAGTGTCCAATGAAGGAAAATAACAAGGTACGTACTTGTTTTACATAAACCCATTTTGGTGAAATGTTATATAATTATCTATGGTTATACCAATCGTTGGTGTTTAATATGCGTCCACGTGAATTTGCAAGAAGGAAAAACGATAAAACGGCGCGTTTCGTAATGCAAGCTGATTATTTCTGTAGCACAAAATATAAAAGAAACGGCTTTCATTTTGCCTTATGGTTTAAAAGAAGGCTCAATTCATTTACGTATATGGCTAAAAATGACGTTTATACGGTTAAGCCTTTTGAAATAATCTACAATGGCGTTTGACCTTTTATCATGCATGGTTGTTTATTTCAGGACGGTGGCCAAGCAGAGTTGACGTTGGAAAATGTGGCTGGTATATTCTATATCCTGGTAGCTGGATTGGCTTTATCTGTTGTCATGGCATTCTTGGAATTTATGTATAAATCAAAAGTTGACTCTAAAAGATCCAAAGTGAGTTGATATCTTTCTGAAATACTTTTTAAGCATTCGTTTTAGCTTGTCTGTTTCCGGAGAAAAAGTCGAGCTATTGTGATCAACTGCGTCGTCAGCGTCTACTTCATGCAAAAGCTTTTATGCAGTTCATTACTCAGACACTATAAGAAGTAACAACATGAAACGTCATAGGTGGATAGATTGGAATGTTAAAGCATACACATGCAATAAACCCAACAACTGTTTGTAAGCAAGCATGTATTAGTTGTATGACCTCTGATACCATCTTCAATGCCTAATGTTAAATAAACATGACAGATGAATTAATGAAACATATATATTTATTTACAGAAATCATTCGGCTCAGTAATACGATGTAAAGCTCGTTTGTCGTTCCGTGGATCGCTGGACAGAGATACACCAGCACCAACAACTCCGCTAAGGAAATCTATGTCTACGGTATGATAATAGCAGTTACATTTGTAACATGATTTTTTGCCACTCAAGACTTATCTATTATTTTAACCACTCCAGAGCAACAACCTCTCAACTACATCCTAATTTTGCTTCTCCCAAAGGGTGTTGCTTTGGTGAGGTTACATTGTATATGTTCAATATAATCAATATAGTTTGAAGTTAAACATCACACACTTTTACATAACATTGTAGCCTTGTGTTTTACAAATTGTCAGCAATACATTGACCAGCTTATATAACACGCGTAAAATAATATAAGATATATAAGTATATATTTACTATATTGTCACGTAAGATGTTTGCATGAGTGGTATAGGTACGTGATAATCAGACTTGATTATTTTTCCGCTTGGTCTAAAAAAAGTCAATAACACCATAAACGGTGAGCAGACATCTGATGCTGCTATAACTATTTATAACAACTCTACATTATTACATGCTTCCTAATCCTTTGAAAAATTAGTTCGTGATTATCGTGCAGACTTACACGTTAAGATTGGATACCAGTGTGCGTAAGAAATAGATTACCACATTACATACAGCTAGTTATTTATTATAATACTCACAGGCGACAATGTAATACCAGGGTCTTGTAATCTGAGCCTTCGTTTTACCGACAAAATATGACTGCTTAACTGATACAGATGATAAAATCGTGATAATTGTCTGAGAAATGATTCACTGAATATTAGCTACAGACAATGTCCTCACCTACACACGACTCAAGTAACCTGATAGTTACAATCACGGACAGTCATTCACATTCTGTAAAACTGCACAATGTGGGTAAATTCGGTTGATTGTGAAGATAATGTATAGCTTGGCTGACAGTGAAGGTATTGTTAGTCTGGTTGTACAAAATTGCACAGAAAAGTTGACTTGATAAAACTATTTGCTATATAAAAATGTACTTGAGGAAAACAATCCGTGCGAAGTTTTCCGTCCGCCCTACAATAACACATCAGACTGAATATGTAATAACTTCGCTATCCAAATCGAATTTTAGACATTTTAGTTTTGATTGTATTATTCAAGTTTAGTTTCTTATTGCCCAAGTTTCATCTTTTTCTATTTTCAGTATACATATACTGGGCCATCGCACGTGGCTGGTGTTGACGGGTTTCCTGATAATCTACATACACAAGTATGACAGGAGGCATAATTCTCTATACGCAGTCTATCTTACATCATTCATTTATAATGTTATACATGTGTGCATGTGTGTATTTAGTGGGAATGTCAATGATGAAATCGACTTACTAGTAATGTGTTACAAAAAAAGAAGAAGCTGAATTGAAATTAAGATTACCACAAACTTGCATAATATATTATGATTGGTACCATGAACAAATACGTGCACATTGATATGGATAGTAGAAGTGTATTAATGTACAATGACGTTGGTACGTCAGAGTGTCTTCATGTGGAACGATAATAGAGAAAGAAATTGAAGACGGCATCTCTGAACAGTGTGACAGAATAGTGTTGAAATATTGATGACGATGGCGACCACATGTAGGAAATTTGACGATCTTTTATTCTGTCATCTGTGTATTCATAAACATACATTTCACTTATTTCATCTAGTGTGTTATTTTGTTCATGTAGCATCGAAATGTTGACAATCTGTGTACTAGTATCATTGTCCAAACCTCTTACACCTGCACACATTCCCCCCCCCCCCTTCAATCACACAATCTTCATTTAAAAGTACAGCTCATTGTATGCATATGAACCATTGTGATGTTGTGATAGACACTTGTTATTGCTTGGTTACTGACAATAGTTATTTTGAGGGTAACAAGCGCTTAATTAAACTTTCCGCATAAACAAGTCAGAAACAACAATCTTCTTGTCATTGTCACATTATACCAGATCTGGATATTACATGTACGTCTCGTCTTGCAACATCTACAGAATCACATACATGTACTCTTTTATTGTTGTTTAAATTGCTGATTATTATCAATATTATAATGGAGTATAGGCGTCGTGTACGCCGTGAACATCTGTTAATTTGCTACCTACCAAACATTTGATAATCTTCTTAATCCGACAGTGGTGTTGTGTTGTTATGTGTAACTTTCCTGGACTTTATGCTTCCAGTTTATGTATATGAAAACAAAACAATATCGGCTTGCTGTCATCAGATTATTTATGGTTGTGAAAATAAACTTATCCATTATCTGCACTGTTTCCACGTATCCAGTATTAACTGCCAAGTTTATTCATGTTCACTTACTCATAACCAACAAGTACAAAATCTTACCATTTGATAAGTAATCAATGAGCGGGAACTCTTACATTGTGATTAATGATAATGATTGTATTCAGTGATAAAGTGATTACGAACATGGAACCAGGCTATCACACAAGTCATTGTATATGAGATATATTATCATTTTGATAGATTTCATTCCCAATCTAAGTCTACTGTTAACTGGCGTCTTCATAATACTAATATGTACGTTACGGCAAGTACCAGGGAAAATAGTATTAATTATTGAAGTATTGCTGGCAACATTTGAACAAGCATGGTTGACATTAGTTTTGTATAGAATGAATGTAGGTAACGTCGACGAAGTTGCTAAGTTACGGTTACGTCCTAACCATGCTTACCAGATGTCTGTATATACGTAATGTTGACTTTATTTCCACATGTTCATCCAAACATTCAAGTTTGGAAAAAGCTGACAATGGTAAAATACCTGTGTAAATAACTGGTATATACTAAATCATCACATCAATGTTTAGTCAATGGTATCTTTATCTTAGAAAGTTTGTAAAGAAAACCGTAAATTGGTTAACTATTGTATTATTTATTATTAGATATAATCACCTATCTCTCAATGTAATATTTTCTTCCTGTGTAGCTAGCTGTCTGTGTGAGGATATGAATGAAAGAAAGGTTACACCGGAAGTTGTGCAGCTGACCTATGTTATGGATAAATATGTATAAATTAGTGTAGGTATATATTTATAGAAATATCAGATTTCTTCTTTAATGATTGTAGAAATAAGTGAGACCTCCCCTGATATAGTTTGAAAAGTTGTCTGCAAGAACCTTAGTTACAAATGTCCGATTTATAAGTACTGTCCTTTGAGAACTGACCTGGGTTTATATTGACTACTTAGTCAAATTGCACGAATCATTTCAAAGGAAATAAATAGAATAGTTCAAGGAGTACAATGGCTTATTTACTGCAAAAAAACAAACATTTTGAAAGCATTAATTTTGTATTCAAAACATAAGTGAAATATTATCCGTAAATATATTTGAAAAACGGACAATTGCTGACATAAAACCATTATATCTTTTTGTTATGAATTTATTTAAATGCAGCTTTCCAACCTCCATGTGTAATACAATCTTATCATGTTTGGAACATTAAGCATGTAAACTGATATAGCTCTAAAGTACGTGTAACCAATTTAAAATCCTCCCTTTGTGTGTTTTATTAGTTTATAACTTTACAGTAAATATTCACAACGATTAAAGCAGAGTTTTGTTAATAGATAACACATTGCATGAGATGAATTTTAACTTAATATCCAATTATTTATTGCTACATATTCATTTGTGTGAGTCTAACTATATAGAATATTATGATGTCTCAGTGTTCGTATTTAAATGTGTTAAATTTGCACAAATAATTACCATTGGAATTTTATCATTAAATCAGTCACTATATGTTGTATGAAGTTTTTACATTTATTTATTGTACTCTATGAAAACATCATTTCCAATAAATTTTGTTAAAAACAGTTGTTGTTTTATTTTAAACCAAAATTATTTTTAAATAGGTGTTTTTTTTAAGAGACAATTATTGTAAGTATTATGTACATTGTTGTATTATATACAGGCGTTTTATGATGTTGACAGCATGTCTTAGTATTTCACAGTACAACATAATATCTGCCTATGATAGAGCGTACACTTTGCATATTGCAAACGGGTTCTATTATGAATATGGAATACATATATACATTTACATTTCAATATAACTTCATTTGTATTGATACATACAACATTACAACAAAATGAAAACATTACTTGTATGACACTGAGACTGATAAAAATTCGCTGGTGAAATAAACAGTGACAAGGCACATTACATCCTCTAAATTTCAACATCCAAAGTTAGTTATGGTACTTAAAACACAGCGAGAATCAGTACGTGTCTGTGTGTGTTGAATGCGTAAACATAGCACACTATTGAAAACAAATTGAATTCGAAACAAATACAGTCAATGACAGTAGAACTCCTCAAATCCAGACCCCTTACGGACTGGGCCAAAAGTCCTGTATTCTGAGAATACCGGTTTTAAAAGAGCTTTTGATAAACAATCCACAAAGATGGGACTTGGAAAATTGTCAGATTTCCAGGGAATTCCAGTTTTCATGTTTTTAACTGTATATAAAAACACCAATCCTTATTCAGGATTTGAATAAAGTACACGTTATGTCACTGTATGTTGTCCAAGAAAAATCAGGTAAACCGATATCGAAACGACATCCGATTTTAAGGTATTTTTGTGCTGTGATTTCCCCGCTACTTTACGCTACAGGAAAATCACTTTTTCGCTTTCGCGCTGCACAAGTTTCGTAGCGACTCCTTTTGACCCCTTCCGAGATAGCTAAAATATCAAGAAGATGTGTCCTTTAATTTTCTTTATTTTCAAGATAATAAATAAAACACAAATAAAGTCAAATTGAAGAGTGTGTGAAAATATATAACAGAAATATAGTTACAATAAGAATAATAACTATAATGAATAATATTAATTACTAGATCAACATAAAAATTATTATTATAACAATAACATTGACCAAATGTCAAATAAACGTAGATCCTGATTTTAATCAATAAGTTTAATAATAAATATTCAGTGTAGAAACAACTACCGAATTTAAACATACGGAATATAAATATTGTTTCTGCCTTAATCATTTAAGAAATATGTATTAACTGAATACAAAACAGGTAATTCCATATCTTGTATATAATCAATAAATACAAATCAATATGACAAGTGATTTAATAAATCACCAAATATGTAGAATCCTAGATAATATTTAATGAAAACTATTTCCATTTAATCAACACATTAACATTAACACATTGTTTACTACAGTTAAACATTACACAAATATTAAACAAAAGTTTATCAAAATAAATTACTTTCACAAAATACTTAAAAATCATAAAGCAAATAGTACAAAATTCTTAACTAAAATATCAAGAAGATGTGTCCTTTAATTTTCTTTATTTTCAAGATAATAAATAAAACACATATAAAGTCAAATTGAAGAGTGACTTTACCACAGAAGGACACATCTTTAAACAAATCCCTAAAATGGGTTTGAACCAATGAAGAACCGCGTTACAGAATTGTTCAATAAAAAATGGACACCGAAAAATTTATGGGCTTTTGTTTGACAGATAACATTAAAATTATCTTATAAGCTTCCGGTCACTTTTTTTTAAACAATAAAGTCATTGAGCTATTATTATAAACATTAGATTAGTTATAAAAAGACATAATTACTGCACTAGCTGTCAGCAGCTAGGGAAATTCAATACAAGGATGTCTTAATTAAACAATAAAAATCACTTATAATAAGTTTATACCCTATATGGCTATAAAATGCATTTGATGCATTGACTTTAACAAGAGACATAAAATTACAATGCAAAAAATATCAAAATTACATTTATTAAAATTAAATTTGTACCAAAATTTACTGCATAAAAGTATACCAAAATAATACAGAATATACTATTGTTCATGATAATGTTAACTAATACACTGTTGTTCCAGTACTGTTGTTTGATTGTAAGTAGCACCATGTATTGTGTAGTGAAATGTGTCCATACCGCTACATGCTACACCTACAGGAAATAGTAAACTTCTGTTCTTACATGTATCTTATAGTTCTGTTATCTTTCATGACAAAAAGTAATGTATATCAAAACATTATTGAAGCTGTAAAGTGCAAATAACAAACACAGAAGTATGAACAGTTTTATTTAGCTCTGTAAACCATTTTTGTCAATGCTTAAACTGAATATGAACAAACAAAGTTTAAAATGTATGATTTTAACTAGAATATTTAAATAGTAAGATGAGCACATATACTCACCATATTGTCCATTGACATTGACAGCGATGATAGCAGCCCTGCATCCAGGATAAAATCTATTGATATCTTTGATAGCAATTAGTGTTGCTTCAGTGGGAGTTTTTCCTGATTTCATCAAAGTGACAACATGAAAACTGAAATCATGACCTCAATATAACAACTGACAATATTTGTAATACGTAAACATTGCTTCAAATAAAACGAATAAAGTCAAACCTCTATAAACGACCACCTCCGAATAAAAGCATTTTTTTTTTAAATCGACATTGATTATTTAGTTAAGGATGACCTCCTGCCAATAAAGGCCATATTTTGTTTTTCTCAAACATGTAAGCAGAATATGACACAATGGTAAAGAAAAAACATAAATTAATGTGATATAACACTACAGTCTGGCTTTTAGTCATTATACATATATTATCAATCATATTGGAATATACCATTGTATGAGCTGTAATGTTTTACATGTGTCATTACCTTGGTAAGAATCTCATCATGTAATCACCATCTCCGGTACAAGCAGCACCTCCCACGTCATTGTCGACGTAACTTCCGGCACCAACCACGGGTGAGTCACCCACTCTTCTAAATATTGACAAATATTAAAATAATATGGTAGTTTTTCAATTCGACATTAAAAGCAAAAGAGTGACCGGTAAAATTCACGCGTATTTAAATGTGATTTATAAACATGTCAGTTTTGTAGTTACATAACGAAAATATCTTGTATTCACTTCATCCTATATGTCACGTAGATACTAGCATGCTAGTGTTGAATACATTCTACAAGACGGAAAACTGACTGACATCACCTGATCTTGGAAATTGTTCCCGATTGTCAAGTAGAAACACAGGAGGAGAAAAGGTCTAATACGAATACGTAAGAAAGCAAATGTTACACATAGAATGGTTTATATATACCCGGGTATTTTATGATTCAGTCCATTGGTTGTAGTTCCACTAGCAACATTCCCTTTTCCATCAATCACAACCATACCTATTATAACAACTATAAAGTATTCGATGTTCATAAGATTTTGAATACAAGGGAAATGATTCACACATGATGGGGACATAATCCAATGACATGCGGTAAATAAATAGATGTACGATTGGGAGCATTTTTGAAAGATGTTTCCAGGAATGATCAGCTATAGATTGCTGTCTAACCTCACGATGTAAAGACGAGTTTTGACTATTCCGTATTGATATAATCATTGTGAACTGTTTGCTACAGTAAACTAATATTGCCACTATTAAGCATCAGTTTTCACTGACATTTATATTACAAATACCATAAGGTGATTTCATTCTTTCTGTGATGAACTGACCGGTAAAATGTAACACAATACAAAAACTACGTCCAAGTCTTCTTGGGTCACATTTTTTAATTTCAATTAAATTCTTCTCACCTATTGTATCATGGTTAAAATATTTAAATCCAATATGTCTATGGGCAACATCTGCTGATAATACTCTTCTCTCCGGAGGAGAAAATGGTGTGGGTCTGTAGGGACCACATGAAGTTGTAGGATCGGGTTCGACGTTCTAAATATACATCAACTATTAATCAGTACTTGTGCATGCTTGGTTACAGGTAAATATGAACTTAATGAGAGGAATGTGTGTTTGAGTAAACAGTTTTATGTATCAAGTGTCTCCATGTTCACTCATTTCGCTATAAAATAGTAATATCATACAGAATTTCTATAGCCTATGTTAACCCGCTGAATTTTCTGTATTTAAGGGATAACATAATGAAAATTTAGATGTTTGCCACTAAACAATACAGAGCTTAGTCAGACAGCATGGATGTGTAGGCTAGCCTTGGTCTGTCTTGGTGGCAAACGCTTCGCAGTTACGGTTCCAGTATTGTATGGCTTGATAATATTATATCATATGTACTAGATATACTTGTATTAGATATACATGATGTACCTTCCAAAAATTAGGTTGACATTTGTTTTTTATCCAATCAATGTACATCTGTCTACTACGGTTACTATGTAAGTCTTCTTCTTTAAATCCAAGTTGTAAAGCAAACATTGTTGCTGAAAGTGAAAGGTAACATGTTGGTATATATATGTTTTGAAGATGAATGTTGGTAAGAAGATTCCAAATTTGGTGTTAAATAACGGTTAGAAGCAAGATGAATGCAGTGTCAAAATAAATGACTTTAACATTAAATGTTTCAATAATGGAGAGATACTTTATTTTTTGAGTATAAGTATTGTGTTAACTTAGAGATTCTGGCAATCTTTGGAAAGGTTGTTTTTCAGTGGGTAGGTAGGAAATAATTTTTAAAACAATTATATCTTTGCAATGAATCAAAAGTACCGTCAAAATGCCATTAAGATATTGTAAAAAAATACCAAAAAGACAAAAGAAAAAGTTGGGTATAGTCGTTTGTTTTTGGTGTGTAGACAGCGTAACTCCAGACAAAATATGTTTATGGATAGCCTCGGTATATTCCACATTCATGTATTTTACCCCACATGTTACCTTGATCGCCTACAAGCAGTGTGTGTGTTGTTCTTTCCATTACAGCACGAGCCACAGCTATTGCTGTTTTAACTCTTCGTAAATCACCAACACCTCCAACATCATGTGTTATACTGGAATTTATCAATTGAATTTAGAATAAAACTTCGTATCAGTTAAACATACACGAAATCATTCTTTATACGGTATTTTAAACACATATTAAAAAATTCATCCGATCGGTTGACGACGCTAATCAATAGTAATTCAGCTGCATTTAACGTTCATGTGAGGAATGTTTTGTTTTTTTTGTAACCAAACTGTGTTCAACTGTTCCTCGTTAAAGTACTGGCTGTAGTCAGGTAAAATACTATTGTGTCTTTAATTTACCTCATATTGTTTTGAACAAACGACCTATAGGAAGATGTGCTCTCATGACTACTAAAACCAAATAGCTTGTATCATATTATCATTGCTATCTGATTACATGTATATTATGTTTGAAGTGATCTGTATTTTAAGTGTAATACCCCTGAAAACAGGACACCCTGAAAACCGGAATTCCCTGAAAATCGGACGATTTTTGAAGTCCATTTTTCGGAATCTATTAAAATTTCTCCGAGGACCGGAATTCTCAGAAAACCAGATTTTTGGCCACGTCCGTAAGGGGTCCGGGGTATTGACATTCACATCGTTCTATCAAGCGGAGAGTATAATTACATACAGTTGACAACTCACCCGTCCATAATCATGGAATCTAGAGTTGTCTCACCGTGTTCATCAGGGTGACTTCCCCAACCAACAGCAAAGTTACATTGTTCTACCTCACACTCACTACATCCAGCTTCTACAGCATCAACAGACGTTTTATTTGGACTTGTTATTGTATTCCAAGCTGTATTAGTGGAATATAACATGTTGAAACCAAGTATTCTATTGTTAACAACCTCAGGTCTAGTAATAATCGATACTGAAAATAGTTCACTAAGATCAGATAGGTACGGTCCCTGCATGCATACAACAAGAAAGTTACGTGCATAAATGGACAATATAATTGTTTATTTGATACAAAGAATACACACTTAAAATACGAATGCATGATTGTGATGTTGTTATCTATAATGTGACGAACAGTTAAAATCACTGCAGTCAATAACAAACAGAAGAAAAGTATATGGTTAAGTTATATACTTTAAATTATTATGATTCTTTAACGATTTATACATACGGTAACGTTGTAGTATGTGCATGTTCGTAAACAGTACTTACAGTTCTTTGATTATT
This sequence comes from Lutraria lutraria, assembly GCA_964023205.1. Taxonomy (NCBI): domain Eukaryota; kingdom Metazoa; phylum Mollusca; class Bivalvia; order Venerida; family Mactridae; genus Lutraria; species Lutraria lutraria. The sequence goes on from OZ026833.1 coordinate 48,845,945, forward strand.
CTTTCACCTAAGTACAAACAATTGTTCATTAATAAACTACTGAACACAGATATTACCACTACATGTGCCTACCTCTTTAATATCATACTAGGATGATATATGATAAGCAGACTTTATTCACGCTTAAGAATCACTACATTGAATGTTCACATATTTGTACCTTCAGTTCTCTGATTTTTTGTATGCAAGTCCTAATAAATTACACAGCATATTTATCAATAAAGAATCACTTACCGACATTAGTCGCGTTTACGAACGGCCATGTTGTTATAACAACAGGAAGTGGAAGTCCAGAACAAACATCCAAAATCAAAGTTATTGTGACGAACAGAAAGTGCAATTTGACTGACGCCATTTTCTTTTCAGCTACATGTATGTTTGAGTTAAGTATAAAGTCTGTCGGACACGATCTTACCTGTCATTGTCTCTAGTTTATCTCTAGTACAGAAGTTTATTCAAATGCTCTAATATCAATGATAAAATGTATGAGATGATTAAAAACTTACGAGAGATAAAACAAACAAAGCTGTGTAATATTTTGATTTCATGAGATTGTCTTAAGTAGGGACGGAATGAAAGGGAGACGATTTGTCCGAGATTGAATAAATAGTATTCCAGAGTTATCCATATCTGACGCTGACTCCGGCAAATAATTCGTGACTATTGACAGTCAGTCCACCGAGGTAAATACACTGAATACATACATGTACATAATTCGAATTTGTTCACTGAATATATACATGTACATAGTTCTAATTTGTTCACTGAATCCATACATGTACACTGAGTTCTTATTTGTTCACTGAATACATGCATGTACGCTGAATTCTAATTTGTTACTGAATACATACATGTACGCTGAATTCAATTTGTTACTGATACTGAGTTCTTATTTGTTCTGTTCACTGAATACTTACATGTACACTGAGTTCTTATTTGTTCACTGAAAACATGCATGTACGCTGAATTATTATTTGTTCACAGAATATGTACACATAGTTGTTATTTGTTCACTGAATACATACATGCACACTGTATATTATACTAAATGCATAACTATACGTTAAACACATACATGTACACTGGATAGATACATGATTTATTCAAACAAGATGTACAAAAAGACGTTCATTACTTGTGTTGACGCTTACTTGTCCGCTAGTTATCGCAGTGAACAGTACTGTGAAATATTAACCTTAAATTAGATTTTAAAGTCTAACCTGTGTTAGCGGCAACCTTATAGTAAAGGCCATCATGTGAATAAAGGCCAATCTTTTAAAAACCCTCATTGATTGCTTAATGACTTTCGAATAAAGACCATCTGTCAACTGAGGTAACATTTAGTAATTCCCAAGGATGGCCCTTGTTCACAGGTACAACTGTACTAGTATGTCATTCTTATACAGTATGTTTATTATTATTATTAAGTAACGTGTAATACTTATATATTATATAAATGTAATACATACTAGTAATAAAAAGAGTAAAAGTATTTCTAAATCAATGTATTTACGTCAAACTGGATACAGCGTTAAATAAGAACACATCATGTAAACATAATACAATTAATTAATATTAGTGCTATTTCAATTTGACTAGGGTGTGATACTAATTTAGAATAAACAATATAGTGTGATTTAACTATTTTAATATAAACACGGTCAAACATGTCAACAAAGGCCACCATTGGGTAAGACAAAATAAATATGGCCTTAATTGACAGGTGGCCTTTGTTCGGTGTCAATTTGTTCTAAATAATCAATGGCGGTTATTTAAAAAAAATGGCCTTTATACACAGGGTGGCGTTAATTAAGGATGGCCGCTAACACAGGTTTAACTGTACTTATTTGATTGTTAGTCACTTCGTATCTGAGATGATGTTATAATGATATGTCGTACAAACAGATGTACAAGGTAAATTCGACTTGATTTTATCAAGTGTACGGCGTCTGATGTTATAATTGTATCAAGATCATCATAAAATTACTGGTTTAATTTATGAATACAACCATTATCAATAAATGATTATATATTTTGAAACATATCAGATTTAGACAGTAGTATGCTTTATCATTCATAACAGATCTTGTATCTGCCACTAATATCAAATAATCATGATACTTCGCAATCATTTCTGAAGGTCAATATACCAAAAACTTTTGTTGGATTGAAATAAAGCTTATCTTCTCTGTTTACGCTTTGAGAATATTTTATCATCGATTTAGAAGAGAGAAAATATAAGATACAAGAAAACTATAAAAACATGAAAACGTCACACCTTAACCCAGCACGTAAACATTCCATGATTCTTGTTTTATACCCGAATAGACAATTAACCAACCGCTATATTATCTTCCTCTATTTACGATGATGATTTACGCAGGAATTATATTTTATCGTCGGGCCCCACAAGTCGATTTTCGAACCCAATTGCCATTTAAGCTGTTTTCCTATAAGTCTGATGGTAGCGCCGTTCGGATTTTCTCGGGTCATAAATCGCAGCTTTGATAATTGAATGAATAAAAATAAATTGCGTTGAATTTGAAGACTCAATTTGAACTAGTATGATTTAACGATTTCATATTTTCCGTCGCTTGACGCTCAGTGATATCGAAATATTGTAATTTTAAAGGAGATTTTCTTTCACTTTTTATCACAAGTCACTCTATATCTTGATTAAGTTTACATTATGGTATACGATTCACGGTTTTCATATGTTTTATGGTTCATAAACTCAGTGTTAGGCGAACGTTTGGTGATAAAACAGTAGGTTGTTTAGATATACTAAATGATCGGCACAGATTTAGGACCTTTGTATACCCGCTGATACTTGGGTTGTAGCCTTGAATAATTGAAACTGTTTAAACTAGAATTCCAACAATTTACTAACTTAATGCTCTACTCACATAATTTTGAGAACTTAGTGAAATGAAATCTTAATTATTTACGATAAACACTCTAATCTCTAAATACGATTCTTGAACAATTAAATTCCAATTTGATTTCTACTTTACAGCGTTCATTATAATACTCAAGTAGCTTAACGTTTATGTCTATAATGATTCAGAACAATAAGTTGATTATTTTGGATAAAATTCTTAATATCATCATTGTTATAATGAAATACAAGGTAATGTCATTGCTCAGATATCTATACTCCGCAATAAAACGATGATGGCGATATTGGATAGATGGTAAAACGACGATGATGATGATGCTATTGAATAAATGGTAAAACGAATTTCTCTAAATTCCAGTTACTGCATATATAGTTAAATTTGTAGTTTGCCATGTACAACGCTTGCGGTACCTTCTGTGACTCTCATAGTAACAAGATTTTACCAAGCTAACGATCTTCGTTGGCTTTTTAAAAGTCGTAAATTATAGCACAGTAAGGATTTATAGCATGGTCTAGACCGCGTTACTCCGGAGCCTCTAATGTACGCTATACACATTCATCTATTTTACATTGACTTTTTTTTTCAATTCAACTTTACGTACAATATAGAGTTAATTGTTATATGTTGCCATCAATTCCTGTGCTTTCCGATTAAACTGCTAGTTGAAGGAAGTATAGATTGTCTGTTATTACAGTGTTGAAATCTCTCCTGGGTTTTTAAGTATTTGTTTGAACATTGGAGAGTTTGATCCAATGTAGAATAGATCTTACACTGTTTATTCCAGCATTGCATACCATTGTAGCATATGGATAAATAATTATCCTTATTTATTTTCCAAACATTTCTTAATCAGATTGACTTTTCATTCTTTTAGCATTACCACCTGTGAACAAGCTTTTTATACTTCGTGGGAAGTCTGAACGTATCGCTATCTAGTGCATTGTTGAGGAGAAACGTGTAAATGATCTTGTTAAAGTGTCGAAGCGTCCAATTTATGTTCAATGTAAGATAATGATATCGGGAGTCTATACTTAGAAACAAAGGTCAACAAGTGTATATTTCAGCTTCTTTCAAGATGCTGTTTGTTTGTTGTTTCAGCTTAGATAGGTTCACGAGGTACAAACGGTTTACACATATATATCATATGAGATCTGAAGCGTTTAGATTACCTACTATTCATGTGTTTACATCTGGTTGGGACATTTACTTCAGACAATTTTCAATTTCTTAACTATCAATCCTCATTATCTCTTAAGAATAGCTTAGCTAGCAGTCTGAATGCATTAGTTTCATAATAGTTATGTATTTTTATTGTTAATCAATGCTTCATGGTCTTTTATACAATGAAGTTTATATGTCTCGAAAAATGCTACGATTGTATGTTTGTCCGTACGTGTCATGTGACTAATTCATTCATAAAAGAAAAAATACGATATTCTTCATAATCTGATAATGTGTACAAGCTGCAAATATCAATATATCCATTGTTACGTATACCACATGTGACATGAGTACTACAGGTGACATCATTACTACAGGTGTAATAATTACTACAGGCGACGTGATTTCCACAGGTGACATGATTACTACAGGTGACATTATTACTGTTGATGACATGATTACTGCAGGCGACATGAGTACTACAGGTGACATGATTACTACAGGTGACATGTGCACTACAGGTAACATGTGTACTACAGGTGACATAACTACTACAAGTGACGTAATTACTACAGGTGACATGATCACTACATGTGACATGGTTACTACAGGTGACATGATAACTACAGGTGACATGATCACTACAGGTGGCATGAATGTTAATGGTGAAATGATTGTTACCGGTGACATGATTGCTACATGTGACATGATTGTTACTGGTGTCATGATTGCTACAAGTGACATGATTACCACATGTGACATGATTACTACAGGTGACATGATCGCTACATGTGACATGGTTACTACAGGTGACATGATCACTACATGTGACACGGTTAGTACAGGTGACATGATTACCACATGTGACATGATTACTACAGGTGACATGATCACTACATGTGACATGGTTACTACAGGTGACATGATCACTACAGGTGGCATGAATGTTACTGGTGAAATTATTGTTACTGGTGTCATAATTACTACAGGTGACATGATTACCACATGTGACTGATAACTACAGGTGACATGATCACTACATGTGACATGGTTACTCCAGGTGACATGATCACTACAGGTGGCATGAATGTTACTGGTGAAATGATTGTTACTGGTGTCATAATTACTACATGTGACATTATTACTACAGGTGACATGATTACCACATGTGACATGATTACTACAGGTGACATGATCACTACATGTGACATGGTTACTACAGGTGACATTATTACTACAGGTGGCATCATTACTACAGGTGACATGATTACTACAGGTGCCATGATTACTACATGTGAAATTCTTACTACATGTGACATTGTTACTACATGTGTCATTTTTACTACAGGTGACATTCTTACTACATGTGATATTGTTACTACAAGGGACATTGTTACTACATATAATATTGTTGCTACATGTGACATGTTTACTACTTGTGACATTGTTACTACATGTGACATTGTTATTACATGTGACATTGTCACTACATGTGATATTATTACTACAGGTGACATTGTAACTACTTGTGACATTGTTACTACATGCGACATTGTTACTACTAGTGACATTGTTACTACATGTGACATTGATACTACATGTGATGCTCTTACTACATGTGACATTGTCATTAAAATGAAAGTGTTCTACAGGTGACATGATTACTACAGGTGACATGATTACTACAAATAAAAGGATTACTGCAGGCGATACGAGTACTACATGTGATGCTCTTACTACATGTGACATTGTCATTAAAATGAAAGTGTTCTACAGGTGACATCATTACTACATGTGACATGATTACTTCAGGTGACATCATTACTACCTGTGACATGATTACTACAGGTGACATCATTACTACAGGAGACATGATTACTGCTGGAGACAAGACTACTACAGGTGACATGATTATAACAGGTGACATGATTACTTAATGTGACATGATTATTTACTGTGACATGAGTACTACAGGTGACATCATTACTACAGGTGTAATAATTACTACAGGCGACGTGATTTCCACAGGTGACATGATTACTACAGGTGACATTATTACTGCTGATGACATGATTACTGCAGGCGACATGAGTACTTCAGGTGACATGATTACTACAGGTGACATGTGCACTACAGGTAACATGTACTACAGGTGACATAACTACTACAAGTGACGTAATTACTACAGGTGACATGATCACTACATGTGACATGGTTACTACAGGTGACATGATAACTACAGATGACATGATCACTACAGGTGGCATGAATGTTAATGGTGAAATGATTGTTACCGGTGATATGATTGCTACATGTGACATGATTGTTACTGGTGTCATGATTGCTACAAGTGACATGATTACCACATGTGACATGATTACTTCAGGTGACATGATCACTACATGTGACATGGTTACTACAGGTGACATGATCACTACAGGCGGCATGAGTGTTACTGGTGAAATGATTGTTACTGGTGTCATAATTACTACAGGTGACATGATTACCACATGTGACATGATTACTACAGGTGACATGATCACTACATGTGACATGGTTACTACAGGTGACATGATCACTACATGTGACATGGTTACTACAGGTGACATGATCACAACAGGTGGCATGAATGTTACTGGTGAAATGATTGTTTCTGGTGTCATAATTACTACAGGTGACATTATTACTACAGGTGACATGATTACCACATGTGACATGATTACTACTTGTGACATGATTACTACAGGTGAAATTATTGTTACGGGTGACATGATTACCACATGTGACATGATTACTACTTGTGACATGATTACTTCAGGTGACATGATTGTTACGGGTGACATGATTGCCACATGTGACATGATTACTACTTGTGACATGATTACTACAGGTGCCATGATTACTACAGGTAACATGATTACCACATGTGACATGATTACTACAGGTGACATGATTACTACAGGTGACCTGATTGTTACGGGTGACATGATTACCACATGTGACATGATTACTACTTGTGACATGATTACTACAGGTGACATGATTGTTACGGGTGACATGATTACCACATGTGACATGATTACTACTTGTGACATGATTACTACAGGTGACATGATTACTACATGTGCCATGATTACCACATGTGACATGATTACCACATGTGACATGATTACTACTTGTGACATGATTACTACATGTGACATGATTGTTACGGGTGACATGATTACCACATGTGACATGATTACTACTTGTGACATGATTACTACAAGTGCCATGATTACTACAGGTAACATGATTACCACATGTGACATGATTACCACATGTGACATCATTACTACTTGTGACATGATTACTACAGGTGACATGATTGTTACGGGTGACATGATTACCACATGTGACATGATCACTACAGGTGACATGATTACTACATGTGACCTGATTGTTACGGGTGACATGATTACTTCAGGTGACATGATCACTACAGGTGACATGATTACTGCAGGTGACATGATCACTACAGGTGACATGATTACTACAGGTTACATGATTGTTACGGGTGACATGATTACCACATGTGACATGATTGCTACTTGTGACATGATTACTACAGGTGACATGATTGTTACGGGTGACATGATTACTACAGGTGCCATGATTACTACAGGTGACATGATTACCACATGTGACATGATTACTACAGGTGACATGATCACTACAGGTGACATGATTACTACAGGTGACCTGATCCATTCAGGTGACATGATCACTACAGGTGACATGATTACTACAGGTTACATGATCATTACAGGTGACATGATCACTACAGGTGACATGATTACCACATGTGACATGATTACTACTTGTGACATGATTACTATAGGTGACATGATTGTTACGGGTGACATGATTACCACATGTGACGTGATTACTACTTGTGACATGATTACTACAGGTGACATGATTGTTACGTGTGACATGATTACTTCAGGTGCCATGATTACTACAGGTGACATGATTACCACATGTGACATGATTACTATATGTGACATGATTACTATAGGTGACATGATTACTACAGGTGATATTGTTGCTACAGATGATATCGTTACCTTAGGTGTTATTTTCATGTTTTTATTTCCAGTTATATTGTGGCAGATTTCTTCAAGCCTGGTTGCTATCAATCCTGTCTATTTTTCTTGAATATTATGTTTTTATTGATTAAATTACATGTTAGGCAGAGAGCAAGCGTTACAGAAATTATTTTTTGTAGTTTTTTTTCTTCATGGTAATGATTTAAGATACAGCTATCTAAAAGTGCGAATAGTACTTATGTAGCTTATTATTATGTTGCGATTGTTTCCTTATTATTAACTATAATTTTTAGTTTTGACTTTGTCTGAAATTACCAGTTTTTCTTCTTTGTATAACGATATTATATTACCCGTCATATTTCTTATTTCATTTTACCCATCCTCTCAGACCAGTCAAATATATTTCGTGTTCGTTGATAAGAACTTACTCAAGTACAAGTACATTTTGTATTTCCTAGTACTGCCTCTAGCTCCCATTTACATTCCTATATAGTCACATAGTTCAAACTCTCACATTCTGTGAAGTTAAAACAATAAATACTCTCAAATTGTGTATGGTTTGTGTTCATCTTGTTTCAAATGTTCAAAAACAATTTCTGTTCTACCAAAACATATATTTTATTACCAAAAGATTACAACAAAGAAATAAAATATGTCTTTTATTGACTCAACTTCTCTAGGGATTTCCTGAACGGATGGATGTATCGATGCACGCTGTAAATACGTATAAACAGTAGGATGCTCTCACATTATGGATCGAGGAAAGAAAATAACCGTGTAATGTTAACGTTGATTATACGATAAAGGTATAAGTGCTCTAAGGTAACGCAAGTCATAAAATGAAACAAAACTCCACGGAATGAAAGCATTGTAATAAACTTGTTTTGGTGATAAATCATTGAATGGTTTAAAACAAAGGAGTTCTCGAGTACTGTTTATCTTCAAGACTACTGAACAGAACTCTCTTTCATTTATAAAGGTACCGGAGTATTTAATCGTTTTATTGCATCTTTAATTATTTCAATGTTTAATAAATTCATATTTAATAGTTAGATTTTCTATTCAAAGAAAAATATTGAAAAAAAGTAGTTTTACTTAGAATTGTGCGAACATTTTGTACACCATGATGTATAAATTAGAGACTGCCCGAGGCACGCGGAAAACTACTTTCTAGTTCAAAATACACATATAGTATAAAAAGTAATTCGCATGCATCGTAATTTGTATTTTTGATTCTTATTAAATAAATCGTATCTCATACAGGTACTAAGTTAAGATCGGAATGTCGCAGACATTGAACAAATATGTGATCAGAGTTCCGGGAACAAGCGCGAATGGTTCCCGCCAAAATTGATCATTCTTTGCCAGGAAGTTTTGTAAAAAGACAAAACATTAATCCTATTTCGCACATCAAACATATTACGTCAATGTTTTCTCATATCTAATCAATGCCTACCGTTCTTAAATTGTATCAAATTTACCCATCTCTGTAGCTTATAAGACTGAACACGACTCTCTAATTAATCAAATATTCACCCGTAACACAGATACACTCAGAAGCAGCAAGTAGGTAAAATTCTTTGAATTCACCAGAGTTCAACTTTTTTCAGTAGATAATATGAACTGCGTGAAAGATTCCGCTTTGTATAGAAATAGAAAGTGTAGACCCGCCTATATAACAGTACATCAGTAAATACTATACTACTACCGTAAGAAATATTATCATTGAACGATGTGTGAGGTCTAATTCATGCTAGAAAGAAGAGAATACCGGCAAATCCCTTGTTGACCATCAAGTAATGAAAAAACTGTTCTGTTTTGATTTCTAGTCGATTTAACAAACTCAGAAGACAACCCGTTTCGCCAGGATAGGGTGCGATGTTCATACTATGCAGGCGTTTATCAAGTTTAATAATTTTGTTTTTACTTGCGTCAGTTGTAGTTCATCCCTGGTTCGTATTAAAGAGGACAATTAAAGAAAGTAATGTAAATCTCTAACAAGTTAATTTGCTGTTAAATCTATCAATAAAAGACGTTTAACAGACTGTGAAATTAATTCGTATATGTTATTTTCTAGGCTATAAATCGCTACGTATTCTTATAATGTGACCATGTCTCTTCACAATGATAAGGCGAGAAAAAAGAGAAAAAATCAGACGAAAATATAACTGAATGTGTGCCATTGTAATCATAAAGTGGCTGACCCGCCCACGGGGAGAGACTGATGAATGGTCGGCTGGTTTCACTGGACATACTATAAGTGATTACATTCATAGAACCTATTGACACGAAGATCTTGGCTGAAAGACGACTACCATTGGTTGTATGTTGACTTTTAAACCTTGGCAGGCAACGTGTGGGGTCCTCTCTCCACCAAATATACAACGTAAATACTTGCCGTGTATTTTGGATTGAGTACTTTATGTACGACTGTAGTTTGTTCTGTAACAGACTTTAAATGTCAATTCATGACATTCGTTCACTCAACGAGGCGATCTCATCCAATATAGGGACTTAATTTAACACCCGTCAAATATATGGGTTTTTAAAAGACAAGTTCTCATAAGTTAATGAATGGTCAATCTATGATATGGAATTTAATTGAAATTGTTCTGATTATTTCAACGGTCTCATGAAAGTCAACCAGAACATCTTAGAACGATAGAAAACGGATGCATAATATATAAGTAAACATTTAAAATAATGTATTTATAAGAAATATTTGTGTGACAATGAAAAAATGGGACAATATTTTATAAAGAAAATATTCATAGAATTAATATTTAAAACTAATTGGAAGTGGTGCAGATAAAACTGATTTCGCTAGATATGAAACTAACTGATGTTAAATTGCTCTGGACGGTTGTGATACTGATAGTGCTAACAGCTCGGGAAATTCGGAGTTCAAAGGGAAGGAAAAAGAGGGATAAGTATGGACTAAAATTTTCTGATTGTGGTAAATATTTCTTACATTTTATCATCATATCTATACATCTTTTCTGCTACTAATATTGAAATGTTACAATGTTCATAATGCGAATACATGTATATGCAATAGCATTTTTTGCACTTTATGATAGATAATAAATTGTCAATCTTACATTTTGTAAGATATGAAATTAATTCCATAATTGAAATATAGTGGAAAATAGAATATGTTCACGTTACGCTTATTAATTTATGGCAGCGTTTATTGTATGTTTATGGTACACAATAACTTTTTATCATTCGAACTACATTGGTGTACTTATCTTAAATGCTGTGTTCATCCTTTGACAACAGAAAAATATGAAGAAAACTTGTAAATAACGTTTAAATTTACAGTTAACACTAATAATAAATCATAAATATTGAAGTTTACGTCAACAATTATGTGTAAGAAACACATAACACTGTGGTAGATCGTATACAGTCGCCGCCCTGTAAACTTCTCACCCAATTTGCTCAAACTTGCTTCAAGAACTTGGGCTAGTCTTTCAGGCGCAATAACTTTAAATGAAAATTTGTGAATTATTTATCATTGTTTTTTTTTAATTCAAATTATAACTTTTATAACAGGGCAATTTCATAATAATATCTTGTAATGTATTACACTGTTTTTGTGGTGAAATCATTCAATTCTGTATATTCGAATACAGTTTTAAGAAATATATTTATTACAAGTAAGTTGTTCAGATCTAGATATGTTCGTGATTGTACTAAATGCTAACATAATACAATCACGTGACATGTAGCTTAGTTAACAAGAATCATGAATTATGGACTATTTAGCGGAAATTTGAAACATTTCAAATATGATATAAATGATACACTTTTATTTACTATTCAAATAAAACATGTTAATAATTGCCTTAGACTGAAGGTTTAGTCAAATAATGTAAGTAACATCGTATGAACTGTTATTTATACAATACTTCTCTTAATATAATAGTTGGCGCTTGAGTATCAATATTTATATTAAAATGTTCAATTAATTAGGTTGAATCGTTCAGTTACTGTAATTTTATGTAAATAAACTTCAACTCGTGTCTCTCATGTGGTGTATAAGTGTAAATCGGTGCATCGCGTGCTGCCGCTTTTTTCGTGAAAATATTTATTTAAAACACATATTTTGGTTTTCAGATAATAACCATTAAACTTTTTATCTTGTATTTTATAAAAGACAAACATGTTATTTTGATTAAAAGGTATACTCATGAAGAAATCAGTAAGCTAACATAATGACGCTTAGTCGATACTGATTCCCTTTGGTTACATTGAATTTCACACAATGATTTCATGCCATGTATTCAATGATCAATGTTTCTGATACTAAATCGGTTTGAAAGATTATCTTATTTTCTGTTGTTCATATTAGTGTCGCATCACATCGATAACAGACAATGATGCTCTCTAAAGAAATCAGTTTTTTTATCAGATAATGATGTAAAACAAAATGTTGATATTGTATGTGAAGTATTTAACATAACCTTAGTTTATAAGTTCTGCTCCTGTCAAACTTGACACGTTAAGGTCTAAGTACACACGTACTAAGGTTAATACTTTTTCTACGAGTTGATAACTTAATAATAGTGTTTTTTTACTCATGTACGTAAACAAATTGATATACAGTGAAACCTGTGTAAGCGGCAACCTCCGAATAAAGGAAACCCTGTGAATAAAGGAAACCCTGTGAATAAAGGACACTCTGTGAATAAAGGACACCCTGTGAATAAAGGACACCCTGTGAACAAAGGCATTTTGTTTTAAAGTCTATCATTGATAATTTAGAACAAAATGACATCCGAATAAAGACCAGTGGTCAATAAAGGTCACACTTTGTCTTACTATAGGATTCAACTTTCATTTCTAGTCGTTTATCGAAGTGTAAACTCCCTCAGACCTCATAACACATTGAATAAAGCGGCTTTATGTGAAGTGTGTGTTATGAGGTCTGAGGGAGTTAACACTTCGATAAACGACCAGAAATGAAAGTTTAATCCTTTTATTTCCAATTTAATTCAATTGTTTAATTCAATTCTTACAAATGACGGGCATGAACCGCTAAAACTCTTTCGCTGGTAAATAATTATACATGTATAACTTGATGACGTCAAGATATGACGTCATCAGATAGGAATGTAAATAGTAAAGTAGTGTATTTTAAACGTTCATTTCTGGTCAACCATCGAATTGTTAACTCCCTCTGACCTCATAACACACATTGAATAATGCCTGTTACTGAATCTGTAATAACATAATTAGGTCAAAAGTAGTCCGTCGACGATGAACAGAAACAAAAAGTATTCGATTGAAAAGGAGTTTATCGAAGTGTAAACTCCCTCTATTGACCAATCAAAATGCGCAGATTTGTTAGAATTGGAAATAAACACGGATGACCTTTGTTCACATGTTTGACTGTACTGGTATATGTATACATGTTTGACTGTACTGGTATATGTATACATGTTTGACTGTACTGGTATATGTATACATGTTTGACTGTACTGGTATATGTATACATGTTTGACTGTACTGGTATATGTATACATGTATGACTGTTCTGGTATATGTATACATGTATGACTGTACTGGTATATGTATACATGTATACAAGATGATTACATTCAAGTCAAAATGTATAAACAAGCTGATAGGTATGCTCAAGTTGATATAAATACGTTAACAAATGTATAGTTATGTATACAAATTGAGATGTTATATATATATATATACAAATTGATACTATATATGTAGAAAATGATATATACAGTACAAACTCTACAGAGCGGCTCCCTCTCTTGAGCAACAACCTCCCTTCCACAAAAACATGATTTTCGCACTGCACGATTTAACTATTAATTTAACCTATCTAGAGCTACAACCTCTCAACAACAACATAATAGTTTTGCTTCTCACGTTATGTATACAAATTATATAAATTATTTTGCTTGATAATGTACTATTCGTATGGAAGGAAAAAATTGTTTTCTGAATAAATGATTACTTCTCAACTCATTAACATTATTCTAACGAGGATACAAATAAAAACTTACCAATACGTTAAGTACAACTTTAAAATATCAAATGTTTTCAAGTTACAGTTGCCACGCATAAATTGTACCGAGTTGAAATGATTGGTTAAACAGAGCTAGTTTATCTGTTAAATTTGCGATATATTTACCAAGTTTTATTGACTTATCACCGCTTTTTAACACGATCAAGTGATTCGTTCTGTATCAGGTATCCCATAACCTTAACATATGTTACAAACTTTATGAATGAATAAAAAATTGCATGGAATGCGTGGCTCGTGCCATTTATGTCATTATTGTATACGGATCAACAATTACAACTGTGATATAACACAAAAACATAAATATAATCAGTATCGTGCTGAAAGTACATAAGTGTGTTTTTATTCTGATAGCACTAACAACGGGTGTTGAGCTAACTGGGGGGTATGTCAAAATGAACTCGAAAAACTAAGGACAGTAGTTTAGGGAACGTTGTGATATGAAAGACGGTACAGGAGAATGACAATACACTGTTGTATTCATAAACAAATAAAGCTACACCCACTTTACATAAAGATAAACATACGTATGAAGACAAAACAATGACACTAGTTGCTATACCCACCGCGACGAGATGCATTTATAGCGTTAAATGTTTTACAATTATTGTATTCATCCTCTATAGTATCTTGACTCTCATGTCTTGCCATTTGAACAACATTGTTTTATGTTTGTTTAATTTGAAGAATTTCAGGTACAATAAGCTTGTTATATTGTTGTTGTTTTTTTGTACAATTTGAAACGCTGTTGTCAGTTATAAAACCTAAGTTCAAAAGAGACATTTTGTGACAACAACGGAAAGGAAAATTTAGTACACTATGAGTACGTCTAGACGACATCTTTGACGACATTCTTGTAAAAAATGCAAAAACATGCAAGTTTTTAAACATTTGACTTGGCCAGCTCGATTAGACCTGTCTGTATATGGCACTTGATTAGCAAGCGGCCTAGGCCTCAAAGGCTAGTAGAGGCTGTAATTGTTTTAGAGAAACCACAAACTTTGATTTACACATCATGTTTGTTTGATTAACGATTTTACCAAAGACATGCAAATTGTAGCAAACCATGAAGGTGGTAAGTTCGTGATGAATGGATTGTCAATGGTTAGACATTCTTCTTATCATTTATCATTATGTGCATCAAATTGTGACCGACTTTTTTATCGAGTAATCGTGATCCTTCACCGACCAGACTTTTAAACTGATCATCGCCTTGAGTTTATTTTATTAAACCACTATCGTTATTTACCACAAAATTATTGAATTTTATCGACAGCGGTTTGCTGAATTAGATCTACGTTACCTGACACAATCAGTTTTTTGACACGATTATTTTCCAAATAATACCTATCAGTATAAACTATCTAGTTTAGATATTAATTTACTGCGGTGTGTATCAAGCATACAGGAGAACACCTAGTGGAGGCACGGAGGTCAGATAAAACTATATTCATATATTTGACACGTAAGTTTGGAATTTTGGCATGTGTGTCAACACATTATAAATCTATAAGACGGGAGACTCGGGTTATAATGTTTATATCGTGTCAGACATGTGGCTGATGCTTGTCATAAACTGTTGAAGGTTGCTACACGTAGTCTATCTATACGTGTGTAATTTGATACACCATGGCACACGTACATAAGCAATAAACGTCAAAATGAATTCCTGTACATTATGTTTGCCTATTAATTAATCGAACAATCTGTGTTTCATTGAGAGTGTAGCATGGTGAAATTAATTATATATTACCATGGATAATTGATCATTAAAATGAATCAAAGTTAGTTTCATATAATACTAAACCACGTGATGTACACGTGATCAACTTTGTTGTAAATCGTTACCGTAACATAAAGAAGACTTGGACTCTCGTAAAAAGAGAATATGCCGGCTAGAAGAGCTTAGAGGAGAAACTCAATCGAACGCAACCACAGCCGTGGTTTTAAGATTCAAAATAGCTACCGGTCGATTGACCAATCGAATCGGCCAATTGACAAACCTAACTTGTACTTCATTGGTAAGAGCTCTTGATACCACTATTGTCCGTCCAAGATAAGCTTTTATTATAAGAGGCAAATGACCTTCCTAAAATTTCTCACATGGATTAAATGACCTGTTACCATGACCGAGACAGCATATTTTATTGAACCCAAAATTTCATGACAACATGAAAAGAAACAGATGATCGTTAGTTGCTCATTTTGAAAACAAATCGTAATGGAACGCGTTGAGCTATGACGTCACGGAGAACGGTGTAGTATTAACATTGAGTCATGCGGACCCGGAGAAGGCTTTTGTAAAATTTACATTAAGCTATGACGTCACGGAGAACACTGTAATATTTACATTGAGTTAGGACGTCACGGAGAACGCTGCAGTATTTTAATTGAGGTCTGACGTCACGGAGAACGCTGTAGTACTTATATTGAGCTATGATGCCACGGAGAACGCTGTAGTATCTACAATGCGCCATGACGTCACGGAGAACGCTGTAGTATCTACAATGCGCCATGACGTCACGGAGAACGCTGTAGTATTTACATTGAGCTAGAACGTCACGGAGATGTTTACGTACGCCTACGCTGGCCTGACCTGGTTAAACGATATTTTGGTCTAAATAAAAATATGTATCAGCAGAATTTTCGAACCAGAACCGATCTTATATAGGACAACAGAGCTAAATAAATGAAAACAAGATTTGCTATTAAAAAGTGTTGCCGGCTCAGATATACTTTACTCATTTATCTGTTGATTAGCAGCACATTCGACAGCTATGGTATTTTCAGGGCCGCCCCAGGGTGAGGGGTGATGTACAGGACCGGGCATTTATATCCCTGCTCGTTTCGAATAGTTCTTCCTGGTTGTATATCGTGCCCGGTGTAAAGCACTAATACATGCGTCATCTGTTTCCTGTGATCTTAACATAGTACTTGGCTCTGTAATTGGGATGGGGACACTGAGAAAGCGTCCATGAAAAGTACTGAAAGGAGGAGCCGATATTCGAACCCACGATCTTTCGTTTAGTGGTCCAGTGCCTTGCCACTTGACCACCGATCACCACCTCGCTAGGGTTCAAGCGATTTTACATTTGAAATGTATAAAGCGTCAACTTCATAAAGTTCAAACATTTTCTGATACAAATACAAAGGGATCCGAACACTTAAATTAGGCCTAAGTCCAAGTGTTTAGAATGAATGTTTCATTAAGCAGGTAAATGTCAATTCAAAAGATATTGTTACTTAGGAGTAAAGACAATAATACATTGTTCATCTGTCACGGAGACTATTATATCGTTGTTAAGTATACCACGTGCCGTATTGTAATTCATTCTGACATATAATGGAGATGTAACCCGTCTGTTTAACACCATTTAGACAGATTAACACGGTGTTCACAGGATGTCATGTTTATAATGCGGACCACCATGAAATCTCTACGCTCAAATAGCAAATTATGTTGTTGGTACGTTATTTACTGGCCTTTACAAACTGTGCTCATTTTTTGTTTATATTTTCGGAGATAGAAATAAAATAAGTAAATAGATTGTGAAATTCTATAAGACAACTTTCTTAATATGTATATCTGACTTTATACACTATGTACATGTATTAATAAACTTATGTTTCTGTTAAGTTCCGTGTAATTTAAACTTCATGCAAAAATGTATTGTAAGAACTTAACTGTATGTAAGATAAAATGTTTTAATGCATGGAAAACTTCCTATTTATGTTACAATGTATAATAAAAACTCCATATTTTCAAATCTATGCCATAATGTATAATAAAAACTCCATATTTTCAAATATATGCTATAATGTATAATAAAAACTCCATATTTTCAAATCTATGCTATAATGTATAATAAAAACTCCTTATTTTCAAATCTATGCTAGATCTTTAATGTATAATAAAAACTCCTTATTTTCAAATCTATGCTATAATATTCTAAAAACTGTCAAAACGTTTAAATTTGGGGCACACTACAATGAGAGCAAGGTTCCCGAAAAGCTCGTGCAGATTAGAAGGAAAGCCGGGACCCACGCTTATTTTGTCATTTCCGTCAATCGAAAAAATGGCGACTGCACTACCTTGGTGTTTTTTATACACCAAATAAGGTAAAAAGAGTTTTCCTTCGACAGATTTGCGGAATTGAAAAATAACTTCCATAAACGTATACAAATCACGAAATCGAGTGCCTATGATTTAAACTACAAACGATAAACAAGAGGATGTTAGTCTATCTACCGGTGTTCATGTACCATCGATAACGGAAGTGTTGTCATGTAAATATCACTGAACAGGAGCATAAACAACAAACAGAAACAACATAATGTTGTTAGACCACCAGCAAGTCGTGGAGAAATGGTTTTCTTTGATAGAGAAATGATTACCTAGTTAATATGTAGTACATGCGTTTATCTACAACAATCGTTTATAACAATACAAGTCAATTATTTAATTGACTATTTAAAACAATATTTACTATAATCTTTTATCTTGTCAAGATCTGCAGAACGAAACATGTTTTACCATTAGCTATGAAATAACTATCATAGCAAGTTCCACTGAGCGTTTACTGAATGAATCAAATATAAAGTACATGATTAATAATAAGTACTTATTTTAATTTTCTGTTTTATTCTGACGTAATAATGTAGTACCGATTAATTCATTTACAATTACCATAAATATGATTATCTCAGGACTGTCACGTGATAATACAGAGCATCACATTAGATTTATCACGTGACTTGTCTTTTGGTTACCACGTGACATTACATGAATGAATGTTTTGTTCTGACACCAGGATCTGTAGCTTATTTAAGTACAGAAATAGAAATAAGGAGATGATAAGTTATTTCAGTTATTTTCATCCTGTTAGGTCATTCCGTTCATTCTGTTGTTTGAGATATGAATAAATAATTAAACCATGGTTCGATTACAGTTTGACTGTACTATAACATACTGCTGGGGAAATGATGTACAATAATGATACAATTTGTAAAATATATGTATCATCATCGTGAGATTTTTTCTTTCTCGTATAAAATACAAACTTGTAAAGGTCACTGCGTGCAGCCTAAGTACCAACTTAGATTACAAATTTTAAAATGACAAAGCTTTTATTAGCGTGCTCATCCAGTGGTTGATAATTTGTTACTTCGAGTTTATGTTTTCTTTCCGTCAGTTTAGTTTAATCATGATTAGAGATACAGACAGTTCCTTCACTATTATCTGCTTGATATATAGAGTTTCAGTACAATATTAGCGTATGACGGCAACAACGCCGAGTTCAACAAGATTGTTCTGTATTTAAAGATTTATTTCTGAATGGAAAAGTAATTAATGTATACATTATCTTTATTAACATTAAATTAACCATGGTTTAGATAAGACACTAACTGTATGTAATGGTCACAGGTCAGTCGCTGATGTCTCTATCGGATATTGAAACAATTCATAAAGAACATTTTCAAAATTCCCTATCACGTTCATTTAGCCTTAACAGAATCTAGCACCTAATAAACGCAAGTAGAAAGTAGAAAAGATCAGCAATTAAAACTCTTGAATGGCTTTTCTAAATTATAATAATTGAAAGCCAAGTATGTTGCGAGGTTAAAAAAGCACATGCTACCTAGGACATTGTCAAGACGTGTAGATAACATATCCTATCTAGGACATTGTCAAGACGTCTAGATAACACATCCTATCCAGGACATTGTCAAGACGTCTAGATAACACATTATATCTAGGACATTGTCAAGACGTCTAGATAACACATTATATCTAGGACATTGTCAAGACGTCTAGATAACACATCCTATCTAGGACATTGTCAAGACGTCTAGATAACACATTATATCTAGGACATTGTCAAGACGTCTAGATAACACATCCTATCCAGGACATTGTCAAGACGTCTAGATAACACATTATATCTAGGACATTGTCAAGACGTCTAGATAACACATCCTATCTAGGACATTGTCAAGACGTCTAGATAACACATCCTATCTAGGACATTGTCAAGACGTCTAGATAACATATCCTATCTAGGACATTGTCAAGACGTCCAGATAACACATCCTATCTAGGACATTGTAAAGACGTCCAGATAACACATCCTATCTAGGACATTGTAAAGACGTCTAGATAACATATCCTATCTAGGACATTGTCAAGACGTCTAGATAACACATCCTATCTAGGACATTGTCAAGACGTCCAGATAACACATCCTATCTAGGACATTGTAAAGACGTCTAGATAACATATCCTATCTAGGACATTGTCAAGACGTCTAGATAACACATCCTATCTAGGACATTGTCAAGACGTCTAGATAACACATCCTATCTAGGACATTGTCAAGACGTCTAGATAACACATTATATCTAGGACATTGTCAAGACGTCTAGATAACACATTATATCTAGGACATTGTCAAGACGTCTAGATAACATATCCAATCTAGGACATTGTCAAGACGTCTAGATAACATATCCTATCTAGGACATTGTCAAGACGTCTAGATAACACATTATATCTAGGACATTGTCAAGACGTCTAGATAACACATTATATCTAGGACATTGTCAAGACGTCTAGATAACACATTATATCTAGGACATTGTCAAGACGTCTAGATAACACATTATATCTAGGACATTGTCAAGACGTCTAGATAACACATTATATCTAGGACATTGTCAAGACGTCTAGATAACACATTATATCTAGGACATTGTCAAGACGTCTAGATAACACATTATATCTAGGACATTGTCAAGACGTCTAGATAACATATCCTATCTAGGACATTGTCAATACGTGTAGATAATACATCCTATTTAGGACATTGTCAAATCCTCTAGATAACACATCCAATCTAGGACGTCGTTTAGATTTGGACTCGGTGTATGAACAAGAATTATTATTGTATGTTACGTCATCATCTTAAAGCATGATGAATCAGATTTGTTTTCTTGTAGAAAAACACACATATCACATAGTTTAGTGTGTTTTATAATCCACGTTAAACATCTGGTATAACAGGGAATGCCAAAATGGATGTTTTTACCTCTAAAACACCAACCATTCTAATCGTATTTTCAAATTGTGTATCGTGAAGATTTTCTGATTTTCACTGATTTGTCTATCGTGTCAGAAATGACGTTTCCGATTATCCATCATGTCAAACTTATTACTAATTCCAAAACCTATACATTTTTCCTTGTAATTATTTTATAATTTTCTGACACACACAGAGAATAAATGTAAAGAAATTATGCATCATTAGGTAACAGGCGGAAGTGTTATAACCCTAGAATATAATCTAATCATTTATAGGAACATATTGATACGTGGCATCTTATGGATCATTAGCAACACAGATGTAAGCTTACCTACGGGAACGATGAATGTATTTTACAATATCATTGTTTCAATGATATAACCCAGTGTATGGTTTATATGATATAATTCAATATAAATAAGATATGATACAATGCGATACAATATGCTACAATATCATACAATACATTATGATACTATATCACACAATATAATACAATATGATACATTATATGTATATATATTACAGTACAATATGATACAGCATTACGCAATATAGCACACATTATGCAATATAATACAGTGTAAAACGATATGACACAATATGATACCGTACATATAATAGGGTCACTCTAAAGTTTGCCTCTATATACATGTGAATTGATAACATTATGGCTTATATTGAATAAAAAGAAATTGTCGAGAGAAGGGATTATAATTAATCGATGACATAATAAAAATATATAATACCAACTGAAGTAGGTATACTCATTGATTTGATATATATATATATATTGCTTTATATAGTAAATTATCAATCAAACTGATACTTGTATAATACAAATATACGTCATGTTTTCAACAGTGGTTCGATGGTAGTGTAGAAGTGCTTTATTTCAACTTTCTTCACTACTTACGTGTACGAAGTGTAAATACACAAGTTACTGTTACAAGTAATTTACTTACTTATTTAAAATTCGCCTTTAGAAAACTTCAGTCTTTAATTTGAATTATAGTTTTATTTATTTCATTTACTGTATATTCTGAATGAATCATTTTGATATATTCATATAGAAAACATATTTATTATTATCTTACATCTGACAACAAAACATTGATATAAAATATCATCATGTTGGAAATAAATGGTTTTTACATAAATTAGTCACTAACCACAATTTTTGAATCTGTTGGTCTAAGATATAATACAATTTTACAATAAGAATGACTGTGTCTATGGTATATGATAAAAAGTTGTTTCCGGCATTTCATATTTGGCCACCAAGCAAGTCATATAAATGATTATAAATGTATTGGTAGATGTTGAAAGAAGTTAAAATTCATTTATCCTGCTACTGAATATACCAAACTCATTAATGGCCAAGATACGTGCATGCTTTCATATGATAGACGAGTTAATTATAAAGATAACAATTTCTACGGCCGTTTAAAAGCCATCAGGCCGCCGTACCTCTGTAACAAATCGGAATAATGAGAAATAATTCAGAAGCTTGGATCTCGTTAATGGTTCAAATTCATTTTTATAATGTACTTAAGAATTAGTTTTATCATTATAATGTCTATGTTCGCGGCTAAGTGTTGAGGGTAAAAAATACTGGGTTCATTTATGTATTTAAGAAGTTACAAAATATTTAAGTAAATTTACAAAGAATTTGATTTCCACCTCCGTCAAGCAGAGCTCTTGAAAATGTAAGATAGCGCGGACACTCAGCGTGCTCGACACTAAAGCTACTCTCTATTCTCCTGTTATGTTTACGGAACAAACACTAGTCATTGTACAATAGAATAAACCCATCAAGACGTTAAATGAACGATTGTAGGAAGACTATGCCTTCCATTGAAATGTTCGTTTATCTGAACTACCCCTTTGAATAGCTTGTTAATCTAGTCACGGATAATTTAGAGAAAAAGGCACAGACCCCCCAAGTGAAACGACACGTTCTATTAATGAAATAGGAGTTTCCAAGTTCCTATACCGTTTGATATAATTATTATATGTTCCGATCAAGAGATAATGTGAGATCTAGTCTCATTATTTCGGATATCGCGGTCGTTTAATGGGCAATAAATGACAAAAAGGAGATATAACAATTATTTCATACCTAGTAATACTAGTAATGCTTTCTACACGATGTACGACGTAGTGGTAGGAGGTTTTTATACAACAAATACTCAATAAATGGGAAATCTTTGTTATCCAATTAAGATAATTAGTGCTGACTCTTTTTGATAGATAAGTATATACTATTAATCAAGTGTGGTTTAATTACTTTACAAACATGTGGAATGAGTTGTTGAAATATTAAATATTTACGCAAAAACGACACCGACCTACACGAAAGTGATATTTCTGTACAGAGTTAATGGTCGCCAGATGAGACACAGGTGTGCACTCTACACGCATTTACCATTAATTGTATGTTTGTAATCACATATTTGTATACTATGAGTAGATAGACGTTACTGAGTAAACCAACTAAAAACGATGGGAAACAGCTAAATACATAAATGAAAAACTGTGTATGTGTCTATCTGTTGTGTAACGGCCCCTTCTATGGTCATTTCAGAGCAGCCCTGTGAGAGATGACATAAGATACAGGAGGACCAGGCATCCATAGCCCTGTTTTCTTTTCGAATAGTTCTTTGCGGCCTGGTTCTTTCTCGTGTCCAATGTTGAGCACCGGTACACGCCTCGTCATTTTCTGTGATTTTCTAGATACACTCTAGTACTGGGCTCGATAGTTAGGATGGGCACACTAAAAAGCGTTCAGAAGGCGAAGCCGATAATCGAACCCACGACCTCTCGTTTAGTAGTCCAGCGCGTTATCAGATGTGTGAGATATATACATGTATGTGTTGTATGTACAAGTTTTTACTTTTTCTATCCATATTCATTTTTATGTTAAATCTGTTTTTTTTAAGATTTCTCTAATTTCAAATATTTTCAGGGACGGAGTCAGATCGACCATTACGTTTTCACGATGTTAAAGCACACCCTGTACCAATTATCACCCCCGGGACGTTATACGTATCATTCAATGGAAATATAACAAAAGATCTACCTAACACCTTAGCCATAGAACTTGGACTTGTCAAATATTTTGTTGGCATCCCATTTCCATTGCCATGTTTTGACAGCAGATTAGGATCATGGTAGGTTATAGTCTTATTTCTCATACACCCAGTTTTCTTGCTTACGTATTTATGTTTACTTCCATGTCGCATGATAATTATATATTTGTGTATGTAAATGGTATGTAAATGGCAGATGTCATGAGTAAAATATCAGTTCTGTTCTATTCATATTATGATACTTTATTTTAATTTATTGTCATATTATGATGTTCTAGGATGGACAGTATTCAGCCAAATGTTTATTTTAATTTATTGCCATATTATGATAATCTATGATCGACAGTATTCAGCCAAATGTTTATTTTAATTTATTATCATATTATGATGTTCTAGGATCGACAGTATTCAGCCAAATGTTTATTTTAATTTATTATCATATTATGATGTTCTAGGATCGACAGTATTCAGCCAAATGTTTATTTTAATTTATTATCATATTATGATGTTCTAGGATCGACAGTATTCAGCCAAATGTTTACTTAATTTTATTAGTCTTCCTTATTTTCTATCTTACAATCATAGAATTCAACATTTATATTCAGTGTAAAAAACAGCGTATTGAAATCGTGTAGGGGTTTAGACTACCATGATGTGTTGTATTAGTGTTTGCGAGTAAGACATTTTATGATGAATCAGTTCTACTTTTGAGCATCCGCAGTAATCATTTTTAGACGGAGTTTCCTTGTTATTTTGTTATTCTGAAACATAATAAAACATGGGGAAATAATAAGATTAAAAACCCGCTGGTTTAATACTGCAGAACCTATAAGTGAGTAATTCCACTGTTTCATACTGGTTGAACATATACATTTTCTAGAAACAACAAAGTTATTTTACTGTATGGAAAAAATACCATCCAATGTACACGTATCAGTGTAAATTAATGGCGTCACGTCACACTGATCCGATCATATAAACATCAGGGTGCAACTATTATAAGTCAATAAAAATCAGATTACATGGTTTGCATTAATTGAAAACTATACATTGAAATAAACTACGTCTTAGTGGTAGGACGGTTAAATGAAATCTCTTGTGGATATCGCGCTATTGATCATGTATTGATAGACGAAATAAAGTAATGAGAACTAGAGATTGTGTTCAGCATCCTTGTATGTGGTCTGTTTAATTAGGTTTTTACTCATAACAGTATTGATATCATCTATGTGACTTGCTTACACTGCCCATAGAGTAAATATATATGCTAGAGGTAATATCCACTTGTATGTGGCTTCATATAGGTCTGCTTAATAAACGTCTTTGTATTAGTTATTTGACATTCTATATGTCCGGTTCATTTATATAGTCCATTAATTTGCATCTTATAATTATCTCGTTCATATAGTATATAGCCTAATATTTTGTATCCTTTATGTCCGTATATATCTTGTTCACTTTGTAGCCCAAGTTTACTTGTAACATCACGTCAAAAATTATACTCCCGTTATATTTTCCCGAAATACAAGAAGATTATAATTATATTTAATATCTGAAAGTGTTTTTTATGCAAATTATTCAATGCATTTTTAATTTTGTATTTTTTCTTTATTTCAGTGTGTACCATAATATTTGTGATAATCTACAACAATATGAACTTCTAGGGTGTCCAAAGACATTAAAACAATATGGTTTACAGTGTAATTGTCCGTTTAGAGCGGGAGAATTCAACGTTCGAAATCTTCCACTAAATATTCCAAAAGTGCGGGGTTTCGCACGAGCTTTTATTCGTGTAAGAGTAAGCTGTTTATATTTTTTATTTATCAAAGTTTACATAAGTTTGTCATACATGCATAACGTTATATCACGTATTCAAAAAGGCTGTAAAAACAAGAAATCGTCGTTTAGTATATTATGTATGATTAGTCAGTATGTGTGCCAGTTTCAAGCATTGAAATAAATCCTCATAGTGGATTCTAACTCCTGAATCCCAAATATGAACCGATATTAAACAATACAATAATGTGAATTCGTTATAATGGTGTTTATCATTAAGTTTTTTTGCCCTATTTTGCTTTACTTATTTTCAATAGTTACATGTCAGTAATAGTCTACGAATAACGAATTCACTGCATACTAATTCCGATATGGTGAATATGACATGGACTTTTAGGATAGACTGATTTAAAACAGAACTTTATTGACTATTTCAATTTCATTTAGTGATATACTCGACAGACTGTAATTATATTTGTTTCACAATTTAAACCAACGCCATCAGTGAACTAACTTTTAGATGTTCTAAAATGCCACATAATACGAGTAACAATAATAGTTATATCATGGATACTTTTACCACTAAAGTCTTCCTCTGCGGACATATTTAGTTTATATACGCGTGCCCTTCATGACGTCTATAATAGTATTTGGCCAGTTTTTATACCCAGCTAAGAGATTAAATCAACTCCTGAGTTAGGTGAAGTTTGTGACGCGATAGTGAAGATGTCACCTTCTTATGTCGACTTTGAGATTAAAATGTAAAAGATTGGGCGAAATTGTGACAATTTTGACATTGCGGTATTTAATTTTGCTAAACGTTTATTGCTAAATAATTGGACCACCGGAGTAGAGGGATAAGATGTATTGTACTACGACGTGTCATGGCTCAATGCGTCGCACCTTTTTATTCATGTTATACTGTTGATATATTTTCCTTTCGTAAAACGTATTGTAAACTCGGCTTTGCATTGTCAAACTTAGTCTTTGATGTTGGATGTTTGAAGTAATTGTCAATAACGATCTGTGCTGTATTGTTATCACTTTCGAAAGGCTGTTTGAAGAAAGATCGCGAAATTTGAAATTACAAGGTTGTCATTTGTAGAGAATGCTTTAAGGTAGTGGGCACTGTTATAATCATATGATGCAAACGTCTGTCGTCAGTGTATTGTGTCAATACATTACAAGTAATAGTTTAACACATGAATACTATGGACTTGGTGTCACCGCTATATTTGTCATAGACATGGGCCTACAAAATATCAAATAAATAAAATCATATAGTACAAACCAGAGGATTTGTTTTATCACAGTAAAATAGTATCAAATATATCTTTTAAAAGTTCTGTAAAATTTATGGATTTTGTACATAATGTTTAACTTACTCCATAATCATGGTTTTATTATATTTTCAGGGTGATTACGGGTTAACACTTCGTGTACTTGACGAAGATTCAAAAGAATTGGGATGTCTACGACTCAGTTTTTCTGTAAAGAAAAGATTCCGAGGATGGTTGTTCAAAATATGAATCTAGTAGACAGTCTTAAAACTGTTGTTAACTTTCTTTAATTATTTAATATGTATATTACTAGGCAACAGGTCCGTGAAGTTTGTTCACTGGGTGAATGGACAGGTTTATACGTACAGTTTTAAAAGATATTTTGAAAGAAACAACATCTATAGACTTAACTGTTTGGTCAACTGAATCCAACATATAATTACAAGATAACATTGTGTTAAATAGAAAGACTACCATGGATGTATGTTAAAACTAAGACAAATGAAGAATTTAGTACAATATAGATTTAATACTTCCAACCAAAAATTGTTTGCTACGATTTATTTTAGCAGTGTTTGTAATACATTTGTATTTCAATGTGAAGTTGTTTCGCTATGTTAATGCCACAGTCGGAGATTTATAGAAATATTGTTCCTGACATCACGTGATTGTGTGTAAATATATTCATCGTAAATGTTGTTAGA
The DNA here is from genome assembly GCA_964023205.1 of Lutraria lutraria. Lineage (NCBI taxonomy): Eukaryota > Metazoa > Mollusca > Bivalvia > Venerida > Mactridae > Lutraria > Lutraria lutraria. The sequence continues at coordinate 48,874,083 of OZ026833.1, forward strand.
CTTTTTTTATTTCTCCTATGGTAAGACAAACAACAACACATTGTTGTTATGACGTGATAGTAACATATAGTGTTGTTATAACGTGATAGTGACATATAGTGTTGTTATAACGTGATAGTGACATATAGTGTTGTTATAACGTGATAGTGACATATGGTGTTGTTATAACGTGATAGTGACATATAGTGTTGTTATAACGTGATAGTGACTTATAGTGTTGTTATAACATGGTAGTAACATATAGTGGTGTTATAACGTGATAGTAACATATAGTATTGTTATAACGTGATAGTGACATATAGTGTTGTTATAACGTGGTAGTAACATATAGTGTTATTATAACGTGGTAGTAACATATAGTGTTCTTATAACGTGGTAGTAACATATAGTGTTGTTATAACGTGGTAGTAACATATAGTGTTGTTATAACGTGATAGTAACATATAGTGTTGTTATAACGTGGTAGTGACATATAGTGTTGTAATAACGTGGTAGTAACATATAGTGTTGTTATAACGTAGTAGTAACATATAGTGTTGTTATAACGTGACAGTAACATATAGTGTTGTTTTAACGTAGTAGTAACATATAGTGTTGTTATAACGTGGTAGTAACATATAGTGTTGTTATACCGAGTTGTTAATATGTGGAAGTAACATATAGTGTTGTTATACCGAGTTGTTAATATGTGGAAGTAACATATAGTTTTGTTATAACGTGGTAGTGACATATAGTGTTGTTATAGCGTGGTAGTAACAGATAATGTTGTTATACCGATTTGTAAATATGTGGAAGTAACATTATAGTGTTGTTATAACGTGGTAGTGACATATAGTGTTGTTATAACGTGGTAGTCACATATAGTGTTGTTCTAACGTGGTAGTGACAGATAGTGTTGTTATACCGAGTTGTTAATATGTGATAGTAACATATAGTGTTGTTATACCGAGTTGTTAATATGTGGAAGTAACATTATAGTGTTGTTATAACGTGGTAGTGACATATAGTGTTGTTATAACGTGGTAGTAACATATAGTGTTGTTATAACGTGGTAGTGACATATAGTGTTGTTATAACGTGGTAGTAACATATAGTGTTGTTATAACGTGGTAGTGACATATAGTGTTGTTATAACGTTGTAGTGACATATAGTGTTGTTATAACGTGGTAGTGACATATAATGTTGTTATAGCGTGGTAGTAACTGATAGTGTTGTTATAGCGTGGTAGTGATATATAGTGTTGTTATAACGTGATAGTAACATATAGTGTTGTTATAGCGTGGTAGTGATATATAGTGTTGTTATAACGTGATAGTAACATGTAGTGTTTTCATAGCGTGGTAGTGATATATAGTGTTGTTATAAGTGATAGTAACATATAGTGTTGATATAGCGTGGTAACTGATAGTGTTGTTATAGCGAGGTAGTGATATATAGTGTTGTTACAACGTGGTAGTGACATATAATGTTGTTATAGCGTGGTAATAACTGATAGTGTTGTTATAGCGAGGTAATGATATATAGTGTTGTTACAACGTGGTAGTGAAATATAATGTTGTTATAGCGTGGTAGTAACTGATAGTGTTGTTATAGCGAGGTAGTGATATATAGTGTTGTTACAACGTGGTAGTGACATATAGTGTTGTTATAGGGTGGTAGTAACAGATAGTGTTGTTATAACGTAGTAGTAACATAAAGTGTTGTTACAACGTGATAGTAACTGATAGTGTTGTTATAGCGTGGTAGTAACATATAGTGTTATTATAGCGTGGTAGTAACATATAGTGTTGTTATAACATGGTAGTAACATATAGTGTTGGTAGTAACAGATAGAAGCTGTTTGTATGGATACAGTAGCTGATACAGACCAGCACATTCACTATCAAACTAGTTGGAAAAAATATGACTAAATGAGCGGCGAAAACATTAACTAGTTAACTTTACAATAAACGATTGGGATTGCATATGAGTGAAAATGTTTATTGAGGAATATCAATAAAAATAGTAGCACAAACAGCTTTAGGTATAAATATCAACTGCTACACGAACATCTTACTAGATGATAAACATTAATGTTGAATGGATAGAATTCTACATGGCATGTATATTTCAGATGTCTTTATAACCACTTGCAGTTTTATAGAGATTATGATACACTGTAATACGATAGTGACGTAGCAAAATCATGTCACAATACCGTGAAATAAAATTAATGATGCAAATGTAAAAGTATGCTCATTTTGCTAAACTGTTACTGTACAAGAAAGTAGCTGGATCAGTCCAGCAGCAAGAACACTGATACCTCTAAACTAAGGAACTAGTATGAAAGGGCATCATGAGGAAAGTTTGAAGAGGACAGGCGTAGGCACGTATGGTTGTCCTGGTCGACGATGGACTGGAACGCAGTAGGAGGAATATATCATAATAAAGTAATAGCAATAACGACTTTACTTTAGAGGTTACACGTGTGGATTTCACAAATCTTCCTTGTGGGCCACCGAACATGTACCAATGATAAGAAACACAATGAACATACAGTCAAACAAACAAAAATAGTAATTCATTAAACATGTTTAGATTATTCAGACGTTAAGGCTTATTTCTTTCCATTTTCTTTCATTGTATTAATGGGCACTCGATTCCGTAATTTTTATACGTTTATTAAACTCACCAAACAATGCAAATCTGTCAAAAGAAAAATCTTCATTTTATCCGCTATTGAGCGTATAAAACACCAAGGTGTTTTCGATTGACGAAAGTGACGATACCCCGGATAGACAGGTTGCAAATACTCGTGGGTCCCGGCTTTCCTTCTAAAAGCTGTCACAGCGTTTAAATTTGACATACTACAACGAAAGAAGGAAAGCCGAGACACACGATTATTTGCGACCAGTCTATCTCGGATATCGTGACTCTCGTCAATAGAACAATAGCGAGTTAATTATTTTTTTACACTCAATGGCTAAAAAAATTGAAGATTTGTTTAAATCCCCATAAGCTTTTTGCTATAGAAAAATATGTGGAAAAAAACTGCTGATATTATCCTTAGATAATTTATACCGACGAAACGAGCCCTATTTCTTCTTAAAACACTTATTTGCTTTTGTAAACTTGAAATATGTAGAGCGCGTGACGTCACTAGATACGACGTGTGCATAACTTGATGCGGGAAACACAGCTGTTCTATAAATAGTATTTATTTCAATGATATTGAAAAAAATACAATATTGGATTTGGAAACATTTTTTCTTGCTATTAAGTATGCACGTGGGGAAAACATACCGGATTCCTCTGTTATAGGACTAACAGAAACTATTACGACCGATAAATTTATATGCTAATGTTATTTTGAAAAGTTTCACTTCAAGACCACAGGTAACTGTATCATGAATAGATCATAGAAATATGAAAAAAAAATAAAATAAAAAAAATTATTAATATGTTGATTTTTTTTTAAATCAGTATTTATTTTTTTATTCATTCATTTATAAGCTATTCATGATACAGTTACCTGTGTTCAAGACCGTCAGACTGTACAGAAATAGGCAATGAGTTATAGTAACTTTTAAAATTTTTTTAATTCAATCTTGTGATTACATTACGTGACAGCAAGTCACATAAAGCAAACGAGCTCTAAAGAAGGAAAAGCAATACTATAATATCCAGAAAATAAACATAAATACATTCCTCTTCTCTCCCCCCCCCCCCACCCCGTGTACCGCTAAACAGTCAGGCTTTGTGGTCCACCTGAGTTCCTCCACAACACCATGTAGTTTCTGATGAAGTGTCACAACAGTTGGCCATGTTGTAACTCTCTCCTTTCCGTGCCTTTTACAATTATTGAGTACATGCTGTGGTCTGGTCTTCCTCGGCACATGGGCAGCTGCTGATGGTGATATTTCCAGCTCTTTATACAGGTGTACATTCAGTCGGTGTCATCATGTTGTTTGTGGTTTGTTAGAAGAGTGTCAATGGCCCAGCACATCTGACTTCAGCTCCATTGGTTTTCTGCCGGGGTTACCTCAATCTTAGTTCCTGGCCTAGGACCTACACTGGGAACACAGAGGCTATTTAACCCAATAGCAGGGATACTCGAATATATGACATACATGTATGAATTATCTCGGTGTAAAGTTTTTTGGTGTACAGATAAGGTTTTGCTTATCTAAAGCACACTAGTGTAGCTGGAAAAAAAACAAATTCAGTTTTATAATTGCTAAAGTATGTTAATCTTGACATGCTAGTCACAGTTGTATGCCATTCTTGAATAAATTGATCATGTATTCGAAATAATTCATAGATTTGTCGAAATTTATTCCGATAAAAGAATATCATAATGTACATATATAGATATAAAGATGGTAACTTGTTTGAATTAATAAACGGGTTATGTGTTGTAATGTTTGGACCGTATCGAGTTGTTGGTATTGAAGGAATTTAACGAAAATAAAGTAACGATAATGATGACAATACTTATAGAACGACAGGAAGGATTGGAAAATGGGAGGGGAAGTGTACGTATGAATGTGATAAATGCATAAACCTGATTGATTTGTTTAAACCTTAGTGTTCTGCTGGCAATTCTGATCTTGACAAAAACTTGAAATTGACATCACCCATCCAGAGACATGTCCGATGTTTGTACAACCGACACAACGACAGCAATTTCATTGTTTAAAATCAAACAGAGCTTTATATAATGTTAATGATCAATTATTTCAAACTCATTGGAAGACGAGGTCGATTAATTAGAGGCAGAAATGTAAATGATCAAATGCTAAATTATGGGAAGAAATCGGATTGATGAAGGTGAACACAAGCTCAGGACGTGGCGAGTATCTGATTATACCCCCATCACACTAAGGCCACGTTTGCACTACGTCCACCATGTCCTGACAGGACGTGGCAAGTGTCTGATTATACCCCCATCACACTAAGGCCACGTTTGCTCTACGTCCACCATGTCCTGACAGGACGTGGCGAGTATCTGATACCCCCATCACACTAAGGCCACGTTTGCACTACGTCCACCATGTCCTGACAGGACGTGGCAAGTATCTGATTATACCCCCATCACACTAAGGCCACGTTTGCACTACGTCCACCATGTCCTGACAGGACGTGGCAAGTATCTGATTATACCCCCATCACACTAAGGCCACGTTTGCACTACGTCCACCATGTCCTGACAGGACGTGGCAAGTATCTGATTATACCCCCATCACACTAGGGCCACGTTTGCACTACGTCCACCATGTCCTGACAGGACGTGGCAAGTATCTGATTATACCCCCATCACACTAGGGCCACGTTTGCACTACGTCCACCATGTCCTGACAGGACGTGGCAAGTATCTGATTATACCCCCATCACACTAAGGCCACGTTTGCACTACGTCCACCATGTCCTGACAGGACGTGGCAAGTATCTGATTATACCCCCATCACACTAAGGCCACGTTTGCACTACGTCCACCATGTCCTGACAGGACGTGGCAAGTATCTGATTATACCCCCATCACACTAGGGCCACGTTTGCACTACGTCCACCATGTCCTGACAGGACGTGGCAAGTATCTGATTATACCCCCATCACACTAAGGCCACGTTTGCACTACGTCCACCATGTCCTGACAGGACGTGGCAAGTATCTGATTATACCCCCATCACACTAAGGCCACGTTTGCACTACGTCCACCATGTCCTGACAGGACGTGGCAAGTATCTGATTATACCCCCATCACACTAAGGCCACGTTTGCACTACGTCCACCATGTCCTGACAGGACGTGGCAAGTATCTGAAATACCCCCATCACACTAAGGCCACGTTTGCTCTACGTCCACCATGTCCTGACAGGACGTGGCAAGTATCTGATTATACCCCCATCACACTAAGGCCACGTTTGCACTTCGTCCACCATGTCCTGACAGGACGTGGCAAGTATCTGATTATACCCCATCACACTAAGGCCACGTTTGCACTACGTCCACTATGTCCTGACAGGACGTGGCAAGTATCTGATTATACCCCCATCACACTAAGGCCACGTTTGCACTACGTCCACCATGTCCTGACAGGACGTGGCAAGTATCTGAAATACCCCCATCACACTAAGGCCACTTTTGCTCTACGTCCACCATGTCCTGACAGGACGTGGCGAGTATCTGATACCCCCATCACACTAGAGCCACGTTTGCACTACGTCCACCATGTCCTTACAGGACGTGGCAAGTATCTGATTATACCCCCATCACACTAAGGCCACGTTTGCACTACGTCCACCATGTCCTGACAGGACGTGGCAAGTAACTGAAATACCCCCATCACACTAGGGCCACGTTTGCACTACGTCCACCATGTCCTGACAGGACGTGGCAAGTATCTGATTATACCCCCATCACACTAAGGCCACGTTTGCACTACGTCCACCATGTCCTGACAGGACGTGGCAAGTATCTGATTATGACCCCATCATAGTAGGGCCACGTTTGCACTACGTCCACCATGTCCTGACAGGATGTGGCAAGTATCTGAATAGCGTGATGAGGACGAAGTAGAAACCGGTTCAAGCGTGGTATGGTCTTCGTGGACGCGAAGGACGTGGTGGGACTTTTGACATGTCAAAAAATAACGTGGCGGGGACGTGGTCAAATCAGAACGCATTGTTTACGTAGTAAAAACGTAACAGGCACGTGACTAAAACCTAGTTGGAACTTCATTGACACAGAAGTGTGGTTCGGACATCATGCGATTTTCAACGCGTTGTCACTGGGTTGTTACTACACTTTTGTTACGTCAGTGAAGTTCTCACTACGTCTCAACCAGGTGTATGCTAAGACCATAGTACGTCAACATCACGATAGAAAAGACTGCACTAGGTTGTAATTTTTCACCGTCACGACTTAAGCACGTTTGCAACAGGTGACCAGTACGTTACTGTCAGGTTCTGAGCAATTCGTATAAATACTGGATTCATACCACATTCTTTCATTTCCAGTCAAACATAAGTTAACAAATGAATGCAATTTGTTATTGTACCAGGACAACAAGCCATTTTGGATGCAAAAATTGGCATTTTCTAAATACGAAATAGACGAAAAAGGAACACGATGCAATCTATATTATGTTGTGTTTACCTTAGTGCATGGCTATCAGCAGAAAGCAACTTCTGTTCGGCCATCATGACCAGTTAAAATAATGCATCATGTTTTTCGAGTTTGACTCCGTCCTCGCCACGTCCATCGAAATTTTCAGGACGTGATGGGAACTTTGCGAGCATGGTGCGGACGTGCTCTGGTGTGATGGGGGGTTAGGACGTTGATTTGAACTTTGTGAATGATATGTGGAACTTGGAACTGCTTTTAAAGTAAAATTGTTTTCACAAAGTTTAGGAATAGTTTACGACAGCAAGTCATATCATGTTGGTAGATTTGCATAAGACACATAGCAACGCAAATGTGCTTCAAAGGAAACAATAGAAATTGTGAAATAGCAACAAACAGGAATCCAAGTTTTAGCAATATCAGGTTAGTTCTGTTGGTTGAAATTGAGCAAGACTCCGAATTATTAAGGACCGAGAAAAGCCGGACTCACCACCTACATTAAGAATATTTTGATCGGAATTCTACAAAACTATCGTCATCAAGTGACACAGCTAATATTGTCAGAGGTATGTGATTCAAACATTTTGGCGGAATTGTGACCCTTTGTTCATTTTGCACACACGTGATATATGTAACTGTATATTGTAAATCTGTAATTGTTTAATTGTGCAACCAAATCGGCAGCCTTTGAAAGCAGCAAAAAAATGTTAATTAATGGTTCAATAATGCAGTGTGAAAATCGTGCAGTTGTTAAAGGAAGATTGTTGCTCAAGAGAGGACCGCTCTGGAAAGGTTGTATTGTAGATCTCTAAATGCAGATGGTGTACTTCAAATAGATATTCTGTTCTGTTCAATCAAGAGAAAGAGCATCATAAAACACTCGTTACTATCTAATAACATTTGCCACAAACAATTGTCGAACTGTCACGGCATTCGACTATCTCTACTCAAAGAAATTCTTTCTGTCGGGAAGCCTTTTGAAGAAAGAATTAGAGTATCAACAAACGGGCAACCACTGTGTACGTAATCAAGTATATCATAAATGTACACTCGCATATGTTTATATAAACATCAGATAATCTGTAAATCAGTTTATGTTGTGTGTTTAACTCGTTTTGCACGTCTTGATGGCGTTCTTCTGAGATATGAGATGGCAAGCGCCGAGTTTGGCAAGTTTAGTACAAAAATGCGCATGAACCACTAAGACTTAGTGACTGTATAATGTCGCAAATGGTGGTAAATGTTCATTCTAGCAATTATCTAAATGAATTCATCGTCATATTGTTATTACATCTGAACAGCCATACATTCACTGAATGACTTTCCCTGCGTATTTGGACTGCAAGAAGTAAACTTATTACTGTCTTTGACATCCGTACATTTTGTGATCTCTCTCTCTTTTGTGCGCATCAGTTTTACGGCTTGCAGTTATTTGTTGAAATAGTCATTTATTTCCTGGCACCAGATGCGTTAAAACTCGTAACATTGACATGCTGTCTGTCTCATTGTGTGAATATTGACTGACTTCAAAATACATGAGTAACATATACCACACATACAAGTCACTTATTGAATCATTCGCATAATTGATAGTTCGAGATCAAATTGTACATATCCAGTGTTTAGTGTAATATACAAACAAAAGTTCATCCGGTGATTTTATATACAAAAATATTCTATCTACGCATATAATCTCAAATAAATAATATTTAAGTACAACCCAGCCACTTATCAACATTACTTTTATATAATTTACAACAATCTTTAATCGGCCGATTCCTTTTTCGCAATTGCTTTTTCTATCTAACGTTTCCCGACCTACCGCGCGATGCTTTTGTTGGTCGTAAATAAAACAATTTGTTAAGGTTTAATTTTGCGGCATATTTACTGTAGTTTGAGAGAAAAACGATTATCACAAGTACCCTACACAGGTGTTAACATATAAAACATCCCCAATCAATCGTATTAACATTTTACCTGGCATGAATTTGAGACAAAAATGGCTAATTTTACGTACTGTAAATTCCTAGTAATTTTCAAGGCTACAACTAACTTCTTTATAATGCTTTATATAAACATTTATAATAAATGCATTTCCTTTTAAAGACATATGAAGTCACCATATGTTCAGCAAAATTCACCATTTTTCGAGATGTTTGGTTAAATAAGAAGAGGGGTTGAATTTCTTAAGCGCAAAATTTATCCCGTAGCCTTACTGTAGTATAACAATTTCCATGATTTAAAGACCTTCCAACTTTTCATAATAACTGCTACCAAAATAGCTGCTTTTGATAAATTAATGCAATGAACTCAGGCTTATTCACCAAAATTCATTTCGATTTTATTACGCCACAAATTATACAAACATCAAACAAACTTCTCAAAGTTTATCTTAACGATTGATTGCTACACAAAAGTGTTATTAAAACGCTCTTTCCTTCATTCTCATGTCTTTTATCTTAAAGTGCCTTCATCAATAACTCATATTTCGTTAATGAAATAAATTGATGTCCGCATAACGTGATAGAATGATTTATTCCGTATTTAAACGAACAAAATATAAATTTATGAGTTAATTACGAATCTATTAATTCTTAGGCGAAACAATCGGGAATCAATTATGAAATAAATGTAGATAACAATAATTGTTAATTTTGTTTTAAGTATTTACATAAAGAAACACTCCAGTAAACTTCATTATAAATTCATATAGAAGCGGTAATTTGGAATTTCATAAAGACACCGACTATAAGAACATATAAGTTGGTCATACAGAACTTACACAATTTGTCTTTGCCATACAAAATTGACAGACCTTTGACGAATACCACAAGCTGCACTAAGTGCTCGCCCCACACAACTAAGTATCTTATCCAATCAGTGGCAAGGATTTTATGTTGGCTTTCTTATTTTGATATTCTATTTAATATAAAACCGACGTTCTAACTTTCGAATAGCGAATTAATACACACTGCGCACGCGCAGCACCAAGTCGGTGCATATTTGGATTATCTTTGTATTAATTAAGAAATTAAAGCTACAGTCACTACTACTCCGTTGAGCTTTCTGATTGACGAAGAGCACCCACATCCTATACTTGATTAAAAACGGCGAAGGTTTGGTGTGCCAAAAAAGTTTATAATGTCAACTTTTCTATTATATACTCGTATGTACTTATAATCATGTTTTTGGTGTTTAACGTTTTTCTTTTTATCAATTATAATATTCTTTATATGATATATTCTATAAGTGTAAAACATTATCCATATTAACCAAAGAAATATAAACAAAACCAAGTGAGGCACACGTTCACCTATATATGTTTTATTTAATATCTATCGTATTACATATACAAGATTATATATGATAGCTGTATAACATATACAAGATTACATATGATAACTGTATTACATATACAAGATTATATATGATAACTGTATTACATATACAAGATTATATATGATAACTGTATTACATATACAAGATTATATATGATAACTGTATTACATATACAAGATTATATATGATAACTGTATTACATATACAAGATTATATATGATAGCTGTATTACATATACAAGATTATATATGATAACTGTATTACACATACAAGATTATATATGATAACTGTATTACATATACAAGATTATTATATGATAACTGTATTACATATACAAGATTACATATGATAACTGTACAATACAAAGAGGACAGGTCATTATTGTAGCACGAAACACTGATTTAGTCCGCCATAAAATATAAAAGGCTGAAATGCCGCTGATAACCATTAAACTAAAGACGAACAAAATCACTGAAGGTAAGACTGTCACATGACCTGTGAATAAGATAAACCACCATTATTGTATTATGATCGTATTTTATATTGTTCAAATCTCTCTGGCTTGTAAAGTTTCAGTTAGAGTAGATTGTCTTAGTCTTGTATTTGGAATATACAATGAACAAAGGTATTTATAAATGTTTATATGGTTTGCGTAACGAATGCTGCAAAAACAATTCAGAAGCTTGAAGTCCGTGTACATAATTGCATAAAAGCTAGTTTGAGATAATGGAAATACATTCTGATTAGACGAAAATAATTGCCAACATTGATAGACAAAGCGCGGACAACGAGATCTTGTTATACAATGTGGCAACAACAGCATCACTTGTTTGTGTATCAGGGTCGTCGGTTATATCCACACCTTTTTTATATAAAACCTTAACTTCGTATCGCAATTCAAGCGACTTGACCATATCGTGAGATCGCTTAAAAGTTGCGTTGTAAGTTACTGGCACGTTGTTGCTATCAAGATAATCCGCCATGAATTCCCAGGGTGAAGTGACCTCCATTAGAAATCTGTCTTTATCTCGTGTTGAATGCAGTACTCCACCAAGTCTGTTCATTTGGAACTTCAATGTTTTGCTGTTTGAAGGGTTTACTGACACGTTGATTGCTGGTAAAAAGAGACTTCCGTAAACACCGACATATTCGGAAGGAGAGGTGAGAGTCACTGAAGGTTCACGTGGTGTAGAGTTGAACGAAGTATCTCTCCAGAAGTCAGGATACAAACATGTTGTTGTTTCGTTGATCCAAGCAGTTTTACCGAGCATATAATCTGATATATAATACAGTATGGACTTTTCAGTGTAACCAGCCACACGCCTAATAGCAGGCCCATTGGCACTTGCAAATATTCCTATCAATAAACAAACAATACACGTATCAATGCATCCTGAAATTATTGTTATAGTTTCAAGACAAAATAAGGCAACGCTGGGCATCATTATAGCACATAGGAATAAAAGATAATTTAAGTGTTTTCTGTGGTTTCTCTCTCTTTCGCCCAAGTCTCTTTCTCTACCTGTCTCTCTCTTTCACCTCTACTTCTTTATCTATCCCCTTTTATTATATCCAAGCCTTTTTCGCAGCATCCACTCTATCTTTTGACCCAGCCTCTTTCTTCACCTCTCTCCCACACTCTTTATTTTCGGAGCAAGCCTCTTTCTTCGTCTCTATCTCTACTTGTCTTCCTTTCGCCCCAGCTCTTTCTTCACCCCCCCCCCCCTCTCTGTCTCTCTCTCTCTCTCTCTCTCTCTTGCTCCCACCCTCGTTTTACACGCAGGTTGATAGGTATATCTTCAGCCTGACATCTTATAAACACATAAAGACTAGTAAGTTGTCCAGACGAGAAATCTGACAACAGTGTATATTTAGCATACAGTTTTTTCTTGAATTTATTTACCGATATTTACATCCGGAAACCACCATACTCGAGTAATGTAAGAGAATAATCCACCAGAGTGCAATATCTTTTTGTTTGCTGAAAGGAAGTATTAAACATGTCAAAACGTGTTCGTTAAGGCAGTTATCTATTTCCAAAATGTATAGCGCATAGTGATCACATTGTAGGGAAATCTAGTTTGTCGAATATTTAGACTTTTTAGTCATTAAACGATTGTTTACATTAAATTAATAAAGGTAAGATTAAAAATGTGTGCTTGGCATTGATATTGTCGACCAAATAAATATAATACCAGGCGCGGTGATATATGAGTGGTGACATTTTGTTTCATGTGTTGACACACGGTCACACGTCAGACGGGCTGCCATGTAGTAATTATGTCATGACACCGAATCCGTCAGTTCACTTTCAAAAGCATGCAGCATAAAACTTGAGCTATAATTAAATATACAAGTGGAATAATTCTATGACTGAGTTGATAGACGACTCCACACTGGAAGTGGTGAAAGCATTTCTTTTTGTTTCAAAGAGAAACAAATCGTAAACAAAATTGCTGAAATCATTGTATGATTTGTTCCCCTTTAAATAATAGATAAATCTCTACAGACACATGACCAAACAGTAATTTTTCTGAGGGTCACGCGCTATTTGGAACAAAAATGTTGTTAGCTGAAAAAAAATCATTGTAAATGACTATGGGAGTTATCACTGTAGATAAAGAGAGCTGGCAAATACAAATGATACTGTAAAGTTACAAGCGGTTATATCGATACCTCTATATGATGTGGTATGCCATGCATATCCGTAACCCATTGGTGCATCACCAACTGGATAGTTAGGTTCAGATAGAAATGTACTTCTCGCTGTTGTTGTTGTTGCTTAAACAGTGAGTAGATAATACATGTGATAAACATGAAAATATATAGTGTAATCAATGAAAGAAGTGTTCATAGTTTAGTCATTACAGTCAGCGAGAAATTATAGATGGCTTTGTATTCAACGAGAATCCTAAATGTGATAATCTAAATAACCTTGTATTCAAAGACAACCTAACTTATAGTTTTACAGACGATGCTAAATACTGTGCTATGGGGATTTGACTTTTCATGACCGTAATTTTTTTAATGTTATTTTTATTTAGAAAAGTAAAAATATTCATAGAATATGTAAGGTTGCAGTCTTTTTAATTATGACTTAGAGAAAAATATTTCAGATCAAGTGTATATAAGTATTGTCAAATGAACTGCTTACAACGATGCATTGTCAAACTGTCGAAACTAATGTATGAGTACTTACGTATCCATGCTTGCCATGAACACTAGCATAATTAAATTATGAATGCCAGTATGAATACTACCTTTTCAATAAATACTATAATAGTATTTCTCAAATTATCTAAGTACTGCTTACAGTTTACTCCGGAATGAGATTAGGCACGTAGTCAGCGATACTAATATACTCACGGAGGTACTGCGATTTCAAAAAGTATAAGAATTAAAAAAAGGTCGCCTAAATATGTTAGAATGTTTACAGGGTATCAAAAATGGGAAAAATATTTTTTCTTAACTTCAATAAAACATAATAATTAACTGCTTTATATTTGGGTCCAGAGGGACTTCGTCGCCTGACCCCTTAACTCACAAATACGGGAGTACATGACACTCCTAGCTAAGCCGCTGGTGGAGTTATGTCTGAGTATAATGTAGACATTCCAGATGCATAATTAATAAGTTTAGTTTGTATTTGTACTGCCTATATATTAGTACATATCAAGTGTACTACCTATATGTCAACTTTTCCATTCTAATACTACCTGTATATACCAAGTGTTACATTCTAATACTACATATATATACCAAGTGTTACATTCTAATACTACATATATATATCAAGTGTTACATTCTAATACTACATATATATACATTGTACCAAGTGTTACATTCTAATACTACATAATATACCAAGTGTTACATTCTAATACTACATATATATACCAAGTGTTACATACTAATACTACATATATATACCAAGTGTTACATTCTAATACTACATATATATACATTGTACCAAGTGTTACATTCTAATACTACATATATATATCAAGTGTTACATTCTAATACTACATATATATACATTGTACCAAGTGTTCCATTCTAATACTACATATATATACCAAGTGTTACATTCTAATACTACATATATACATCAAGTGTTACATACTAATACTACATATATATATCAAGTGTTACATACTAATACTACATATATATACCAAGTGTTACATACTAATACTACATATATATACCAAGTGTTACATTCTAATACTACATATATATATCAAGTGTTACATACTAATACTACATATATATACATTGTACCAAGTGTTACATTCTAATACTACATATATACCAAGTGTTACATTCTAATACTACATATATATACCAAGTGTTACATACTAATACTACATATATATATCAAGTGTTACATACTAATACTACATATATATACCAAGTGTTACATTCTAATACTACATATATATACCAAGTGTTACATTCTAATACTACATATATATACCAAGTGTTACATTCTAATACTACATATATATACATTGTACCAAGTGTTACATTCTAATACTACATATATATACCAAGTGTTACATACTAATACTACATATATATACATTGTACCAAGTGTTACATTCTAATACTACATATATATACCAAGTGTTACATTCTAATACTACCTATATATATCACTTGTTCCATTCTGATACATGCCGTCTTTGTATATCAGAGGATGTGCTACATCAGGTTCAAGAACTCCTGAAGGTACTTTTACAATACGAGTTGACGTCATTCCTATCGGTTCAAAAATACGTGACTTCACTAGCTTCTCCCATGACTCGCCGCCAAGTTTTTCAGCTACGTGTCCTTCCATCACATACATGTCATTGTTATAAAGATATCGATCCCGGAATGAATACTGTTCGGGTAGGTACTTCATTTTTCTGAAAAATAAGGCAATATAATATTAAATTAGAGAGTAGAGAAACCCGTGAAATCAGCGTTTTATTGTTTTAGCTCGACTTGTCTTACGTCGTCAATTCACTATAATACAATTAACCAATAAGAACTCATATAATTTTTGATACAGCAATGGCGGCGAATTATTAGAAAAGATTTCGCGAATATTAGAGTTCAGTAAAATTATTTGCTGATAAAGTTTTTAGTAAATTCTTGTATTCATATATACAGGTGATCAGGGTCATGCTCTGTGACCATTTTGTTTATTTTAGTTTTTTTCTGGTAGTATTTGAATGTTTAGAATCATGATTATTACAATATTGCAAAGTGCTGAATAATTGACACAAAATTATTTCATATTACTTGCACAGTGTTTCCCTCTTAAATTTATCTTCTGATGGAAATCCAGCTAACAAACCAATATCTAGACGTGCCAGACCAGTTCTATGTGAGAGTAAATCTCGTACAGTCGTTTCTTTGGATCGATATTCATCTACGAATTGATAATCTGGACCTAAAATCCCACTCACTTTTGTTGACCAGTCCATTCTATAAAGTAAGATTCGTGCATTAAAAAAGTTTTTTTTTATTCATGGAATACAGAGTGTATAATTAATCAAGTGAAATACTCCATAACAAGGAACTACATTTGTATGTTGATAAATGTATATTTCTAAGTTTCTAAAGTTTGCTGCATCTATATCTAGATCTGCAAAGGTATCTAAATCAATGTCACTGTTTAACTTACATACACATAGGCTATTCTTATTTCCTAATGAAGTATATTCTTTTAAGTACATGTGCACCGAGAGTATATAGAAAATGTTGATCATCATGACAGAAGTATATAATTATGACATATAATTAAGAATATATGATATCTTCTCACTTTTTTTTCAGCAAGAAGTATTCCCAAGAGAACCATGCTGAAAGACTTCGATACAGATCCAATACCGAATAACGTGGAGCTGTCGACCTTGCGTTGTCTAGATAAATCAGCAATACCATAACCTTGTGTCCAAGTTTCGTTGCCTGAAATATATCACTTATAGTCTTATGGTTTTCAAAGTCTAATACGAAGTGTTAAGGATCGTATTTTAAATATTGTCATTCTTTTGTATATCAATTAAGACATTTACAGGTGAATTTTTAAAACCTTTTACCGTCAGTTAAGAGAGTTACAACCATTTTTGTTTCTCTAACCCTAACGTAAAATAGTACCTCAAAATCAAATGAAATCACCTTTATGAAAATTGGCCTATCTCTCTAACAGATGATACAATAAATGCAAGAATGTGTATAAGTCTAAGGGTAACCAATCTTTAGTCAATTCAAATTCTTTATACGATGTTTGGAATTACTATGTTGAAAAATGTAACCCAGCCCCTTTAAGATTTAGTCAAGATTTTAGCCTTTTTTCAAAAAGTAACAAATTGATAAATATCATTAAAATAAAAACTAACGCAGGGAAACAGCTGGAAATTTCTCAAAATTAACTACTATATGTGTATAATGTCTACACCAAATTTTAAAAAGTTTCACCGTCCGGTTTTGAAAAGAATTGTGTCAGAAATCCATAGTTACTTGATTTTCGTTAATTAACCATGTATAAATTCCAATAAACTAGACAAAAAAATTTGGAATAAATATTTTCTTCCATATTACTGTAAAAATTCATGTTCTTAATACGAAACATTACCTAAAAACTAAAAATAAAAGAAAAAAAGTATGGTCCCAGTGGGGTTTGAACCCAAAACCCTCAGGAATATGTCAATATGTCAGTAAAATTCATGAAATTGAGTACTCTTCAAAATGGAGGTTTCGAATTAGATATTGAAATCCTTAAGGTGGGTGATCACGTGACGTTTGTTTACGGTAACATTGTCAGCGCCAATGAGTTAAAGGGTGTTTGCATCTTTTCACTATATCTGTCAATATTCGAATATTTAATATGCACAAAGTTCCAGGCAAAAATGTGCCTATCCTAGTGGTACATAACGTTCCATTGTATTTATCCAGTTATGCTTGTAGAACATACCGAAAGCCATATGGTAGGTAGCTCAATTTCAGTTATCACCAGTTACTGGATAATTTTGACAGATATATCGGCATTTATATCTGTAGGGGTTTGATGGTTAAGACATTATTGCAATTTAAACTCAGTAACGATTTTATAAAATAAAGCTCTACTCTACTGAACCAATTTTGCACAAAGTACAAATGTAGTCATTTGATATAATTATCTTGGCGTGACTTGCATAAATTATAGGGACTGTAAACTTCATTACCGTCGTCGTAAAATCAACACGAAACAAAAGTTTAGCATACATACAGGGTTAGGGTTAGCATGAGTAATCAAAATGTTACCTTTAACTATGGCCAGTGTGAGTCCAGGGACATGCCGACACTCCATAGTACGTTTAACAAACTCTTCTAAGTCAGCTTCAAAAGATGGATCTATTAGTTCCTGTTTATATCCAGAAAACAACGAAAAAGCAACCAGAAGTCCCGCTAACCTGGATATAAACGACATTGTTGCTTCTCAAGATTATATCTATGCAACTTAATATTAAGTCACGTGGGCACCGAACATCCGGGCTTTTGTGAAGTAGTAAGTACGTTTATACTTTTTAGTTTGCAAGTTTATTGCAAAATTCTCAGTTCCTCTAAGTATGAACACATGAGTATTTACATATCAACAAATATCAGTGTATTAGGTTTGTAACATAATAACCTAGATATGTAGTTAGTTGTGCACAAAACGTATAATCACAGTTTAGCAAACCTTAAACACACGCATTATGTATTGCAAAATGAAAAAAAGAATATTAACATATAAATTATGCACATTTGATTTTTATAACAGATACTTGAACATATATTCAAATTTCAATAGATATATAGCAAAACTTTTGCACACACATATTAAGCTCACATTTAATTACACATGTAATTGGTTTTATAACAGATATTAAAGCATATATTTAAATTTCGATAGAATAATAATTGGTACAGCAAATATCTAATACGTAAAATGAAGTAAAAGATATTCATCTAAATATGGTATGACATTTGAATTTGGGGAATAGTGTAGGAAACATGAAATTACATCATTTAGTATACGACAAAGCTGTTTAATGTACGCCAGGGTGAACAAATAGGTAAACATATTATCTATGTCTCGATATTGTGGAAAATGAAATAGGAACGAAGACAAGGAAACTGTTTTGTTTCTGTTTTGTTTGTTTATTAATATCTAAAGAGTGTTCGTATGTAAATTTGTTGAAGCCGTTTGAAAAGGGAAATTTAGAATATATTTTATAATGTTATAATGTGATTAATTTGAACAATTCCTATTAGTCGAGTTATTTGTCCTAGATTCTCTGTCTTGGTATGAGCCAGTTAGGGTGAAGGCTAATACAACTGACCGAGGATAAATAACTCGGCCGATACGAATTCCCCTAATTAATAAAGTATCTGATCAATAACTATCTAATATACGTTTGATTTTTAAAAAATCTTAATATTCAAAAATCGCTGCTCATTTTGGAACTTTGAGTGAAAAAACAATGGCAATCATTAGTTTCTTTTCCTATGCCTTCACTCGTATTGTGGCGAATTTCAACAACCAATGAAAAAAAAACAATTATTCCATATTGTGCCGAATTTTTTAACCAATGGGAATGAATAAATCCCGTATTGTCGAGTTGTGTCCGTCGTGGCCGAGTTTTTACTCGTATTGCAGACAAGTCTGTATTGAGTGTCGCAGACAAGTCTGTATTGAGTGTCGCAGACAAGTCTGTATTGAGTGTCGCAGACAAGTCTGTATTGAGTGTCGCAGACAAGTCTGTATTGAGTGTCGATTGAGTGTCGCAGACAAGTCTGTATTGAGTGTCGCAGACAAGTCTGTATTGAGTGTCGCAGACAAGTCTGTATTGAGTGTCGCAGACAAGTCTGTATTGAGTGTCGCAGACAAGTCTGTATTGAGTGTCGCATACAAGTCTGTATTGAGTGTCGCAGACAAGTCTGTATTGAGTGTCGCAGACAAGTCTGTATTGAGTGTCGCAGACAAGTCTGTATTGAGTGTCGCAGACAAGTCTGTATTGTGTGTCGCAGACAAGTCTGTATTGTGTGTCGCAGACAAGTCTGTATTGAGTGTCGCAGACAAGTCTGTATTGAGTGTCGCAGACAAGTCTGTATTGAGTGTCGCAGACAAGTCTGTATTGAGTGTCGCAGACAAGTCTGTATTGAGTGTCGCAGACAAGTCTGTATTGAGTGTCGCAGACAAGTCTGTATTGAGTGTCGCAGACAAGTCTGTATTGAGTGTCGCATACAAGTCTGTATTGAGTGTCGCAGACAAGTCTGTATTGAGTGTCGCAGACAAGTCTGTATTGAGTGTCGCAGACAAGTCTGTATTGAGTGTCGCAGACAAGTCTGTATTGTGTGTCGCAGACAAGTCTGTATTGTGTGTCGCAGACAAGTCTGTATTGAGTGTCGCAGACAAGTCTGTATTGAGTGTCGCAGACAAGTCTGTATTGAGTGTCGCAGACAAGTCTGTATTGAGTGTCGCAGACAAGTCTGTATTGAGTGTCGCAGACAAGTCTGTATTGAGTGTCGCAGACAAGTCTGTATTGAGTGTCGCAGACAAGTCTGTATTGAGTGTCGCTTTCTTCTAATTTAGATAGCTGAATAATAATACACCGTAAAGGCAAAACTGATACACGCATGAAGATAAAATTGTCGACCTTGTCGTGTTTTCGCATTGTTACATTTTCGCCACGAAAAAGCAAAGATAGACAGATGTAAGGCGAAAACACGACACATTTTTGGTGTCGTATTGTCTCCCTCCATCTGTCGTATTTTCGTTTTTTATCCGCCACGACAATGCGAAAACACGGAGATAAGTTATTATTTGTGTAACAAAAAAACTGTAAATGATTACGAAATTGCAAAATTAATGGCTCGTATACAAAATAAATTTTCTTATACTATATTTCGTCATGTGCATATTGTAATATGATCCGATAGTTCACTACAAACAACATGCATGAACACTGTAAGATACAAAGTTTACAAGGGATAAAACTCTATTTTATCCAGTAAAACGTTCAATCTCGGATAGCTAGAACTCTGGAAAACTGGAACTGGTTTTGACAGTCTAGGCAAGTTACAGCCAATTAGAGTCCACTGTATGTGGATATTAGTAACTATTTCTTTTGCTACCTATCTTATACTTAGATACAGAGTTTGTATCAAGTATGGTATTTAGTAGGATTGTAGAAAATGTGGAACATTATAGATATATCATTTAAAAACGAATAGCCACTCAGATATCAATATCAACAGAATTACTTTAGAATGTTAGTAACGCAGCATATACATGGTATATTGTACGACCTGTTATTGTTTTAATATGTTAACAGACCCTGATCAAATTATACGATGTGTGTCCACATGCTGTTGTGGTGCTAAAGCCTAAAAACAAAGTAGGTATGGCTTTAATTATGTTTGAACGAGAATGGTTATATTAAATTTTGAGGTTAATAGTGACTGATGTATAGAGACTTTTTGGATATAACAGTAGATCTTAACATATTCTACAGTCAGTGTGAGATGTTATAAAACAGTATTAAACGCAGAACAAAGTTAACTGTGTGTATTCAGGTACTCGTTACGCCGTTGAGAACAGTTCCTGGGTCTCATATTATCAGTTTTGCCCAATTACTGTATAAGTCGTATTGTAAGTGTCTGTTTCATTAATAGCTATCAAAACAGCAAAATCTAGACCTCGCCAAAATATAAAAAAATACGTTAACAACTAAATCATGAGTTTATTTTTTAAATTAAAGTTAAAACGTTCTCATTAATACACATATTCGAGCGATTAAAGTCAATATACGATGCAACCTCTCCAAAGCAACACCCTTTTGGAGTAGTAAAATTATGTTGTTGTTGAAAGGTTGTTGTTGTAGAGAGGTTAAATTGATAGTTAAATCGTGCAGTGAGAAAAATCATGACGTTGTAAAAGGGAGGTTTTTGCTCAAGAGAGGGCCGCTCTGGAGAGGTTGTACTGTATATCTAAATCTACTACTTTCTTGTTTCATAACATTAGATTTTTACATTGCACAAGGCCCCGTGTTATCATAACGTTACGACAGAATTGGATGTCATCTACAAAATGCCGGGCGGCTAAACGCACCCAGTATTAATCAACATTTTATAGCACATTTTATGTGTAGTTTTATAAAAATGCATGCAAAAGGTATAATTTCATATGTGTCCATGTTTATTTTCTTCTCATTGAATACAAATGAGCAAACATCTCGATTTTATTTGATCTTTTTGAAAACTGTAAGATTTACAAAGGAACAATTCGTACTTTTATTTTGTTTATTACTTTCGTCGGTATAAATGTTCAAACTTGAAGGACTTCTTTGATAAATTGATAAAATAGGAGCTCTCTAGTTAGATTTTATCTTTAGTAGACATCTTAATTTTTTGTCATATGTTTACAAACAGTATTTAATCTAAAATAAAACTGAGAGTTGTCGATATATTTTGCACCACTAAATACATTGATATTTCAGTTATACATCACAATTATGAGTTTATTTATTTTAGATTCATAAGACTATCAGGTCCATGTGAACAACATATTTACATACATAAGTATATACAAATACATAGACGTAACTAGGTGACGAAAGAAATGATATAAATTTACATTTAAAATTGGTTACCACATATATACAACTACAGTTTACACGGATAAGGTGGAAAAAAATATAGTTCATACATTTATGCGTATCCAATAGAAAAAAGAGGGAAAAGTGATCTGAAAACTGTAACTTTACGAAATGTTTAACACAGTGCAGCAATAATAGAAAGAAAGAGACAGAAAAAAAATATAAAAATTATATACTTTTACTAAGTGTTTACTACTTTATTGACATGTTAACAATTAAAGATATTTTAACCGGGATGATATAATGTAATATTTACATGACGCAATCAAATAGAGGACGATTTACACATACATGAATATATATATACAATGTACATTATAAGATTCTTACTGATGACATGTTTACACTTATATATACATTATGGCACACTTACTGATGACATATTTACATTCATATATACATTATGGCACACTTACTGATGACATATTTACATTCATATATACATTATGGCACACTTACTGATGACATATTTACATTCATATATACCTTGTAACATTCATACTGATGAATCGTTTACCCCACCTATGTATGGATAGAAATGTTTTGTTTACTATATTATATTGATCTCGTCATTTATATTAAATGACATGTACACATACACTGTTGTTTGTTGTGTCTATCCAAACATATGAACCAGAGACGTGATGCTGTTGAATATGATGGTTGGTGGAAACTGTGATTCAAATACGTTGTGATAGTTTAACTGATGATATAACATATGATTGAAAAAAATATTCCGTCAAAATATAAATGCATGTAATCAATAGAGGAAGGTTTACGACTGTTAGATGACCAGGCACTTTGGGCTATCCATTTATTCTAATACATGTATAATAGCATGTGTACAGATATTTCAACATAATAACTATGATAATAACTACGTTCATTGTAAGATGGCATTTCAAAGTGTGAAACAACACTAATGACAAGCTATGTCTACTGAACAAGAGAAAGCTTCCGCGGAGCTTAAGTAATTGAAAAGAAGGGGTAAATAATTATTACATGCATTCTAATAGTATTTCAATGGGTTTTTAGGTGTGAAATATTTTGCTCTGCATTTACTGAATAACGGTCATATGGTTAATTAAGTATGATAGAGGTCGAAGACAAAGATCACACGTGATTAGTATCGGGTATGGCCACCTTTAAGTCCTGTCTGGCATCTTAGGCACATAGAACCGACGAGTGTGTTGATTTCGGTCTGTGGAATGTTGTTCCTCTCCTGGATTAACGCTTCAGTTAGTTCAATGACGTTCGACGATGGAATAGGGCGACGTCTAACACGTCGGTCCAAATTATCCAACAGGTGCTCGGTGGGATTAAGATCTGGGCATTTGGTAGGAGGGTCATTAACGAATGCTATGTTATTTGCCAAGAGGAGATTCACAGTATCTCAAGCTGTTGGCGTGTACGACGTGGATCAAAGAAATCTCATGTCGATAACGCTGGCATAGGTGTGTGACCATGCACAATGCCTCCCACAGACCATCTCGTACACATTAATCGACATAACGTTCATTCCGTCCACGGTATTGTTCTGATTTGTTTCGCTGTTGGTTCTAGGGGAATTTCTAAAACAAAAAGATGTCCTTTTCCTCAATTTATTTTCTTAACTATATTTAACTATTTCTACTCAGAGTCATTCAATCTATGTATATGAATGATTAACATAAACAGATCTAAAATTTTAAATTCCAATATGGAAGTTTGATTACACATAATAATCATACAAACAAGTTAAAATAAAGTATCTAATTTGTTTCAACAGTAAATAAGTTTCAATAAGTCATTTCAACTTAGATTTAGTTAAACAAATGCTGATGATTTTACAATGTACATGTAAAAATGATTAAAACTGAAATTATCACCGAATAATAACAATAAAAAGATTCCGGAAATAAATTCTGCAGACAGGGACCTCCATGTTTATTTTACTTTAAATTAACCCAACTAGTCACATTTAAACGAAACGACTAGTTGAACGAAAAGATTCCTGTAAGTATATACTTACAATAAGTTTACTTAGATTAAAACTTATTCAAATTATACAACAGTAGAAAAACAATGTGAATTCTGACAAATATACATGCAATTTGAATTCTAACAACATACACATACAATCATAAGAAATTGGGTTCTGACAACAAAAAATACGAAAATGTCTAACAGTTTTCTTACCTATAACAAAAGGATGTTCTTTTCCTCAATTTATTTTCTTAACTATATTCATCTATTTCTAACCAGAGTCATTCAATCTATGACCCATTAGAGGAAATGACTTTACGACGACAACTTCCATAACAATAATCGACCAATCAATTTCTTTATAATTCACGTGACCCTTAATTCGCCTACTTACTTTTAAGCAATCAAATTTAACTTCTTGTAATAAAATTTAGAATCAGCCAATGAAACAATGTTTATTTCTTACTTACTAAGTATTAACTGAAACCCTTTAAGTTCTTTTCAGATCCGCTTATGGTGACTGATGATATTAAAAACTTCTTTTATACATTTACTATCGAAGCGTCTGAAATAAAGTTAATGCGATTATGTGAGATAGGTTAACTTAGATCTTCCTTTCTGTATTTATTCTTAATAAAACTTGTTTATCACATAACCTGCGGTCCAGGAGTGCCGTAAAGCCGTGCCGTAAATATCGTTCGGCACTGCCATACCGTGCAATAAACATTTAAATTAGCCAAATCATACATTTGCATATTTTGTATTACTACGCTACTACGATATTTGTAAACATGGCCGACCTTCGATTCGTACCAGGCACTATTCGTCAACATTGATGGGCGAGGCAAAGCTGTAGTTAATGAACGTGTGTATCGAGGGTTTGGAACTTTTTATATTGTTAGACTCTGTGACAGTGATTGTGAATTTGAAAGCACAAGGTTGCTACCATTCGTTGAAACCCCCGCTACACAGCATACGAACCGATTCTTCTCCAGTTCAGCCTGCGAGGAAAAGACTCCGTATCCTGGCCTCTGACAGTGACTCCCAGTGATTCAATAAATCCAATTTACACGTTTCTAAACGGTCGCAATACACAGTTTAAATAACTAAGAGAAATATGATGTGTCTATTTAAATATTGACACTCGTGAACATTTCAGTACACATATCTATATCTATGACAAGGTCACGGACGAATAGCGGATTAATGTTTAATGTTGTTTAGTTTGTTTTATAAATGATTTCAATATTCATTATATGAATAAAATGATGTTTGTGTAAATGAAATAACGATTTGACGTCTTTTATCTTGCATTTTATTGCCAAATTATTAATTAATAGAAACATGCACTACTTTTTTGCGGTAGCGCACAGTAGTGAACAGTCTACACTAGACTTCTTGTATATAGGTCATCCTATAGTCTGTTTCATTTTCTGTGATCGTTTTTACGGTTATGTGATAATTCGTGCTCATTCTTTACCATTTTTATTAAACTCGTTGACAAAAACAATATGACACTCGGCAGTGCCTCGTGTTATATTGTTTAGTCAACTCGTTTAATAAAAATGGTAAGGAATGAGCACTCATTCAAGATCCTCTATTTAATTATAATCTTATTACATACATTTTTCTTCAACCCAATTTCGTCTAAAAATCATTATTAACAATATCAAACACAATTCAATTAAAAAAACAAAACTTTTAATGCATAATAGTATACTCGAACCCTGCCGGCACTTCGATGAATGGAAAATCTTGACTCATCGGAGAAAAGTACGCTGTTCCAGTGTTGTCTTACCCAGCGTACGCCAATACCCATCCAACTTAAGGACGACGACTAATTGGTTTTACTTCACACATAATCGTTCGCAAAACATACTTATGTTGAACAAGGGACATGTTGATATCTATTTATAACATTAAAACATATGGGTACAAATTGGAAGTTCTTTTGTTCAGTATATAAATTATCATACTTTATTCAAACATTGTATCTAAGTATACGACAGATAACAAATAGTTACTCATATCCGACATATACACACTGTTTTACAAAAGCCTGGGTGTTCGGTGTTCACGTGACTTAACGTAGATAATATCAGTTAAAAAGTTTCATAAGACATAATCTTGAGAAGCAACAATGTCGTTTATATCCAGGTTAGCGGGACTTCTGGTTGTTTTTTCGTTGGTTTCTGGATATAAACAGGAAATTATAGATCCATCTTTTGAAGCTGACTTAGAAGAGTTCGTTAAACGTACCATGGAGTGTCGGCATGTCCCTGGACTCACACTGGCCATAGTTAAAGGTAACATTTTGATTACGTATGCATATAATATATCTGTTCATGTTTTTGAGGTGATATTCGTTGTCAGATTAAAACTGCCATGTTATAATCAGGAACCTTGAATATCCACATTTATAATATTATATAACATGCAGTAGTTGTTCTACCTAACGACAAAACCTCCGAATGTGGGCCATCCTGCTGATAAAGATCGTGCTTTTAAAAATCCTCATTGATTATTTATAACAAAATGACCGTATTTTGTGTCGATTTTGTTCACAGGTTTGGCTGTATATTATCATAATACACAACTATTAATATCTTAATGTACATGTTCTTCACCTAATGCAACTATTTAGATCATTGAATAAAACCGTACACTAGTATGCAGACATCCTTCATTTCTCTGCACACATATATATTTGTTAAATTTCATGGACCATGGATGTATGTAGTACTGACCTATCTTGTTTAGGCGTGTGTTAATTGGTGTGCTTTAATGGTTATGTACGACTGAGCGGACAAGAGAGTTAGTATGACTTTCTTTCACCCGTAAATGATTTACTTTTAATTACTAAATAAATAAAAGTTTACAAATACTTACATACTGAAACATAGTCAGTACTGCCGCATAAGAAATAAACACAATTATATGACACTGAACAAGTTGTATGTGACAACTGAACACCATGTTTGTGTATAAACTTTAAACTTAAATATTAAACTTTTGTTTCATGATGATTTTACGACGACGGTAATGAAGTTTTACAGTCCCAATAATTTATTCAAGTCACGCGAAGATTAAAGTGGACCCCGTATCGATTTGTAGCGATCACATTCAAGAGAGAAAGATACTTGAATATGTATAATAGACATGACGATTGTTTATGACGAACAAACTATCATAGAAAACGTTTTATTGACTATATTATCAATCGAAATAAATCGAAAATTATGTTCGCTTTAATACTCAATGGGCCATATTTTCAAAACGTTTTAATCCGGCCAGTGGTGTATTTTTTTCCATTTTTGCATGTTTCTATATTTTCAAATGGGTGGGTTTATTTTTTGGGGGAAGGAACTATTTTTGGGAAGATGGGCATTTTGTATTACTTTCTATCTATATTTGCTGTAAACAGCTTGTCCATACGTAACCGAAGGCATTGACGCATACCACTGCCACTCATTGGAAGCTAGTTACGGAAAATTAAACTGTCACCCTCGGAATAATATAGTTTCAGTACAGCGGTCTTTGCCACTTCTAGGTGTAGTTAAGGAATACACGATGTCCCAACAATTTTCTCAATGTTGTCTTTTCCTCATTCCGTATTTGAGTAACAATTACAAAGGGTTATATTACTGTCTGGGACCTTTTGGTTTGACGCTGTGAAAAACATTTCTCATGCCAAAAAATGAACCCCCTAGGTTTAGGGAACCGTGTCTCAAAGATAGCGAAGTGAGAATGGTCGTCCATGAACGTCGCACTTCAAAGGTATTGATTAATGATGACTCGATAATAATGAATGAATTCATTTGTCAAATACTCATGATTGTCATTATATGTGTATTATTCATAACATGTAAATGTGTTACTTATACTCTCCATAATGTAGGATTGAATAAATACACAGTCAATATCCTTTTTGAAAAAGCAACTTCATACAAAATACAAAAACCAATGCTTCTTGTAATTCGTCTTCTTATAACGTTTCGTTATAGTTTTTCATGTTAGATATCCCTTGCGCAACGGCGCGGTATGTAACATTAATTTGATTCTAACAACTATTGACCTGAACTGAATTCTGATTTAGAGACAGGTAAACGCCATTTTACAATATGGGTTTGGACCTAAGCCTTAGACTGATGATTGCCAAAGGTATAATTGTATATCTACCATAGTGTAAGACACTCACACTTTCCATATCAGAGGATCGCTCTTTATTCGGTGAGTGTGTAATGCACGTGTACAGTCGAAAGATTCAATTATGAAGGAGATCACAACCTGTAATGACTCGATATTGTTTGACAAGTTGCAACCTCGCACTGATTGTGCTTCTTTTTATATCATCACCTTCGTAATCTTGCCAGAAGTTATGTTTCTCATGTGCGGGTTGAATTGATGTATGTTTTACTGGTAGATTGGGGTCATACCTACTTTACGACGCTTGAAGCATGTTTAACAACTCGGTATCAGAGTATTTCCCCTCCACAGAAGTAAGTCGGTGCAATACTGTCATTACACTAATTGTAGTTTGGACATTACTTTCATGGATCGGCTCATCCGAGAAATCAAAACCCTGCGAATATAAATGCTGAGAATTTAGTCAAAATCATATACAAACTGTTGATCTGCTTTACTTTCGGGGTTGTTTTATTGAAGAAAGGACCGGAAACAAATATGGAAGCGTTCTTTTCATAAAACTCCCAATTTACATCCGAACAAACAGCCATTTTAGTGATACCCAGGACAATGCTTATGAAGAATAAATGAACCCACAGTATTGATGAATAACTCTTTCTCAAAGTCCAATTACAGACACAGCAAAATCAATTTTAATTCCTCGTGCATTCAAGGCAAACAGAAGTTAAATTAGATTATTATTAGTAATAGGTAAACATATAAAGCATTCAGGTGACTTTTTGTACATAATTGTTTTTGTAGATTAAATAGTTGTTTCACTAAGCAGATATTTTTGTATGTGTATGGCAAAGTTAATCCAACTTTGAACACAATTATGATGTTATCTCTGCTGACTACATATTTTGTATTCTTGTATATACATAATTAGAACATTTTGATAACGTTGACTGAGTAGTCTCGGTTAGATTGGTTATTAGTCAGATAAGGATTATTTTAATACTAAAAGTGATGACACCCGGATACCAGATTAGTTCTGATCTCAAGTGTGATGCAATGATACAGACAGTGTGATGCAATGATACAGTGTCATGTTTTGATACAGAGTAATACAATGATACAGACAGTGTGATTCAATGATACAGTGTCATGTTTTGATACAGAGTAATACAATGATACAGACAGTGTGATTCAATGATACAGTGTCATGTTTTGATACAGAGTAATACAATGATACAGACAGTGTGATTCAATGATACAGTGTCATGTTTTGATACAGAGTAATACAATGATACAGACAGTGTGATTCAATGATACAGTGTCATGTTTTGATACAGAGTAATACAATGATACAGACAGTGTGATTCAATGATACAGTGTCATGTTTTGATACAGAGTAATACAATGATACAGACAGTGTGATTCAATGATACAGTGTCATGTTTTGATACAGAGTAATACAATGATACAGACAGTGTGATTCAATGATACAGTGTCATGTTTTGATACAGAGTAATACAATGATACAGACAGTGTGATTCAATGATACAGTGTCATGTTTTGATACAGAGTAATACAATGATACAGACAGTGTGATGCAATGATACAGTGTCATGTTTTGATACAGAGTAATACAATGATACAGACAGTGTGATTCAATGATACAGTGTCATGTTTTGATACAGAGTAATACAATGATACAGACAGTGTGATTCAATGATACAGTGTCATGTTTTGATACAGAGTAATACAATGATACAGACAGTGTGATTCAATGATACAGTGTCATGTTTTGATACAGAGTAATACAATGATACAGACAGTGTGATTCAATGATACAGTGTCATGTTTTGATACAGAGTAATACAATGATACAGACAGTGTGATTCAATGATACAGTGTCATGTTTTGATACAGAGTAATACAATGATACAGACAGTGTGATTCAATGATACAGTGTCATGTTTTGATACAGAGTAATACAATGATACAGACAGTGTGATTCAATGATACAGTGTCATGTTTTGATACAGAGTAATACAATGATACAGACAGTGTGATTCAATGATACAGTGTCATGTTTTGATACAGAGTAATACAATGATACAGACAGTGTGATTCAATGATACAGTGTCATGTTTTGATACAGAGTAATACAATGATACAGACAGTGTGATGCAATGATACAGTGTCATGTTTTGATACAGAGTAATACAATGATACAGACAGTGTGATTCAATGATACAGTGTCATGTTTTGATACAGAGTAATACAATGATACAGACAGTGTGATTCAATGATACAGTGTCATGTTTTGATACAGAGTAATACAATGATACAGACAGTGTGATTCAATGATACAGTGTCATGTTTTGATACAGAGTAATACAATGATACAGACAGTGTGATTCAATGATACAGTGTCATGTTTTGATACAGAGTAATACAATGATACAGACAGTGTGATTCAATGATACAGTGTCATGTTTTGATACAGAGTAATACAATGATACAGACAGTGTGATTCAATGATACAGTGTCATGTTTTGATACAGAGTAATACAATGATACAGACAGTGTGATTCAATGATACAGTGTCATGTTTTGATACAGAGTAATACAATGATACAGACAGTGTGATGCAATGATACAGTGTCATGTTTTGATACAGAGTAATACAATGATACAGACAGTGTGATTCAATGATACAGTGTCATGTTTTGATACAGAGTAATACAATGATACAGACAGTGTGATTCAATGATACAGTGTCATGTTTTGATACAGAGTAATACAATGATACAGACAGTGTGATTCAATGATACAGTGTCATGTTTTGATACAGAGTAATACAATGATACAGACAGTGTGATTCAATGATACAGTGTCATGTTTTGATACAGAGTAATACAATGATACAGACAGTGTGATTCAATGATACAGTGTCATGTTTTGATACAGAGTAATACAATGATACAGACAGTGTGATTCAATGATACAGTGTCATGTTTTGATACAGAGTAATACAATGATACAGACAGTGTGATTCAATGATACAGTGTCATGTTTTGATACAGAGTAATACAATGATACAGACAGTGTGATTCAATGATACAGTGTCATGATTTGATACAGAGTAATACAATGATACAGACAGTGTGATTCAATGATACAGTGTCATGTTTTGATACAGAGTAATACAATGATACAGACAGTGTGATTCAATGATACAGTGTCATGTTTTGATACAGAGTAATACAATGATACAGACAGTGTGATTCAATGATACAGTGTCATGTTTTGATACAGAGTAATACAATGATACAGACAGTGTGATTCAATGATACAGTGTCATGATTTGATACAGAGTAATACAATGATACAGACAGTGTGATTCAATGATACAGTGTCATGTTTTGATACAGAGTAATACAATGATACAGACAGTGTGATTCAATGATACAGTGTCATGTTTTGATACAGAGTAATACAATGATACAGACAGTGTGATTCAATGATACAGTGTCATGTTTTGATACAGAGTAATACAATGATACAGATTGACAAATGTACTTCAGCAATAAATTATCAAAACATTAACAAAGTAATAGTAGGAACATTCAATTGTTCTAGTTTAAAAAAAACGAAGATAACATTATTATTACTATTATTTTAGTAACATTTAAAGGGGCATGCCCTGGAACTGCCGTGTCTTCGTTTTCATACACCAAATATGCGTGTATCACTTGTAAAACTAATCCTCACCGAAAAGTCAAAGAAGAATATGCGTTCAAACATCACCCTAAAACGCGCGCGTCGGTATTTGTATGCCGATTTGAATAAAAGGCTGTCAGTCTTTTATCAACGACAATGATACTTCCAATTCGTCTGAGAATTAAACTGAGCGCGCACAGCCTTTCAAGCAGCAAAACAATGATATTTACCTATAATTGATTGTCAGATAAGCTTTATGCCACAAAAATGAACATAACATGAGCAATACTTACCATTTCACAGTTTGTTGTCATTTTTCGGCGATGTTTTCGGTTTTGACAGATCCCGAAAGGGTCGAGTTGTGAAATGAGGCCGAAATCGGCAGGTTTGGTAAATCCTGAAATGTGTTTTTGAGTAAACTAGAGGGATATTTTACCGGACTTTCATTAATTGATTTAGGCATTAAAATGATACCAATTTGATTGCTATCCGAGACGCTTCAGTTCCAGGGCATGTCCCTTTAATCAAATGTACTGCTGATAAAATTACGAATGTCCTTTTTACAAAATATAGGAAAAACACTGATTTCTCCAGTGCAAGTATTACACATGACTGCTTCGTGAAGGCAAAATCTTATCATATTGTCAGTGTGGTTTACTGACTGCTGTACATAGTATATTTCTGAAATGTTGTTTACCGATTTGATAGCAAGAAGGCGACTATCCTATGTAAGATATGTTCATGTACATGTATATTAAATGGACGCTAGAATAATCAAAGTGAATCAGAACAGTATCTTAGAGCAAAGACGAAAACAAACATGTTTTTGTGTGGAAATTTTAATGTTACTTTTTAAAGACATATCCAATACTTACTATAAACCGATGTTAATGAATTTGTGTATACATATACTGCATTAAGATACTTATCCTACACACTATAAATGTTACCATTTGTGATACAATGCTACCAGTTTCATATTTTTCGCAAGCTTGTCATAAAAATACATATAAACATTGAGATTGTACATGGAGCAAACTCGACCAACGCGGTGCATGTTTCATCAATTCTAACTTATTGCAGACACGTTTAAATGCCTAAATGGACAAAATTATATTCTGTGACCCAATATTACCTCATATGATCAAAAAAGTTACTATGAACAAACGTCACGTGATCACCCGCCCTGAGACTGTAAGTTGTACATTTCAGGCAACGAAACGTGGACACAAGGTTATGGTATTGCTGATTTATCTGAACAACGCAAGGTCGACAAATCAACGTTATTCGGTATTGGATCAGTGTCGAAGTCTTTCAGCATGGTTCTGTTGGGAATACTTCTTGCTGAAAATAAGTGAGACCTTTGTTATATATTCTTAATTATATGTCTTTTATACTTCAGTCATGGTAATCAATATTTTCTATATACTCTTGGTACACATGTACTTATAAGCTCTTCTTAATCAGGACATACGATTAGTCTGTTTTTACGTAAGTTTAAAAGTGAAATTGATTCTAATACTTTTGTGATACCCGTTACTGTAAGCAGATCTATATTTAAATGCAGCAATTTTTAGAAATATATCGGATGTAGTACATTGTTGTGGAACATTTTACTTGAATATTTTCATACTCTGTATTTCGTAAACTAATTTGGAGAACAAAAAAAACACTGGTTTAACGCACAAGAAACAAATCTTACTTTTATAGAATGGACTGGTCAACAAAAGTGAGTGAGATTTTAGGTCCAGATTATCAATTTGTAGATGAATATCGATCTAAAGAAACGACTGTACGAGATTTACTTTCACATAGAACTGGTCTGGCACGTCTAGATATTGGTTTGTTAGCTGGATATCCTTCAGAAGATAATTTTACGAGGGAAACCCTGTGCAAGTAATATAAAATAATACTGTGTCGATTATTTAGCACTTTCGGACCCACGATAGTAATATTGTATTGTATTGTCCTATACTACAAGAAAAAACTAAAATTAAAATTTATAAAAATAATCATATAACTACAAGAATATACTAACAATTACATCTGGAAATAATTTCACTGGACTAAGATATTAGTGAAATGAACATTTTGTTTTCGATATAATTTTTTCTAAGTAATCTTTCGCCGCCATTGTTGTATCCAATATCACATGATTTCTTATTGATTAATAGTTTTAATGAGAGTAGGCGACACAAGACAAGCCGAGCTGAAACAAAAGAACGTTGATTTCACTGTTTTCTATATTTATATGGTTATATTACTTTATATTTCAGAAAAATTAAGTACGTACCGGAAAAGTTTTCATTTCGCGATCGATTTCTATATAACAATTACATGTTCATGTTGTTGGGACACATAGCTGAAAAACTTGGCGGCGAGCCATGGGAGAAGCTAGTGACGTCACGCATATTTGAACCACTAGGAATGACGTCATCTCGTATATTAAAAGAACCTTCAGGTGTTCTTGAACCTGATGTAGCACATCCGCTGATATATAAAGACGGCATGTATAAGAATGGAACACTTGATATATATCGGTAGTATGAATAAAAACTTAATTATTTAATAATACATCACAATCATATACAATATCTGCATTGAACCTAGGCATAAATCCACAAGTAGCTGGCTATGTCCACCAAGTACTCCCACATCTATGAGCTTAGGGGTCAGACTGTGAAGCCCCTCTGAACCAGAATACAATGCGGATAATTTTTACGTTTGAAACACGTTTTATTGAATTTTACTACATGTAGTTTCCATTCACTGTTGACATTTAAACCTTGAATAGTAAAGCATACACTCCGGTGTAAACTGTCTCTATTTTAATTGGCATCAGCTAATTTGAGAAAGGATGTATAGCACTGATTGAAAAGTTAGTATTCGTTTTGGCATTATATTAGTGTTCATTATGACGTTTTCTATAGAATTTATCCCGCCGAACCTGCTGGGGCTATTTTTTCTAACGCTGAAGATATGGCCAAGTACATGAAATTTAACCTCAACAAAGGAAAGACAGATGATGGTAGACAACTTATTGATGAGAAGTTACTCGAGCAAGCATGGATACGTAAGTATTCATACATTAGTTTCGATAGTTTGACAATGCATCGTTGTAAGCAGCTTACTTGATGCTGATAAATTCATGGCCTTATCAGTTCATTTGACAATACTTGTATAAACTTGTCGTAAAGAACTAAATAGTTTTCTCTAAATCATAATGTTAACGTAGGAATTAGAGAGACTATAACTTTACATTATCGATGAATATTTTCTTAAAAATACGTGTAAGAAATGTCAAACCACTATCAAATCACGGGTGACACAATACCCAGCATCATCTGTAAAATCCATAAGTTACCCAGTCGTTGAGTGAAGGCTCATTTCTCACTAACATTAATGATTAGACTTTGAAAACTTGACGAACGAGTGCTGTTTCTTTCATTGGTAATACAATATATTTTCATTACATATATTATCTACTGTTTTAGCAACAACAACTTTATCGTCAAGTACATTTCTATCTGAACCCGACTTTCCAGTTGGTGATGCCCCAATGGGTTACGGTCATGCATGGTTCACCGCAGCATACAGAGGTATGAGTTTTGTTTTAATGAAGATTGATGTTACAATTTGTATTTACTATCATTCAACTGTCTTTGTCTAGTGATGAACTCCAATTATCACAGTTAATAACATATTTTTCAAAATAGCAGGTGAACCTCACAAAAATGGACGTGATGCACTGTATATATTTTTCTACAGAGGGGAACAAATCCTACAATATTTTTGGTAATTTGAATAACGAGTTGTTTCTATTTGAAACAAAGGTCATCCGTCAAATTCAGCCATATGTTCCACTAGTAGATTTAATAATAGCTAAGGTTTTATGCTACACTTCTTTCGAGAATGAACTGACAGGTTCGGTGTTATGACATAATTACTACATGGCAACCCGTGTGACTCTAATACTTTCAACACTTGAAACAAAATGTGTCACCACTCAAATATCACCTCACCTCGCCTGGTATTCCATTCCATTAATTAGGCTATCAATATCAAGCACACACTTATTTAATAGGAAGCTTTAGTGGTATTGATTTAAAGTAAAAAATCATTTTAATGAGCAAACATTTCTTGCAATTCGATTTCCCTACATGATGATCACTATACGCTATACATTTTTGAAACGGATAACTGTCTTAAGTAACGAACATATGCTTTAAAATGTCGCCCAAACATGTTGCTTGTGTAATGCTTCTTGCTTCTTTTCAGGAAACTCAAAGATATGGCACAGTGGTGGGTTATTTTCTTACATCACTCAATTATGGTGGTTTCCGGAAGAAAATATCGGTAAATTAATTCATAAAATAACTGTACCCTAAATGCAAGCCGTTGTCAGATTTGGTTGAGCGAAAGTTAAGATAGATAAAGCGGTGGAAAGCATGAGATAGAGGGAGAGGATGGAAAAGAGGCTGGGGCGAAAGAGAGAAAAGTAGAGAAAGAAATGACGGAAGAGGCCAAACAGACAGGGAGAGACGTGAAAAGAGAGAGAGAGAGTTGAGGAAATAGGTTAAATTGAAAGAGGGAAACAGGGGCGTAGAAAGAGACTGGAGATTAAGATAAAGAGAGGGACGAGAAGGAAAGGGGTAGAGGTTGGACGAAAGACGGGCTGGAGGGAGAGAGATGAATGAGAGAGACGTCGAAAGAGGATGTGGCGAATGATAAATGGAGGGGGGATGAGGGAGAGAAAGGGAAAATGACAAAAAGAAGTGTTTATGAAAGAACGTAATGCGAAAAAGAGAGGGGTTGAGAAAAGGGCTTGGATATAAGAGAGTAAGAAAGGGGGAAATATGTGGAGAAAGGAGCACGCGTAGAAGAGAGATGAAAAAAGAGAATTGGGCAAAAGAGATAGGGTGATAGAGAAATAGACTGGTGACGAAAATATAGAGAGTGAGGAAAGGGTGAGAGGGAGTAAGCAACAATTGAACTGCATACATTACACTTATAATTGAAACAGTTAATTTAAATAAGAAATATGAATTTATAAGAGATGTAACCACCTTACGAAACACACGGCCATAACAACACAGAAAACACAGCGATCAATCTCAACACCTAAATTGTCTTTTATTAATGATGCCCAGCGTTGTCGTATTTGTTTCAGCTGCGATATAACTTGAAACTGTTAAACGAATTTCTGGGTGTATTGATATGTGTATTGTTTGTTTATTGACAGGAATATTTGCAAGTGTCAATGGTCCTGCTATTCCGCCTATGGCTAGTTACACTGAACAGTCCATACTGTATTATGTATCAGATTATTTGCTCGGTAAAACTGCTTGGATCAATGAAACAACAACATGTTTGTATCCTGACTTGTGGAGAGATACTTCGTCTAACTCTACACCTAGTGAGCCTTCAGTGACTCTCACCTCTCCTTCCGAATATGTCGGTATTTACGGAAGTCTCTTTTTACCTGCAATCAACGTGTCAGTAAACCCTTCAGACAATAAAACGCTTAAGATCCAAATGAACAGACTTGGTGGATTATTGCATTCAACAGAAGATAAAGACAGATTTCTAATGGAGGTCACTTCACCCTGGGAGTATATGATTGATTTTGTTGATAGCAACAACGTGACAACAACTGTCAATGCAACTTTTAAGCGATCTGACGATATGGTCAATTCGCTTGAATTTCAATACGAAGTTAAGGTTATATACCAAAAAGGTGTGGATATAACTGACGGCCCTGATACACAAACAAGTGATGCTGTTGTTGCCACATTGTATAACAAGATCTCGTTGTCCGCACTTTGTGTATCAATATTAGCAATTATTTCTATATAATCAGAATTCATTCCCACTTTCTCAAACTAGTTTTTTTATATACATGTGCATGGACATTAAGCAACTGAATTGTTTTAGCATACTATACATGTACCAAATATGCATGAATACTTAAGCTCATTGTAGCAAAATGTTCCATATACAAGACTAAGACAATTTACTCTATCTGAAAGTTTACATGTCATAGGGATTTGAACACTATGAAATCCGATCATAATAGTGGCTTATCTTGTTCACAGGTCATGTGTTATGTCTTAATCTTCGTGATTTTGTTCGTCTTTTACGTCTCTTACGTCGTCTTTGTTTAGCCATTTACTTTTTATGCGGACAAAATCAGTGTTCCAACTTACCACAATGACCTGCCCTTTTCGTATTGTTCAGTTACCATGAATAATTCTGTATTTAATATCAGAGACTTCCGAGCCAGCAAACCTATATCGTTCCGATATCAAGCCGATATTGTCATAAATATCGTCCCTACATTAACACTTAATCGGTTCGACATCGGCCCGCCTTGAATTTGCAACGCGGCTCGATGTCGGCCCGACAGCATTTCCCCGATATTGATCCGATGTTCTGCCGATGTAAAATCGATATTCCAGGAATTGCTTTAATTACCCCTTAAACACTGGTTAAACACCTTACTAGATTTTAGTATAAATATTGTATAAACTCATACTTGTTCATACATGTTGTCATGTGAGGAAACCATCTAACTAGCCCAAGTACGTAGATCTCAACAGTGAGAGTTTGGCTACACAGCTACTACAAGTTATTTTATATATTTGTTAATTTCTAACAGGTCATCTTTCATTAAGATAATAAAATAAATAGAGTATTTTCCATATTTATTTAATTAACATCATGGTGATCATGTACATCTTATGATCTTATTTAAGGGACTGGGCTCCAGATTAATATTCCCAATCCAGACACTCCGTCCATGTAATAGAAATTATATCAAAGTAAAATTCAAGGTTTAATAACAAGGATAAATTAACATTGCTCTCTTTCTTTAAAAAACAACAAGTGTCTATTTTCCTATTTCATGTACATAATTAGGTATAAGTTAAATCATACTGCTGTAATAGGAAGGAAATAATGTACCGGATGCCAGGGCTCGAACCAGCGACCTCCTGCTTGCAGGTCAGATGCTCAAACAACTGAACTATTCGGGTTGGTGAATATTCCAGCCAATTCATAAATACAATTGATCACACTGCTACATTCTTCCTTCCTTTTTAATCAAAATTATTAATATAAATAATGTCGACAACCACAGGTTCTTTCGACTAATGCATGGCTCGAACCCGCCACCTCCTGCTTGCACGTCAGTTGCTCTACCAACTGAACTAATCCGGCTGGTGAATATCCCAGTCAATTTATAAAGTTCAATGTATCACACTGCTACACTACTAAGGGTAATCAAGCTTAAGGTAGTATGCGACCTTTCCTTGACGTCATGGGTAAAAAAATCGATTTTTCTCCGATTGTTCTGAAATTTTGTACAATGGTAGTATAGCATGTTCTTCGATTTTTGTTCGTTTTATTTTTCCTGTTTTGTATACTTATATTTATTCTCAATATTTTACTTTCAAACCGCCTTAATTATGTTATGTATATGAGTTACATCATTGTTAAGAATAATATTTGCAATAACGTCAGACTTTGACAATCGACGTGACGTAACAATTTCAACGTTATTCATGATGTCCGAACTTTACTTAATTGCAATTTTGTGAAAAATAATGCGCGATGACATATAATTTTTTCCTTTTATCATTGCTTGTTAAAATCACCACAAAATTAAACATGTGATTCATTAGTTGATTGAATCTACTTCCGTTTACCAAAAGTACACTAAAACATAGTTGGGTGTCAAAATTACGGGTGAAAAAACGGACGTATTTTAGTGCAAAATGTTTCGCCAAGGAAATAATGACGACAAACCACCATTAAAACTTGTATCAGCTTATTCCGCAGATAGAGATCTTGAAGTTGGTGTATTCGAAATTACAATAGCGGTATGTTTGAACCAATTATTTGTATAAAACGTCGATTTTACACCGCTGGCATTTGACGTCGCGTTGCTAGGAAACGGGGGCGGAAAACAGAAAAAATAAAACGAACAAAAATCGAAGAACATGCTATACTACCATTGTACAAAATTTAGGAAATAATCGGAGAAAAATCAATTTTTTACCCATGACGTTAAGGAAAGGTCGCATACTACCTTAACATTGAATTCTTGTGACCATGTCTTGAATATCTAATTGTTGTATACAATATATATGGGCATAAATCAAAATAATGAAGACAATTTTTCTTTTCAAGATTTAAAGAATACCACACAACACGGGAATGTACTTTAATGTTCTGATTGTGTGTCTTGATGTTGTTAAAAATGTTGCAAAATTTCAGCTTGATTGTGTTACTCGTTCAAAAGTTACATTAGAAAAACAGGCAAAAAATGTCCCGAGTGTAACACTTTTAGCGTGACATTTTTTCTTTACACATTTTTCAATCTTTTATATTTTGTTCAGTTTTTGGGTAAGTAATCAATGGTTGTTTTTAATTTCATTGTACATGTGTTATATTTAAAATTTAATGCATTTTGTTCAAGTATTTCAATAATAAGTATTATTTAGAAATCACCTTTCAAGTGCACATGTAAAATATTTTGCTCAAGGAAAAAATGGAAATTCAAATTGATGATATTGCTGTTAGTAAACTAATGCTTGGACAGAAAATACAGTTTAACATATTGATAGGCATATTTGTCCATATTGTTTAAAAAAAAGAAATGATCAAAAGAATCATTTGTTTTTTAAGTTATACCATCTTGAATAAAGCTGATTGGAAATGTCCCGAGTGTAACATTTTGCATTTAGATAAGAATTTTTTTATCATTCTTTGAATTTGATATGTTTTTTCTCTATTTCTCAAACAGAAGCGTACCCATAAGCTCACAAAACTAAAACAAATTCCTGTAGTGCAATTCATTTTTTGTCTACATGGTTTTAAGTGTTGTCCCGAGTGTAACGCTATATATTCATCATCTTAATTTTGATATGTAACTATAGAACAGTAGTCCATGTTAATTGTTTTCCACATTTATATCAAATAACTGACGTGAATAAATACTTTAAAGTCTGAAGCAGTGAAATGGAGCATGTTTAAAAAGTTTGAAAGTTCTTATAAAAATAGTTATATTCAGATATATATACCAAGTAGATTTGTTCAATATACAGAAGATAAAAAGTAATTTATCTTTTATTTTGATGAAGAAACATTCTCAGATGAAAACAGTACAGAATTTATCGATTTATTTTATGATTTCTTAACATATTTTACATGTTATATTATTTATATATAACAATTGAAAATGTTACACTCGGGACACAAACACATCTTCATGCAATATTATACACAAATTCGGTTTGCTTTTACAGGAACTATACCAGTAACAATATACTAACACTGCAGGGTCATGAAGTTACAAAATGCCTAAATAAGTGGTAAAACTCCCATTTATAGAGGACTGAGAAGAAGCACACTCTGAGTAGAAAGACTTGAAATTGATTGTTTTATTAAACATTTTCTAGGATATACGAGGGTTGTCCTTTAAGTATGTAAACTTTTCTCATATCTGGGTTATTTTTCAAAATTTTGAAATCTAATTTCAGTGACGCATTATCTTCCTTGAGTTGTGTTGCAAATACATAGTTCATAATCAAAACATTTCAAAAACTTTTTAGTATTGTTTTACTTAAAACAAACAAAGAAGAAATTGTGAGTCCTGACTGTTTTACTTAAAATAAACAAAGAAGAAATTGTGAGTCCCGAGTGTATTTTCTATATGTCTGTTTATATGACTTAATTCATGTTTAAAAAATTTGTTCAACATAGTTAGAAATAGTTTGAATGTATTGAGAAATCATTTCTTTAATTTGATAAGTGGCAAAAGTAGTAGGTAAATGTTTTCTTGTAAATATATGATAATGCAATATTAATTGTTACAAGTTGACAAATCTACAGTTTTAAATGTTTTCTAATTCCTCCCCTCCCTCCAACAACATTTTCAACCAACAACATATTAAACAGTACAGATGTTTGTGTATCTTTTTATTATCTTAAAAAACATAGAATGAATTGCAACGCAATGATCATAGCACTTTCATATTTGTATGCTAAAAGACTAAACAAATTTGTACGGAGTGTAACCTTTACTTAGTCTGTATATATATAAATGAATAATTCATGTTCAGTAACGCAATTGACTTACCAAATTGGAAATAGTTTTGATTTGTTCCAAAAAAAATTCTTATTTAATGAATTGCAAAAAACATTTGACAGATGTTGTTATAAATCCATTTTATGATACACCTTATCATAACAGTTTCGTATATTTACATTACAGTTTTAGAACGTCCCCTGGTGTTGGTGTTTTCACCATTTAAAATTTTACTAAAACATTATCAAATAGATTATCTGTTTGTATTTTATAATAAAATAATTGAACAAATTGTATTACAATGAAACAAATTGTATAACAATAGATTGACAATACTGTCATTATCATAAGACCATACACAAAGAATATCTGTCCCGAGTGTAACGGTAACAGAAGATATATACTAGTTTTGGGGACATTGTTAAGTTACCCAAGAATAGTACCAATTAAGTGAAAATTCACATATATCTTTGAATATACCTGAAAATTGATAAAATTGAATTAGCTAATTTGTATCTGCAGCAGTAAATATTACATAAAAACTTTTTGAAGCGTATTTAAAAAAAAATGAAGTTCAAAACGCCATAAATATATATTTTTTTGGAAAATTATGGTTGCATGTATATTTTTTTTGTATTAAAAAGTTGTTTTCATGAAAGTCTGCTGAAAAAATCACAAACATGTGTTATTATTTCCATAGTTTAATCCATAAGATTGTTTGAATTTTAAGGATTGCTATTGAAAATATAATATTTATTTGATTAAAATGTTGTAAATTTGAAGAAGACTTTAATTCTATACTTTAGCCATTGTCAATTTTTCACAATATAATATATTTCCAACCTACTTTTGGCAATATTATGAACACAAGTATCATTCTAAATTTGACCCCCCCCATGTCACGCTTTGTCTTCATTATTTTGATTTATGCCCATATATAATAATAATTACATTTGTAACTTACAATGAATGCCACTAGTATTGCCAACTTGTAACATAGCTATTGTATATTCCGACACACTCTCTTACATGTGTATGCCATGCTGTGTCTTTGGTATCCTTCCCTTGGAGGGCAGACTAATAGTTGACCTGTAAAGTATAAAATCAAATTAAAAAACAACATAATATTTGAAACTTGTACTATGTAACAATTTATGGTGTCTAGTCAAACTAAAACATTAGCAACATTAACAGAACAATTACATGATTTATACTTGTATAATCTGAAAATTATCTGCCTAGGCTCCTTTTTTAATCAATAAATTTCAAAATATTATTTTTAATTAGATTTTAATTAGATAATTATTATTAATGCATTTATTATTTATACATAATGAATTAATATGAACAGTTGAAA
Source organism: Lutraria lutraria (assembly GCA_964023205.1). Taxonomy (NCBI): domain Eukaryota; kingdom Metazoa; phylum Mollusca; class Bivalvia; order Venerida; family Mactridae; genus Lutraria; species Lutraria lutraria. The sequence goes on from OZ026833.1 coordinate 48,917,468, forward strand.
ATTTAATATCTTAATTGTATAAATTTTCCATACAAGCCACACATAACTGTCATTTTATAAAAGTTGTAATTCCTTGAATCCTCTAAGTGCTTAATCTTCTTCAAACAATCAAGTTTAATATTTAAGTTAGTAACTTAGTGCACTTCTTGTAATTTAAAAACCAATTCTGCTTCATCTTCTTGATACTGTAGTTGTGAAAAACTGCTGGTCTGGAGCTAAAACACGAGAAAAATGGAAATAAGAGTAATATTGCACAAAGACCATAACAATTAATATTAACTTAATTTACAAATTTATTAGACTAAGTACATACTGGTATTTGGTCTCTGGTGTAAATAAACCATAATGGTAAAACAATGAAATCAAATGAATAGCATAAACATGAAATTATAGTAACATGAACAATTTTCTTGTTATAGACAGTTGCGAAAACATATGACAATAAAGCAACAAGCTAAAATAAGTTCCCAAAATAATAAATTTACTGTCAATACCAATGCGCTGTTGTTGATGTATGCTTTTTAAAGTAATTTTCCAAACTCACTGACATGTTCCTTGCAACGAAAACTTATTATTATTTTCATGCAACCTATCCGACCTGCTGCTGACACCTGTTCAAGAAATTCAAATATGGTGGTCGGCACTAATGCAGGCAGTTGACCTAGATACTTAAATCTTGTTACAAGTTATCTAACATAAGCCAAGATAATATATTTCAGAATGTAGTTGAATACTTACATTAATATGCAGCCTCCTACATGATTTAACGTTTTGCTTCTTCACTTCTTTCATTTGCTCATAGATTATGTAAAAACAATTAATTCATCAATGACAAAATACAGATATCGGCCCTACATCAGTCCGACATCTATCCGACATCGGGACTATGTAGCATTTAAAATAATATAAAGAGTCAGATTCATCGTGTTATCATTTATATTTTACCTATTCATGTCTACAGAAAAGGTTCGAATTTGAATAAGTTAACATCAAGTGTAATACACACTTTTTTTTAAATCGGGCCGACGTAGTGATGCTGGTTGGAATAGGTTGTTATTTTCGTTGTTATTACGTCTCTTGTATTATCTATAAAACACTAATAGTGGCACGTGTGCCATACTAGGTTTTTCATATTTTTATATTATTGTGGATCATAAAATATTTCATATAAAGAACATTACACATAATAAAGGAAAATGTTATATACCATAAACATAACCAAGATTTAAACAAATTGGTATCACCCAAATCAAATCGCAGAAAACACTGCAAACGTAGATCCGTCAGACGAACTTCATAAAAACAATGTCTGCCAGCCTATATATTTAAATAGCTCTACCTAAAGCATTTTTGGATATGATTTATGGAAAGGTAAAAACGCTAGTGACATGCACCATCTAGAGTCAACACATCATTTCTGTCTTAAACATATACAATCTTCACCATTTAGAAAGTCTTATATGATTAAACGTCTTCTCGGATTTACATCAACTGAAAGTTATATGGATCAACATTTTACATTTTCTTGGTTCTGTATATCGAATGAAATCAACAGACAACATGTTAAAACTGTTCATAAACAGATTTTTGTTGTTCGGTACGAACAATAAAGTTATTACCGTATTTCAACAATCGCTCAGTTTTCACTTTTTCTGCAAACCGGACAGTTTCAATTAACCTAGCTTTCGCCTAAGAATATAGTTCCGATATTTCAATTCAATGGCTAAATACAAATTCAAATATTACGTGCATTTAAGTCAAAATCAGATGGCTATGCAATATCGTAAACGACCAATACAAATCAGTCGTAAAATCTAAACAATCCTCTCACTCGGATTACTACAATAATTACTATCAGTACATACATTTCAAGGAAGGATGACGTCATAATTCTCGTGCTGTATATGTCTGGTTCCTAGCTTCTATTGTAATCGTATAGAAGTCATCATTGAATTCATAGACGATGCGATAATAACTGTGAGTCAACCAGATATTTAAAAAAGTTATTCATCGGGAATTTTCAATCGATTAATTTAATGCTTATAACGTTTAACTTTTTCTTCCAGCATGTCTTCATGTATGATATATTACATTCTGCATAAGTATTGAAAGAGGCAGATAATGTAGACTGTATATAATATTATGTTAATTTGCTGAACTACTTTTAGTGATCAGATGGGAAACATAAATCAAAATACTGAAAGCACGTGTCTTGAGAACTTGCGATATTTTTTAATAATATAGGAAACGTTATGAAAGTGAAACTTTTGAAAAAAAATATCGCAAGTTCTCATGCTTATGCTATTATTCGAAGCATAAGAATGAAAAGAACACCACTCGCTAAATCGCGGTTCAATTCAAGTTCTAAATCATTCGTAAAATGCCTTTCTTTTGTATCCTTTTAAAAACTTATTACCTCCAGTATGTTTTCTGATATTCACTTCGTTTCCCTAAACGCACAGGGTTTACGAGATTCTTCAAAGCGTGCACGTCTTTTACAATGGTTAACTGCAAGAAACGCATTTTACGAATGATTTAGAACTTGAATTGAACCGCGATTTTAGCGAGTGATGTCCTTTTCATTATTATGCTTCGAATAATAGCAGAGGATGCTCTATCCAATTCACTGTTCTTGATAAAACAATCGATAACACAAATGAAGATATATACTTGTTTATATTGAGATTATAAATAATACGCTTACGATAATTAATGTATACGCTCCCAGTGATAAACAAAATAGAAATGTATTCTTTACAAACATAACGAAAGTATTATCAGATAATTCAAAGGGGGTTAAAATAATTGGAGGGGCTAGAACTAAATTATAAGTTCCATTGATAGAATATCGAAGATAAAACAGACTCCTAAAAATTCAACATTTACAGAAATTAATCAAAATGCACAATTTTATCGATATATGGAGAAATAAAAATGAATCACTAATTCAAAAACAATTCACATGGTGCAGAAAAAAACGGTTTAGAAAAAAGCAGAATCGAGTTTTGGTTAACTGAGGAAAATATTACCCCCCTTATTTTAACAACTGACATCAGACCAGCTCTAATTAAATGCACTGATCATCTTGCAATATCATTGAAACTATGTTTCCCCAAAGAACGAGGACCTGGGTTCTGGAAATTAAATAATACATACTTAATCGATATAGAATATTGCGAAATGATAGAAAATATAATTATCAAAAGCTTAAATTTAGTAAATATCAATGATAAGTTAAAATGGCGAATTTGTAAGAATGAAATAAGACAATTTACTGTAACATTTTCAAAACAAAAAGCTAAATATAGAAAATGTACTCTAAACTTACTTGAGAAAGAATTTAACGACCTTTATATAAATAAATCAAACAGTCAGGAACAAAGCAATAATATACAAAAATTAGAAAAAGAAATCGAAAGCTTATAATTTTATATGTTCAAAGCCACAGGTACACAAATACGATCTAGGGTAGCACTTATAAATGAAAACGAAAAAAATCGACATTCTTTTCAACTTAGAAAAATCAAGACAATCGCGTAAAGTCATTACATCGTTGTCTGTAAATGGTAAAAATCTGTCTTCACAAGAGGATATCATATAAGAATGCGTCCATTTTTTATGAAACTCTTTACAAGTCAACCAATACTAATGTTACTGATTGTCTAGACAATATAAATTTTGATAACAAATTAAATAACAACGACTCACGTCAATGCGACGGACTAATATCCATAAAGGAAGTAACTGAAGCCTTAAATGAAATGAAATATAATAAAAGTCGATGTCTCATGAGTAGAATTTTACCAGAAATTGTGGGATCAAATAATATATCTAGTTGTTAATTCGCTAAATTACGGGTTCGATAGAGGGCAATTTTCCTTTACACGAAAACAAAGCGTCTTCTCATTAATATATGAAAAGGGAGAGTCTGAAAATATTGAAAACTGGCGACCGTTTTCCCTTCTAAATACTGACTACAAAATAGCGGTAAAAGTGCTATCAAAATGTTCACAATGCGTATTGCCCAAAATAATCTCCCACGACCAAACATAGGATACAACATAAGACAAATACAAGATATTATTGACTAGATTTAACCAATAAAGAAGGTGCCATTTATTTCTAGATTTTAAAAAAGCCCTCGATACTGTTGAGTGGACATTTTTATTGCACACACTTAGAAAATTTGGATTTCAAGATTCTTTTATCAAATGGGTACAAGTTCTTTATAACAACATTTCATCTTGTTTAATGAACAATGGTTGGAGCTCACGATTTTTTTTAAATACATCGCGGAGTACGACAAGGGTGTCCGCTATCAGCGCTTTTATTCAACATAGTTGTACAAGTAATTGCAATCCAAATAAGAAAAGACGAATTAATTGAAGGAATAAAATCAAACAAATAATACAGAAAACTCGCAACACATAAAAATCACACCAATTAGCTGACGAAACTACTTTGTTTGACTGTAAAAAAATCAAGATGATGTAATCAATTCTTTATAAATAATACTTGGCTTTGGCAACTACTCAGGCCTGAAACTAAATAAAAACAAAACGTTAGGACTGTGGATCGGCAGATCAAAAAATAATAAAACAAACCATATTAAACCAATTTGGTAATATTTATAATTGTATTTAATAAGTTACGTGTCTGAATATCCGTATCATTGACAATGACGATGATAACTACACATGATATATATCAATCAGTCTCACTTACTTGTTTAGTAAATTTAATTCTTATAAAACTAAATATTATGTACCATCTAGAACCTTTGCTTGTTTGCTTATAGTGTATAGTATTGTATGCTTCTTCAATACATATTATGTATGCAGCTGTTCATCAATTTGGAGCAACAAAAGTCGTATATATTAGCATATGTACAGATATTTCAATATATTAATATGAAATTTCAAAGTATGACATTACACTAGTTCATAAACAAGCTATATTAAAGAGCACACTGTATATTCTTATTTTTTTTTGGATTAGACCAAGTATGTCAAAATTCATTGAATTAATTGATAATGAAAATAAAAAGATCATTAGAATTGTAGGACCAGATGTTCATAATGCTTTATTTGTTACTAAATTCTGTGTCATATGTTAATGACTGAATATAAGCAAATAGAGGACATTTTACTTTGATGTCATTATACGTATCAAACAAAATGACCTTCCCCATCTATAAATGCATGTATGAATAATTGAACTTGTAATAATCTTGTACATGCTAAACAATTTTGAATTGTAATTTAATATACGCAAAATGCATAGTTAAATGTTTAATTTTTATATTAATATATCAGTCTATGTATAAGCATTTATATGATTGATATTTACAATTGATTTGATTATGCCACACTGCATGTTTTATACTCATTATAATGTCCACATGTATTTGTAAATGCAAAGGCATTAATAAATTTATTTTGCTATCTATAATTTAGATAGTATTTGAGATAGATAGTTTAACGAAAAATACGTTCTTAAACTAAGATAAAAAAGCATTTATTTATATAAAGAGATTATAATGTATCTTGGTGTAGCTTTCCTATGGTTTACAACAGTATTTAATCTATTATGAAACCCGTGAACACAACTTACCTAGACGCGTGTTCTTTGAAGTCTATAAAGAGTTATCTTTCTCATATTCTTTTCGTCACTAACGACAGTGCTATTTCAGTTAGGTTCAACCAACTAATGGTTTTTATTTCTCTGACATCAAACCTATGACTAATAAATCGATGTACAGTCATATACATATTTTATTAAATAACTATTTATTATCAGCCTTGTAACTTGTTTACTGCCTGAGGTAATAATGCAGTGACATTTCCAATAAGCGGGCCAATATCTATATCATTTTCCGGCCCGGGGCCGAAAAGTGATATAGATATTGGCCCGCATTTTAAGCAGTTTGATTGGCTGCTAGAGCAGGGCCAAAAAGTGATATAGATTTTAGCTGAAATGGTGGCCATCCTGTATAAGTAATTAACTATGCATGTGGTTTCCAAACATTTAAAATGAAACTGATTCAGATAATAAAGTTATTTAATAAAATTGTCAATAAATAAGTGATTTGATATAGGCCCTAGCTGTTATTTGTCCTAGGGACTGTCGTATTTGGCCCTCGGCCTTCGGCCTTGGGCCAATACGACAGCCCTCTGACAAATAACAGGGCCTATATCAAATCACAGATTTATTAACATATAATAAAACAACGTATAGTTAAAATATGAAAGTGTTATTACATTTGAATCCTTGACTATTTTCTTTGTTATGTTCAACATTATCACCGTAAACAGATTTAAGTTGATTGTCTCAGATGCTTCGTTCGGTCTTTAATTTCCCAGTCATATACGCAATTCTATCCTTATCGTCAAATATAATCTATATAAAGTGATTTAAGTGTTAGTTCGATTGTAAGATAAATCAACCGGTAATCGAATACAGTTTGATATTATCTACGTATATTAATTGACTTCCTCTTCTTTGTAATCGTCTCAACTTTAAAGTTTATCGTCTGTGTGTAATTTGCTGGGAAGTTAGTTGGAAGACAAATCAAAGACAAAGTACTGAAAGTACTCATGTGACTGAACTTTCATAGAGCAAGGACATGCACTACAACATGAAACGGGAACTAGTTTAACTATTGCTTGGCGGATGTAGATAAACGTAGTTCTAAGGTCCGCTTAAAAATTCATGCGCGCTGTGTGAGTGACGGCTATAGAAAGCTGAAATATCGTTCAGTTTCCAATTGTTTTTGCGTAGCAAATAACTTATCAAGACCTAAGTTTACTTATTCTAAAATTAGTGGAACTAAAACAGAGGTATGATGTATTATAATCTACTTGTACAAACTAACTATGTGATTGTTCAGAAGATGATAATTTCACTTCTTGATATAATGTCCTGTAAACTAAACATAAATTTTAAAGGGTTATTGGCAAAACCCAAGTATGATTAAATGTATATACATGTATATATACCTTTTGAAACCCGAAATTGTCAATGATAAATCTTTCAAGTTACATTAATACAAGTTTTGAGAAAAGAAAACAAAACGTATTGTTTCAATTAGAGTGTTTCCCTCTCTCACAAGAGAACGTGTTGTTCATGTTGTATTCTAGTCGAAGGGGCTTTGACGATGATACGTTTGCATTGCAGTTCATCGTCAAAGCCACTTGTTCTTTAAAAGCTAACAGGTTAACGACTCAATCTGAGTCGCGTTCGTTTTCCTATTTAACGCACAAATTTCCGTAAAACTTGAGTACAATTCGATGAAATATAGTATAATCTATCAATATGACCAAAAATATACCTTCAGCAGACGAAAGTTATCAAATATTTTGCCGATGTTTCATACTACCCTTAATTTCAAAATTTTCCTCGTAAATGCTTTGGATTAAGTCCGTAGCATTCCGGAAAGCATGTAAATTGATCTGATTCAATAGAAGCATGAACAAGCGTCTTAAGCTGTTGACTTTGTAAGAGGACAATTCCATAACTAAAATGGTCAACAAGACGAAATAAAAAAGACCAATTTAGTTATGGGACCCAGAACTAGTTGTATTCATGACTTCATAACAATATTTGTGAAAGTTTTAATCATCTTTATGTATCAATTAAGTGCTACTCTGTTTTAGTTGGTTTACAAACGAAACATTATGTTTATAAGTCGTACTGATGTAGACATTTATTTCATCTAGAATTTCTAGATAAACAAGAACGTCAATAGATAGACTTGTTAAAATATTTGTATTTGTAGATGTTTCTTATGCGTTGTCACATGTACATTTTGTATAATTATGTACTATTCCATAAGGAATATAATTACAGACGGAAATAATTCAATCAATTTTTCGATCAGTTTGCGATCAGTTCATCAATCAATTTATGGAACATAATTAATACAACAGGAAGTGAATCTTGATTGACCCGTCGATTTCAACATACATGTATCTGTATAATTTAGTATTATTTTAATAAGGTAGTTTTGATTAATGTATGCGTTCACTAATACTGGTAAACATTAAAATGGTGTACAGTGAAGCTTTAACGCATCTGGCTTGGTTAAAATCGCTAAAATAACGTAAAATGATATTTTACGTTATTTACAACGATTAAATAATCATACTTTTATACCAAGCAACAAAGAATTCTAACCGAACGCTCAAAAAAGTTTTATTGCGATAAATACTGCATCCCTTTATCGACTTTCTTTATCAGCGTTAATTATCTCAAACGTAATGTGCATTGTATTGGTACGATATGAAACTATTAATTCATTAATGACAAAAAATTGTTATAAAATTTCTTACTAGACATTAATCCTGTGCGTGGTTTCAGTTATTGAACCGTAAACATAAGCGATTTTTATTGGCTATCAAAATTGAATGGGTGCGTCAAATTCGTTGATTTTATGGGACAACTTTAATTGTTAATTGCTCAGCTTTAGAAAAACACAGTAGGTGCCATTTCCGAATTAATATTGCCATCTCATTTGATGACGGATTTCTAAGCGGTTCTCGGTATTTTGCAGCGGAAATGTTAATCTAAGGAAACGTGCCTCAGATTGTTGATACTTGTTTTAATGTTTTATCTATGGCGTATTACGTAATAAACAGCGGGGTTTTGGGTACGGAATTTCTTTAAAGTTAAGTATCTAACGAACCGAGGACGTCCTCAAAAAACTGAGACACGGTTCCCTACATTATATTTTTATAGTGATTTTAAGACTATGTGTTGTAATATATTATTATATTCAGAGTAGTTATCGTTGTTCAAAAAAGTGTAAATTACGTGCGATATTGGTTTATAGAAGACCAATCAAATGTAATATTTAATTCAAATTACTTGCAATGCACTTTATACAGTGTGTTTGTTTTAGTATATAATCATGGTTTAGTTTTTAAATCTATAAATTGGTGAAACTTGATTTGACCTAACATCCAAGTCAGATACTTTACAGTACTTACGCGCTTCATGATGATTGTTTAAAAAGCCAGGTTATTCATGAAAAAACTGTAACAGTTATAAATAGATACACTAAAATAATGTCTATGGTGATTTGAATTATTTAAATACAAGATTCCCTTGAGGACATTTATTCAAGTAATGTATAAATAATATATAATTATGTATAGACAAGTTTGACCTGTATGAAGAATTGGTATAAGCATTTTTTCACTGGGATTATATAAATGAATAGCCATTTAGTATATCACACAGAGGTGAGGGGATTGTGATTACTAGTCAGAGACTATGGCAACTCGACCACGAAGGACACTCAAAATTAATACACGCTTAAACGTTTATATGGTAAAAGTTCGGTACTATAATGTTTATTGATAATATGTTTGAATCTGCCATAAATAGAACAATAATTTACCTAACATTTGTATAGATTACATGTTTTGTTACTAATTGTACAGGCAAACAAACATTTGAGTACACGAAACAAGACATTAAAGAAGCTTCTAATTGTACAGATAAACAAACACTGGTCATGGGAACCAATGCATCCAAATGTGCAAGTGAAAGTTCCAACCAAAGTTCCACTGAGTTTGATGAAAGGCGAAGTGGGGTATTTTTTATCATTAATTTAACGTTTTTGTCAAACTTTCGTTTTCTGTTTGAATAATGCTAAAGCATAATAATAGTCTATGAATTTGTATGTTTATAAAGACTGGGTTTTGTTAGAATAAAAAGTCAAAATCAACCAATTTTGATGAGTATTTTTCATAATATAGTAAAATAAGTAATATCTAATGATAATAGATAACAATAAAACATACGAAAAACATACAAAGTCATTATTTACCTCTTGTGTTCTCCATTACGAATAACTGATGAAAGCGTAACACTTGCACTAGTCTTGTGATAGAAGATAGTGCGTACATTCTTACAAACATGGTCAATTTCGTTAACTTAACTTAAATTGATAGTAAATATTCCTGTTCCTCAAAAACAGGAAGACCCATCAGATGCCCTAACATGCAATCCTGCAGTCAAAGTTGTTGCTGCTGAAAAGGAGCGACCATCACCTGATTTCCACACAATGCAGCAAACTACAGCCGATCAACATCCTCCGTCAGGCGGACCGAAGAGAATTTCAACAAATTTAAACAACACGATGGCAAGTTCAGACGGTGTTATTTTAGAAAACAGGTAAAATACATAAACCAGTTATGTCTACGTCTCGGTGGCTCCCTCTTTTCCACTAACTCATGTTATTCATGATTATCTGAAATGAGTTTGCGTTCATGTTTATATCAATGTTAATATTATCAAGACAAACTAAAACCTAGCAGTAAAATTATTTCCTTGTCTCCTTCCGAAGTTTATACTTTTATTAATGATTTCGATACTTAATCGTTCAATGAAGCTTCGAAAATATCTAGAATTATTTTTATTTGACGACACTGCATGATTTTAGAGGCATAAATTGAGACTAAAATGTTCGCATGCCTTATTTTACGACCTGATTGTATTTAGGGTTAACGATTATGACAACGAGGTAAAGATGAACAAAGAAGAACATCCAAAGACCAAACACATGTTGACAAGATCTAACGCCTTCACGTATGTTTTTTTATGTTTAAGTAACATTATGAGAAAGTAAAATATAACTCAGTATTGTCATAGAATACATACGACTTGAACAGTTTTCTGCATGATTTAAATTTTGTATTGAACATTTTCAAGATGGGTGCTCGTCACTAGAGTCTAAGTAAACACCTACAACATGAAGATACATATATAAACGGTTGACGTCATGAACATGGTGCATGAATTGTACCCTGGTGTAAAGTTAATTAAATAAACTGATAACCATCTATGTCATTATGAAAAACACCATTAACCAACTCTGTTTTAAATCAATTTAAGATACAGACACAAATAAGACATACTATTATCATTGACCTCGGTATATCATGTGATATATTCAAGGTCACGTCATATGTCACAAGACTTACGTCATATGTCACGATACTGACATCATGTGTGACGAGACCTACGTCACATGTCACGAGACCGACGTCATGTGTCATGAGACCTACGTCATATGTCACGATACTGACGCCATGTGTCATTTGCCATTTCCTCGTCATCCTGGTACATGTTTGTCATCCCATTCCGTGATAATGGAAACATTGGTTCAACTAGGACATGATGACAGATACGTCAATATATCTTTCCACAGGCCACAAATACCAAAATTATTACAATTTGAGTCAGAGCAAAAACACTGGTTGAAATATAGGGCCTCTGACTGCTTACTGACTGTACGGTACGTTACATATTCACTACTGCATAGACATTCTACAACAGGTTTTCTGTGATGAAGATTTTTATAATTTGTAGTTGTTACGGTATGTTTACTTTCATCCAAAATTGTAGAAGAGAAAACCAAAGTCTGATACAGACGAACTTAGATCAACAAGAAACTGAAACACAGACTAAAACGAAAAATACTGAAATCGAGCAAATAAAATTCGGGTAACTTATTATATTAGAATTTTCTTACTTCGTTTAAATTCATAAACTAGTAGATTTTCTTATCATGAAAGGCTCCGTTAATGAAGAAAAAATAGATTGATTTGAATAAATACACAGTAACATTGATAATTTAGAGTATCATTTTCAATTTGTTTTCTTAAAGAAACAGAACAAACATTGAGAATAATTAAGAATAATCTAAAAGGTAACTAGTGTCTTAGTTTTTCCAATATGCGACACGTGTTAATGACAACCTTATAGACTTTTGTACGTACATACGTACGGATAAGGATTCTCTTGTTGACGTCATTTGATAGATAAAAAGGTAATACCGTACCATTGTTTCACACGGAGAGTTCGAATTGGTCATATAAATGATCACCACGTACACTAAGGAGGTCGAGCACTGGCATACGACATGAATTTAAAGCGTCTGGTAAAACCCACACCCTTAAAATATTACACTTAATTCAGATTCGGTACGGCAAGACACAGTGGAAGTTTTGGGTATAAACGAAATTCTAACCATGATGCTGACGTTAAGAGAGATGCACAGAAACAACGATTGCGGTTTTTATTACACATTTGTTATTATTCAATTCTTCAGCATTCTTCATATAATAGTGAATTTAAGTGTTCTATTATTTCGATTATGTACTTTCACAGCTTTTAAAATATAACGCAATGCGTCTCAATCCGTTTGGAGTCATGGGTCTACCGTAATACAATGTACTAGCGCATTCATCATGTTACCATAATACAAAAAATGTTCTGATTGAACACCATTTTTTTTAAATTAGTGAAGAATGTGAATCATTGCGATTACGATGTGAAAGATTAGACTCAGAGGCACAAGAACTGAAGGCAAAACTTGAGGCGAAAACATCAGAATGTGAGGAATTAACATTAAGGTAATCGTTTTGCCTCGACAAAAATTACTGATATCTAATTCAAACCAAGGTGCTCGTCCACGTGCCTGGCACATTTCAAACTTTCAGTACCACTGATTTTTGTGATGAATTTCACGTAAGCATTATTATGTTCCATAGCATGTTGATAATCCATTTATCAAAAAATATTACTTAGTCTAAGGTATACGAGAGGTATAGCTTGTACATAAGTGTTTTGTGAATGCGATACTACTACTAATGATAATAAGTGGCATAGATACAATGAGCTGTTTATTCTCCTGCTTATCTGATAAGACAAATAAGCGAGTATTATCTAACCACTTTATTTATATGTATACTTTTATTACAGACTCAGTCGTATCGTATCAGACCGACTGACAGATGAAAATCCAAACATCGCAGATCTGAGCGACCCGAATCGTCCACAGAAACTTGGTGAACAATTTGCAGAACTGTATTGCAATGAATGGGTTGATGCTCTTGAAGAGCTGACATCTAAAAAAATGACAGAAAAGGAGGCAGTACAATTATTGCTAGAATTACTGAAGGTTATTTACAATGAATATATATATACATGAATAGGCACAATAAGACACGAACTTGTATTAATCTAACAAGCCCCTTCCGTCAATGGCAATCGAGTGATGCTGATATAGTGTTCATTTGTGTAAAACTCAAATGTGAAAGAATGTCATTGGTTGTGATATATGTCTCCAAACTAATTATTATTCGCAACTCAAAAACATTGCCTGACAAAAAAAACCTGAAAGGTTTTTAAACGAACAAAAGAATGTAGGTTACGAATAGCTTGAGTTTTACTATTGTGTGTTTATTTGCAGACGATATACATGACCTGTTGTGCAAAATCGAAGAAACAACTCACAGACTTAAACCAACAAATATCGTTGTTTACTGGAATTGCATTTTCTGGTCAAGCACAGAAGGTAAACTATCAATTCAAACTTGTACTAACGGCCACCTCCGAAGAAAGGTCATACTATGAAAAAGGGCTTCATTTTGTCGTTTTGGCTGTATAATTTATGCTTTTATTAATCTATTCATTGTTATTTCATTTTGATGGCATGACGGTTTCACAATCAGTTTACGAACAAGAGGTTGTTGTTTTGTTGTCTGATGTAGACAAACTTGATCTGCTCGTGGCTACGGGAAACTTGGAATAACCTAAAGTTCAATTCAAAATACACTTAATGGTTGGAATAGTAACATAGTGTTATAACAAATTGTTAACATACAAAAATGAAACTGAATAATTTATTGCGCAAGGCATGTTTCAGTTTGTATACACACCAAACATACATGATTATGTTTATAAACTGACAACATCGTTATTATCTTACTAGAATCGTCCGAAGTTATCAACGAAGTCGTATAAAGAAGAAAGAAAGAAACACTACAACTTATTTTTAGAGTCAATAAATAATGTAACGTATTATTTTTTATATTTCTGTCAAGCCTTTTGCTAGTTTAATTATGTATCACTGAATGTGCAATGCATTTAACCTAAGATGCTGAACGTTATGGTTATATTATTTAATAACTTTAACCAGTACTTAGAAAAGATAATGGTTGGGCAACACAACGAACGTATTGACCTCAGACCGTTCAAACACCGCCAGCTATAGATTGTAAAGCATATTTTGTTGTTGTATGTGTTGGACTTGTGGTATGAGCAGTCTGTTCGTGATGTTTAATTTACAGTATGTCGCGTGTTCCTAAACTTTCCATATTTATAAATGTATAATGCATCATAATTATAACTCAGTCCATCCGAAATACATGAATACCTATGAATTAGAAATAGTTGCTACTTTAATAAAAAAAATTATATACTAGATTTAAGGTGTGATCCAGGTGTGCATTTTTTCTATAGCTTACATTTTAGTATGTCTTATTAGGATTTGAGGGCACCCCTACTTGGTTTGTTACCAAAAAAATCAAAAGCGGCGAAGAGTTTGGACAGGTACATACGCGAATCAACAGAGGTTTGCTGGGTGATGTGTATACAAGATCCGCCCGTTGATCTAGTGTTTACAGGATGGAGAGGGGAACATTTTGACGAGAGTCGTTATACTCACTACTCAAAGTCGGGAAATCAAATTGACTACATTGTTTGGCCTGTCGTTCTGCTGCACAACAATGGTCAAGTTATACGTAAAGGTGTTGCTGAAGGAAAGGGTGATAAAGGTACAGCACGGGGTAGGATGACATAAATACCCGAGAAAGAGACAACAGTTCTGTCAAGGTAGACTAAATAATAGAACATGAAATACTGTTCTCACACCTCTCGTGTAACAGATTCTTAGTGAACAAAGCGTACGTCTTCAGTGTCAATCGTTGAAATTTAGATATCTTTACTGATGATAAATGCATGTCCTGCTGGTCATCTCAATAAGGTTAAAATGTGTAAGTGAAGTCATAAAACAGACACTATCTTATTGTATAAGATAACATGTGGTCTAGAGTAGTAATAACATATTATGTACATTATTTTTGGCATTTTGTTAGTAAAGTATAAACTCGTGAACATTCGGGACTGTGTGTGTGTGTGTTGTGTGTGTGTGGTTAACAAACATGTTAACGTCCTTTCTACCTTTCGGAATAAAAGATAACCAGATCAAGAGATGTCTAGGTAGTAATGTAACAGAGGTAATATATATTTGGTCTTCTCAGTAAAATTTGTAGGTAGAGATTTTGAATTATTGTAAGCTAGACAATTTATTAAAGAAGGAAGAATGCATGCCACAATGACGGACACAGTCGCCAGTTGTAAGATGGCTTTACAAATTCAATGAATAATGAGTAAATAACCACAAATTCTAACTATATTCCATTTATGAAATAACAACAAAACAATTAATTTATGTCAAAAACATAAAGCTAAATTCAAATGATGAATAATGTTATTTAAATTTATTGGAATGACAAACGTTTGACCTCATCCATGTAAGCAGGGACTTGGTCATATGTTATGCTTAATACCTGACTTAATTAAAATTATCAAACCAATTCACCCCGCAGAAAACGTAAAAAGTTATTGAAAGCGAGTTGGCATAACTCAAGTTCATTTGTAAACTTTTACTGTTCTCGGTGCATCATGGTATAGACTGCGGATGTATTTAGGAAGTGACTGGGTCACTCTCATGACGGTTCCCTCGTGACGTCAGAATTCAGTTCTTAGTAAATGACGTGTTTACATTGTTGATACGTCAATTTGAGATGAATTCTTGTATTTTATTTCACTAAATAATCATATAAACTTAAACTAAGCTGCATGTTATGTATGATGTGATGGCTTCAAATACATTTACTGTCATAGTATAAAATAAGACAATGGGAACTGCTTTATGTCGCGTCGGATTATTCAAACCTAACAACACATCATTCATCGCATACATATAGAGAGAGAGTCGAAGTGTGTTTCGGTATTTTTTATTATCCACTCATTAAATGAGTCTCTTAAAAATGATGGAAACGAGATTTTGGTCGATGAGAATGATATTAGGAAAGTATCAATACTCAATAATATCTTCAAACACAATGACTAAGAAGAAAGTACATCCACTTGCACCGATACCAGAATGTAAACATCTTGAATGAGTTCTAAACAGGCCTTCAATGGAAACGGTTTTCTGTTGTCTCTCCATACCTTCTGTGTTACACTACAGTGTTTCATTTTGTTTTAGGGAATGCATCGGATCATGTATAAGAATTTTTTTATTGATATTAAAATGGGTGAATGTAATTTTATTGTTTTCTTGATAGAGCAAACATAATTAGAACATGCCATTAACTTCGTGAAAGTCAAAGTTTGAATCAGTACACAAAAGATAAAAAATAATCAGATTTGTGACCAATGTTTCCTTTATAAAGGATTTGGTATTTAAGTATACAAACAAAGGTTTTTTTGTTTGCATTATATGTTGTTAATTCTAGTTACTCTCTTGTTGAATATACATCTGTATTCCCCTATTTAAAATCAACTACAGCAACGGTGAATGATTTGATTATTATTTGTGATATACTTCCAAAATACCAAGTACATTATTTTTATTTTACAGTTCAGTCATTAAACATATTTGACTCAGCAAAACCCTTCACCACATTTCACTAAAATTATCACATCAAAGAACAGAATTGCCACCAACAGTGTATTGATTCCTTGAATAATTGACTTCATTATTTTGCATGATAAACAACTAAAATACTTATTTATCGTGAACTGTTTCTACAAAAAGACACTGAGAGATAAAAACGTCTACATGATTGTAATATTTACTAATGATACACTGACTGTCATTTCTCATTAGATGAACTAATTGCTAACAGTGTCTCTATGATACATTATAATGTTATCATCTGTACACATGTTGAAGATTTAGTTGAGAGCACGTCGGGTTCAGATACTTAATTTGTCAAAATTTGGTGGTTATATCATTACTGTTCACTTCTCCAGTACCAGGGCTATCCTCCCAATTATGTCCATAATCCTTCCCATCAGGGTCACTATCAAATCTAGGAGTGGATGATTTAATATCTGATTCGGTGCTGGGAGATTCATGGAGAACATAGGTTCGTATATACGGCTCTCCTGTCAGTGTGTGCCTACCGTCAATATAATCCTCAGTGTTAGGTTCCACATCTTTGTCTGTCCGAATGTTACTGTTTGGATCATGTTGGTGTCTGATGTGGTCACTGTCTATCTCAAAGCCATACGATTTTGTCTCCGTAGCTTCTGAGTAGCCACTATAGTTTGAATTCCCAGATCTGACCAGATTTCCCGCCAGTTGATGACTTTCATGCAACTTGGATTTATTTACCTTAGCGTATTCAGCGGCTGGACCGTCTGAACTGATCGTGGAGGTAGCTAGATTATGCTGTGAGGACATCATTTCAACCCTGAAAGTATAGATATATCGTGACAATACAAAACCTGATAAATGAGCATTTTAACATCTATATTATAAGTACATTTTACCTGGGTAGCTCTAGATCTTCTCCGTTGTCACCAACACCACACAATTAAGCCACTTTAATCAAGGCTGTAACACGTGCGGTTTAAGTTTAGACCTTCGTGTATAATTATTTCATACAGAAATGTTCGGACTACGGTGGTTTAAAACTAAACCTTCAGTCATACCTGAATATTAATATACTCACTTAACGAGTAAGTTTTCGTTTTCTTCTTTTTCTCTTACCAACTGTGTTTTAAGTCCAATCAATCTGTTTTCATAGTCTCGTTTTTCAGCTTCCAGTTTAGACAAATAATCTCTGTAAAATATTACCATATAAAACTTTTAACTGCATAAACTATATAAATTAGACTGTGATTCGCAATCCTCGCCTTCATTTTTAGGAACAAAGTTCCTATGGGTATACACCACATTTTGTAGTTACAAAACAGTGACACCTGTCACCCGCGTTGAAAAATAGTACCACTCGTTGCATAAGTATACACTACAGACTTTGTAGTTTTGATATAAATTCCAGAGATATATTGCAGGATTCTGTTGATCTTGAAAGCATGGGAAATATTTTGGCAATTTAAACTGTAAAACTAAGTATAATAATTAAGTATTCATCCACACAAAATTTTCATTCACTACATACTCCAAATAGTTTCATTCACAAAAGTAGTTCCGGAATACTATATTGTCTCGCAGTGTAGAGAGATTACATAATGACACATGGACAGAAGTTCAATATTATGGTACAATAGATGGTTTCACTGTATACATATCAAAGCACTGGAGGCACTGAATTTGTATGGGTTTTCAAAATGTGCAGTAGCTATAGTAATTTCATACTGTATGTCATGGCTGTTGAGAATTTGTTCATGAATTGAGTGTGTTCATGAATTTCATGAATTCTTCATGCAAGTTCACCAAGGGTTCATGAAAATCATTTATCAATAGTTCATGAACTTAAGTTTCATGAACTGTTCACCAATTGAAGTTCGTAAAATTCATCAAGCTTCATGAATTGTTCATGAATTGTTGATGATGTTCATGAAAATTCATTATTTTTTATCATGGTTCATCAAATTAATTCATCAATAGTTCATGAACCTAAGTTTGATTAACAGTTCATGAATCTTGAGTTCATGAACAATGCGTGGAGCTGTTCATGATCATCATCAGTTCATCAATTTTCATGAATTGTTCATAAACGTTCACCAAAGGTTCGTGTAAATAATTCATAAATAGTTCATGAACCAAAGTTTGATGAACTGTTCACCAATTGAAATCCGTGAACAATTCATGAAGGTTTATGAACTGTTCATGAACACAAGTCATGAATCAGTTCTTGAACCAAGTGTCCAATTTATAGGTCGTGAATAAAATAATGAACTAGTCATGAATAAGCTCATGAACATTTCGTGAACTGTTCATCAAGTTCTCGACAGGGACGGGCCATTGATTTTTTATGAATGGATTTAACTTCGTTCCTGACAGTACTCTAAGTACTTAGATTTACAATCGAATCGCTTCAAGGAATTTGAAAACTGATACTTAGCTCTCAGCACTGACATGAATATCTAACATTGAACAGTGGTTACCTAACCAATTTGTGTTATACGTTGAGTATGGCCTTTTTATTGATGACTTCGCACGATCTGCACCTCTTGGTCACTTACTGCGTTTCAGCGAGACAGAATGCTAAAATCACCATTAACAATCTCTAATTCCATGAATTTTCAGAAAGTGCATACAAATCTCAAGGAACCTCCAAATCAGGATGAATTTTAAAAAATACTCAACACTAGCAATTATACATGTCATTATAAGGACTCAAATACAATTATACCAAACAAATGTTTACCTCCCACGTTTATTCCTGGTATATAAATCGTTAAGGCGTTCTTCAAGCAGTCTCTTCTCACCCTCTAATTTAGCAATCATCACTTTCCCCTTTTTATCTGTTACACCGACACTTGATAAACTTCTTATACTGAAAATATAAAATATTAAAAATAAGAAGAATATAATAATGTTCATACTTTGTTATTATATCGAAGAGGAATAGCATACATCATCAAATGATAAAAATCCGTGCATTTCAAATGTTTCGATTTTGACAAAAAATAATTTATATTCAAGGACTCTTTTTATTAAAAAAAATTATGTTGTTATGAACTGCATGTATATTGACCTGTTGGATAACTCTCTTTGTCGTTCCAGCTTCTCCTTCTGAAGTTCTTCAGAGAGTACTTGTATGGTATCATTCTGTTGATTCAAGTAATCACTAAAATAAAGAAGTGGTTATTATGATGTATACTTGAGTGTTGACCATAGAATGAAGAATTATATGATGTACTGATTGTATCATGCATATGTGGCTAAGCAGAAAGGAAGCTTCTAAAACAACTCTATGCTGATAAAATGATGACGTGTTTTCGCCAATTTTTTGCGATTAGTAGGTGACTACTACATATTTTAAGTCTAGAGAATGCTTGAATGTTGTGCTTTAGTCAGTGTTGGTCCCACATACCTTATTTTAGTTTAACATATATCGTATTGATAATAAAATAGCGCTTTTGTACGTGTTGTTAAAAACCTGAATATGTGCATTTCCTTCATCTTATTACATTTAACTGATTTTTAAAAAAATTGATGCAGATATTCACCGTCCATTTTTATTTCTAGCTGCTAATACATCAAGTTCTTCTTTCATATTTCTATATTTCTCGTCTAAGTCGTTGTATCTCTTCTTCCATTCATCATCAGTCATATCTACATCACTTAATGCTTTAAGACTACAATAAATAACAACAATACAATTATACGTACCGTACAAAGTTACCTCAATGTCACAGCCCCGTGGGAAGCAATTTCAGATAGGGGAAATAATTTTAGTTGTTTCTTTCTGACAACAGAGGAGGGGGAGAATCTATTTTATGCCTTTTGGCCTCAACTACAGCCTTAAAGCCCACACCGCATAGTTCCTACGGCCAAGGATAAATATAACGTTTACAAATGATCAGGTTTAGTTACACGACATGCACGGACATAGTTATATTAGCGGTTTAAAATATGCCTATAAAACAAAACATGTTTGAATTTCTCCTCGTTTGCTGCACGTTTTTAAACAAAATACTTTTTGTCTGTTAGTCGTCGTAAAGGACAAACCGTTCAAAAGTACCGAACAAGCTTTATGCATACTGGACTGACTGAACTTAACATACAAACTTGTTGATATTGGAAAATCAATACACATAACGACTAAAACATTTATGAGAATTGACCTGTCTAATTCGTCTTTATATCTGTTACACTTTGCTCGTAGTGTCTGCCCTTGTGTGATAGCACTTCTTAACAAACGTTCCCTCTCCTGTAGCATGTCAACCAACTTCTCTTCTTCATTTCTGTATCTCTTAATATACCTGAACATGATAACATATATTTCTGAATCAAGTCAGTTATCACAATGATTATTCAGTTATTTCAGGTATACATAGAAAACGAAATAAATACAAACATCAACTTGTATATTTCAATTTATATATTTCGGTATCTTACAACTAACATTATCTCAAGTTACGAAGTTTTCAAGCTTATGTCTGACACAGGTCGACTATCCCAGTAATTGTGACCCGTGAAGTATTACCAAAAAGAATAAAGATACAAGTATTATCTTAACTAATGTAAAGCATGAACACAGTAAGAGGCCAATTCTTAGTATTGGCTATACAACTAAATGGATTAATGCAATCCCTCTTGTACGCTAATCAATTTAGGATCTCATTTCATCTTTTAAGATACATTGTATTTATCTTATACATAACACTTTACAGTATTTATAGCGACAGGTAAGACAAACACGGTATTACGTTATTTATCCTAAATTTCGTAGAAATGATTATGTTGTTATATACATCATAGGAGCTCGAAGTCAGGAATTGTTTTTTTTCGGCAATTTTGCACTTTTCACATGTAATATTACCCAAACTTTAATAACTCGGTCGTATTTTGCCCAAATATTGACTTTTGTAAATTACTTGAAAACGGGTCGGGTAATCAGAAAAAAGAGAAGGAGTGACATACGCCATGATATCCGCAACAACCGCTAAGAGTGACTCCCCTTGACGCGGATAGATTTTTATCTACCCCGCTGGTTCTCCCAGTCATAACACGGAGCAATATTGTACCGGAAACCAGGTAATTGTAATCAAAATGCGGTGGAACCTTGAAAACGGGCCCAAACGATCAATTTTTTTCTGGCGCTGGCATGGGACGTTTACCTTATATGTATAAATGGTAAGATTTGACAGCTATTTGATTCATACTTTTTTTCATGCATACTAAAACACAACATCTTACAACGTTGGGAATAAGTTTACTACATGTAGTATATATTTATAGTATATACGTATATTATACATGTAGTGACATATAAGTCCATTTTTGCGTATACAATGACTTGTTTAAAACTAAGAGAACATTTTCACGGATTCCTTCCATAGTATGTCCGATTTATTGCTTTGCTGTGTTCAGATATTATCTCAGGCAACTATTTAATTACATGTATTTAGTTACATAACATGTATTTTGTCAGATGTGAAATTTCGCCGGGTTAGCACAGAGTAGCTGTTCTTGTCTAAATATGTACAAGTGTGTAGTTAAGTAGTTTTGAACATCTGTTATACACCAATGTTTTAGGATAAAATGTAACAAAAATAACGACAACTAATTTCAATTTACATTTGTTAACTGTATAATACAGTGTTTTGGTCCATTCATTAATTAAACAAAAAAAATAAAAACATACATGTAATTGCATTTCATACAATAATCATCTGTATAAGAAGTCATACACTCTACGTACTTCACTTTGATTATAATTATGGTTCACACCTGGCAATATACAAAAGCCATGCATATTCTCAGAGTTTTAAACAAGTCATTGTATACACAAACATGGACTTAAATGTCACTAAACTCTTTCCCAACGTTGTAAGATGTTGTGTTTTAGTATGCACATGAAAAAAGTATGAATCAAATAGCTGTCAAATATTACACCATTTATATATATTAGGTAAACGTCCCATGCCAGCTCCAGAAAAAAATGACCGTTAGGGCCCGTTTTCAAGATTCCACCGCATTTTGATTACAATTACCTGGTTTCCGGTACAATATTGCGCCGCGTTGTGACTGGGAGAACCAGCGGGGTAGATAAAAATCTATCCGCGTCAAGGGGAGTCACTCTTAGCGGTTGTTTTGGATATCATCACTCCTTCTCTTTTTTCTGATTACCCGACCCGTTTTCAAGTAATTTACAAAAGTCAATATTTGGGCAAAATACGACCGAGTTATTAAAGTTTGGGTAATATTACATGTGAAAAGTGCAAAATTGCCGAAAAAAAACAATTCCTGACTTCGAGCTCCTATGATATACATCTACCCAAAGATACTTTCACCTGTTCTGACGTTTAAAACTTGACGTCCTTGAGGAATAGTTACTGCTAAGCTTTGTAGTTTCAACTTCGACATGGGATATATTTGGTGATCTTGTAAGACCAGGTAATCTTAACTCTTCAGGGTCGGGTATTTCTTTCACCTCTGTCTGCTGAAACAAAAATGTGTATTTAATAGATGATACTATTAGGTAGACTTTGTACCATCATGGAAACTGTTGTTTTTTTTTACGAAAAAAAACTTTATACGTAAAAAATATTTTATATGGTGGAAATATATTATCGAATTAGAGTTGTGGCTGAATTTGAAAACCTGAGAGGAACATGTTATCCAAATATCTGTCATTCCTATCCTTACCCAGAGCCTGTTAACTAGACTTATATATATATACATATAATTCCTATATACAGCTTAACACATTTGTACAAAGCAAGTAAAATGCTTGCCCAGCTATTATGTCATTTATTTTGCAAATAGCAATTATAGACTAATGTGCTATATTTACCATTCTGTAAGAACGGCTCAAATGTCATGCTAAAAGAATTGAAAGTAGATCATTAATGATTTGATATACCCATCATTACATTCCCCCACTGTATCATAAACATATAGTATTGTAATCTAAATATTTTTTTTAAAAAAACACACAAGAAGTCTAGCATACCTGGTACCCTCCTCCTCGCCTGTTAAAACTGTTAAATGGTAGTACAGTATGATTTGTTCCCTGTAAGTAAGTTCTCTTCATGCTAGACACTTTAGACTTCTGTTGTCGGTCATATTCAACTTTAGGAGGGTAATTTAAACAATTTCCCATCGTCGTTTTAGAAAAGGTGAGTATTCTATAACATAATTATATATTCTCGTTTAACACATGTAGGTTCACCTTTAACAACAAATAAATCTAAATTTCACGAAGAAATCATTATATCCATTACATTTTATCATGTCACGTAATTTTATTATATCTCATACTTTTTATAATGGCACTTATTATTTCAAGTAAATATTGTTATTGTCACTGTCAAGTATGATATGTCACAGCATTGATACTTTATTTGACACTAACTCATGAAGTAGCACATTAACTATAGAATTATAATCCCATTGCATCATGAAATTAGTACTTTTTAAAGTAATAATGAACAAATTACTAAATATTTATATAAACCAGTTAACCATCCGATTACAACCTTGGGTTTAAAATTTGTACAAAATGTCCAAACAAAGCGTATGATCAATTCTTAATTGTATAAAACTACACGCATATTTGTTTTGTATACTCTAATGGTAAATATATTACCTATTATGAAACGTCGTAACAATGTACCTTCAGATAGAGATCAGGTGTCTTCTATCGACATGTCGGGTGTAACGATTTTGTCGATCATTCAAAAACTAGTTAATTCATAAATGAACATAAACTTAAGACAATTAGTATTGAACATTAAATATCTAAAATACCATTGTACCGCTAATTGTATTGTCTTTAGTTGTTGACGTTGTTTATTTTTTTTAATAGATTTTATCTCATCTATTCAACATGTATGCAAACATAATGTGACGGGCATCAAAGATATAGAAATTGGAAGTTTCGTGTTTTTCATACACTATATATATCTTTTATAATTCCTAAAACTTAAATGATCGAAGTTTTTCCACAAAAATTGCTGACATAACAACAATGAATCTAAATGCTATAAATGACGCCATGTTATATAAATAAGGACATGCTATAGATGACGTCATGTTATATAAATAAGGACATGCTATAATTGACGCCATGTTATATAAATAAGGACACGCTATAAATGACGCCATGTTATATAAATAAGGACATGCTATGAATGTCGTTACATTGTATGAATAAGGACATGCTATAAATGACGCCATGTTATATAAATAAGGATACGCTATAAATGTTGCCATGTTATATAAATAAGGACATGCTATAAATGACGTCATGTTATATAAATAAGGACACGCTATAAATGACGTCATGTTATATAAATAAGGACATGCTATAAATGTCCTTATATTGTATAAATAAGGACACGCTATAAATGATGCCATGTTATATAAATAAGGACACGCTATAAATGACGTCATGTTATATAAATAAGGACATGCTATAAATGTCGTTATATTGTATAAATAAGGACACGCTATAAATGACGCCATGTTATATAAATAAAGGATCTTGAATGAGTGTTTAATATGTTGTATTGAATTTATTAAACGAATCCTCTGAAAACGATAAAAACGAAGAAAATATATGACAGTGCCTATTTTCTTTATGCGGTATTTGAAACACATGAGCTTAGAACATTTTACCAGAATAATATATTTCAAAGGAAACTAATTCGGCTTACTGATATATACTTTATATCGGCTTTATTCAACCACATTTATAGCATGCTGTAAAAACTGTAAATAGACAAAATATTAACTCGTTCGTACAAATAACACAGTATCAACAACTAGTACATGACGTCATTATGCATGGTGACGTCACGGAATTGTGTGACCGACATAAACGAATCTGAAACAAACTGCATGAAATACGCAATTTCTTTTATCTGTGAGTGCATTAAAGACTTTTCGATTCCAATATGTTTCATTTTGCGTGTCATAGCTGTAACCGTTAGGCTCATGAAATTCCCGTGGCTGTGTCTTTATATACGATCAACTAAACTGACCATATAGCATGTTGTTAACCCGCGCAAAACTACTCCAGTTATAACAATCCCAATTAAGACCGTGACCGGTGATTCGAACCAACCATTGATAGAAATATCGTTCGACGCCTTGGTGTGTTTATCTTTTTGACAGCACGCAGTGATAGTGATTCGGCACATTAGCATATTCATTTCACTAGTGTATTATTGGCCCATTTAATACGCAAAATAATCAATGGGTTTACTATACCCCTGTGCACACCGTGGATCATGTTATAAATAAGGACACACTATAAATGACGTCATGTTATATAAATAAGGACATTGAATGTCTAGGTTACAGAGCAGTTAATTAATAGTTTATTCGAAAGTTCAATGTACCTATATTATCTTTCCAAATTATTAGTGCATCGTGGTCTTTAAGAAGGTTTGTCTGTGTAAATTGATATAAAACGATAAGTTATTGCTCTAGGCTAGTCTGGCTGGTTCCACTCTCTTGGCTTTTGTACATAGTATTTCCATGAATATACTCTCCTAAATAATGGTGTTGCTTTGGAGAGGTTGTACTGTACATTCATTGTGCAATAACCCAAAGAAATTCTTAGACTACCTGTTTCAGCACAGTTCGTGGACAATAATATGTATTGGTTTCAGAGAATCATATCTCATGTGAAGGGAACAAACATTTATATTTAATACGAACCAATGGAGCAAATTAATTACATCACATAGGTTATCAACAGTTTATTCGAATACAAGTATCAGTTAACCAAATATGTTAAAATCTGAAAAGTAATATAAAACAAAATGCAAAGGGTTGAGCCAAAATTTATTTCTATTATCATAAATATCAGATTCAGACTACTAGTTGTGTAAATTTTAGTTAATATACATACTCGTAAGCAGCCGGAATGTTGCCATTTATTATACACTTCTTACATGCACGAGGAAAAACCTAGTGGATAATGCATGAACTGTCTTAATAAAGATCTCTTTATTAATGAATTTTAACATGAACCGTTATTATCTCGGTTCTCACTCCTTGTTCACTGCTTTACTTCTCTCGTTGTAATAATACCTTTATTGTAACCAGAGAACTCTTGTATCATAAACGCTAAACGAACATCATCAACATCACCAGGAAACTATTTTGCATACATACACGGTCTGGTAGTTATTGTATCAAGGACTAACTGTTATGGATACAGGCAATGTCTGGTCAGACATTTGGTGATACTTCGATTTCATTTAAACTTCTGCTTAGAGAGACATCAGGCGTATTTACCGGTGTTAGCGTTTTATGTTTGTTTTCATTTTGTTCATTAGTTTTTAAAGTTGTATTTTTCATGTGCGGTATTTTAGGAATATAAATAGTTTTCTCTGATGTTTTGGAAATCTTCTTTCCGTCCCATTCTTTCTTAAAATCCATCATTCGTGTTGAATAACGCAGAGCAAAGTTTACAGATTCGTCAAGTATTATCCCGTCACCAACTTTAACAGTTTTTGCTATTGTTACATCCTTCTCTTTGACGTGTATTCTTTCTGTGGTAGGCAAAGCTAAGTTACTGTTGGCGTCGTTAAACAAAGTTTTGTCTTCTACAATACATGACCTCGCTGGTAGTGCGATTGTCGCACTGCGGGGTAACACTTCATAGCCAGCTACTTTATGTGTCATTGTTTCAATATCTATATCAGCTAAAAGTAAATACATACTGCGATTAAGCAAACATATATTATTCAGATCACATAATATATACACTTATCACATACCCGTGACGTTTTGGCCGTGCCGTAAAAATAATATCACACGGCCGTGCATATAATATGCAAATGGGCCGATTTACATGAATTTATTCCTACGCTGTTTGTCAACAAAATTTTTAACTACACATGAGTAATGTTGAATTGATTTTAACAATTTGAGTAAGCAAAGGCACTGTTTATATCGTTAGATATGTTCACATATTTATTATTTATGATGTTCCATAATGGAACTTCTTTGTTGTGCTCCCGATTAAAAAGCCTTATTACGCATGTGTCACTTTTTTGTTATTAATAGCAATGTCAAACAGGTATGTTGGTTTTCGCCGTAGTTGCAGGGTATGTGATAAAAACAATATTAAATGAGTGTGGATTCCGTCTTGAATTTGAACGAGAGTTCAATAAATTCAATACGGAATCCACACTCATTTAATATCCTGTATGCATTATGTAGCTATTTACACTGACCATTGTTTTGACCAGCCAATTATCAAAGCGATACGGATATATTTACTATAAAATCACAAGATTTGTTAATTTTATAATTATTTCTACTAATTATTAAGATTGGGCCGTTAATAAAACATCTCAGAGGGATGTTGTTGTTCATCTACAATGCAAATAAAGCCGTATTTGATTCAATGGTTAACATTGATGAGCTTTCTCAGATTGCGGATTTTAATAGATATTGATAAACTGATACTAGAATTGTTGATTTTAATGAAATTACTACATACTCTAGCTGAAGGAAACTTACGAGATTTTGGTGGAGGGTCAACTGGTTTTGGACTACAACAATATCTGTGAACAACTATCACCAACAGTATGAAGATCAGAAGAAACACTAGACTACAAGCTACAGCAGCCAGTATCAGTACACTGACGTCCATAGACGAGGATTGTGATTCTGTTGTGGTTGGTGCTGGAGTCGTAGTGGTAGTTGTCGTTGTTGTTGTTGTCGGTGTTGTTGTCGTCGTTGTTGTTGTCGGTGTTGTTGTTGTCGTTGAAGTGGTCGTGGGTGTAGTTGTTGTTGTCGGTGTTGTAGTTGTTGTCGATGTAGTTGTTGTCGGTGTCGTTGTCGTAGTTGATGTGGTTGTTGTTGTCGTCGTACTTGTTGTTGTTGTACTGGTTGTTGTTGTTGTACTGGTTGTTGTTGTTGTAGTTGGGACTGATAAAAATACAAAATAAATAGAAATATACTCATGGTTGTTTAGTGTGCTTGTTTTGCTACATGTTTCCTAATACATGTACTACGTACACAAAGTAGGGTCCTTCATGATCGTATGGTATTTTAAATCACTAGTCCCTGGCCGCTTTATGATCGATTTCCACCTGGACCAGACAGTGATGAGAAAGCTGTCGAGCTAGCATGTGAAAGGTCGGTGGCCCTAATATGGTGTCTGCCTGGGGCCTTACTCTCACGTTAATGCTGAAAAAACATCGCCAAATTATCCTGACAGTTGATGTTAACCCTAGTGAAAAATAAATACATGTACTATAAAATAGTTTAATAATGGCGGAATGATAAATAGTATAAAAATGATACATACTGCAGTCATCTGGAAAAAGAAGAAGTAAAATATAAGTATAGTGTTTATCAAATGAGGTTTATACATGATTATGGCATGTATTTATTGATTGAAGAAGGGCGACACGGACACATTGATAGAAACCAAAATTATATACTAAATGTAACTGTATTGAAAATGAATACCATCTATTTTTAGTATGTCTATTATATAGACCATTAACCAAAATATTACTGCCATTGGCCGAGTTTAATTAAGTTAGAATTTCTAAACAGTCCACAATGTACTGTAACTAACAACGTAGCTAAATTTGTTTATCAAGTCAATTATATGAGAGTTTGATATTCGTGTATAATATTTGTGAAATTTGTGTCATTATGAAACAAAAATGCATAGAAATGTTGATTATTTAACTTACGTTTTGTAATTATTTGAAAAGATGTAGTATTTGTGAGTGTGTGTTTGTTTACCTTCTTCAGATAATATCATTTTAAGACCAGAGAGCGAGCCATCTCTAGACATCGGGATCGCATACGGTGTTTGATCTTTCCGACAACTGCCCGTGTATTGAGAAACAAATAATGTTCCGTTCCCGGCATTGTACGACATCTGAATAAATGATGGTATTATCGTTGTAATGTTTTTCTAACATTATTATTACGACATTTTAGAGGAGTCTGAATATAAAATGATAATATCATAACTCACAAACATATCGTTTTTCTTCTATGAACATCATTGCATGATTCAGCATATTCAGTTCGTCGAATGAAATTTTAGAAACATCTATATTCATGTATGTACTTATTTCAACCACACTAAGGCTGAATCAGTCACGTATTCATTCAATGAAAACGAATGCGCTTGTACCCCCGTCCCAACTGGTCGCCGATGGTAGCACTGAGAGCGTCGCTGATCTTTCTTTAATTTTCCAAAATAAAGTCACACCAGAGTCATGATCTCTGCGATCTGTGCATGTACACAGCGTCCCCATCGCGACCTTCCTGCGTCCTTGGAGTTTCTGTTGAGTCTGTACTGCGTCACTAGGGCGTCCTTCGAGTTCCTATCGCGTTGTTACGGCGAACATAGTGACATCAGGGCGATCAACCGGCGTCCTGATCCAGAACGCCGAACCTCGGCCTTTACTTTGAACATGTCCAAAGTAAACACCGCCGGTCTGCGTCCTTCTATGTCCTCGGGGTTCCAGTGGCGTTCTCTTACGTTCTCATCACGACCCCACGTAACTGCAGTGTCCTTGGTCGACGTAGGAACTCAGTACTGAAAGACGCGAGTCCGGTGTGACGGGTATTAATGGAACGTCAAGCTCTGCTGCGCCCAATTTAAAATATTCAAGATGTCATTTATTCAACAATACTTACTAAACATGAGAATCTTTGTGAGTTTGATATCTCTTTTGTGAAAACTGTGACTAACTGATAGTTACCATTGACCAAATCAAATAGACAACTGACGATACCTTGGTCTGAAAACATTAAACAACCAATGCTTCAATTTACGTTTTCGCGACTTTACGAATTGAGTTTACGATTATCTCTTTTCTTATAATTAATAATTACTGAACAAGTTAAATCAAATGTCTATGACTTTGTTACTCATTCCTGACCATTTGTGACATACAACGGGTGTTCGTCTGACAGTTTAACACATTTAAGTATTTAGACAGTTTCCATTATCTGAGAGTCGAATGAACTCACCGGAATTAGCAATGATAGTGTCACACAAAGTGTAGTTAAAGTACATTGTATTCGGTTGTGTACATATATCCCATGAGGATTGTGATGTCGTACAGTAGTCAGATGTTACATCTGTGACCGTGTAGGAATGTTTCCCTGTATAGTCATCAGGGCAATTACGTACAGCTGCTTCTGTATTGTCTTGAAAAGAACAACATCCGAGGTTTTTATAACTTTATACAATTCAAACTATCCGAAGCAGCATCCTTTTCGAGGAGCGAAGTTGTTGCTCCAGAGAGGTAAAAATATACTGTCTATGATACTAACCGACTAGACAACGCTATGGTTGTCTTAAGTAGATACATAAAACACGGATAAGTGATTTTCATTCCATTATATATCATAGTGACTGATTTCTAAAATGATTGAAAATAACTGATTGAAATTAAAAAGCGCAATCTGACAAAAACACTCGTAAAAGAAGTTGATTTATTTATTACTGTTCATTGTTTATTTATTACCGTTTCTAATGATAAGATGATATTCATTAAATGTTGGTGCATCTAATGATAAGATGTCAAGACAAATATATGCCTCATCTGGTGTGAAGGATTCTAGGATTGTAGTCTCTATCACTCGGATACGATCATACTTTACCCGGACCTCTTCACCTTAAACAAAACAATTGCAAAATAAATACATTAATCAAATTCTGATTTGTTAAACTTTAACATTACATTGCTGGTGTATAGGACCAGTTTGCCATACAGGTGGATTCTGTTCATAACTCTTATCACGTACTTTTCGGAAACCGAACGATAGCTATCACTCGCTTAGCGCGCATGAATTTTGATGCGGACCTAGTTACTACATTTTTTACATACATCATACAAATGTTAATTTGGTTCCCGTACCATGTTGCTGTGTAAATCTATGTAAGTTCAGTTTCCATGAGTACTTTAAAAAAATAATTTAGTTCATGATGGACAATTTAATATTGTGTCGCAGTGTTTGTAGCTTACACTTTCTCTGCTTTTTCAAGTGATTTCGTTCTTTATAAATTAGACAAACATTGTTCTACTGATTTGACCTAATTTTCTACAAGATATAAGCAAGTTTATCCAGGTAAAAAGGTCTTACTTGACATAAGATAATAGTAATATGCGTTTGTAGAAAATTGCTCCAGTTTCAAACAAGCAAATGCTTGATAAAATGTGCTGAATAATTGAAACGTCGTCCGAGCTCTGAAATACGATAGACACAGAACAAATATCTTAAAAATAGGTTCGTTAAACTTATTTGTACTGTTTGATAACATGTTGATTTAGCAAGCTAAATGTAGAGTAAGTGATCTGTTGAATTTCTTTAATAGGCTTCGTTATAAAGTTAAATGATTGGAATGATTATTGTTCTTCTCTGTCATGTTTGTTTACGTACACTTTAGTTCAGTTGTCACGTAATACTACCTAATTTACATTTACATATACAGAATGTTACAATCGCTAGTGATACCGTTGGTGTTTTCAAACGATTTCTTAGAACTGGTGTGGGTATAAACTGTTTAAAAACTGGAGAATGAATTTAATACAAACATGAATATAATTTTATGCTTATATAAATTAATTGCAAGTGAACGTGAATCTTTAATAGAACGGTTCAATATTAATTTAAGATCTTATTAAATAGAGCACACATGTGAATGTTTGCGTTTACAGTTTTCAGATAATTACTTGAATATGATAGTAAGTGATGTAGAACTAGTTGTATTCACTGTGTAACAGTCCCAGTCAGGCACTCTGATATCTGCTGTCAGTGTTACCTCCCAGCCAGTTACTGATGTGTTTGTAAATAGAACCTCTCCTCTGTCACTATCATGCCATATTGTATCATGAAATACATCCGGCCAGCTACATGGATCTTGTGTTAGAGCTGATTATAGAAAATATTTTATCGGATTATTGATGTAGGATTAATGTAAACTGGTAACAGATGTGCTAGGTGGAATATCGTGGAATCTACTGAAAACTCTGCTTAACAGAATTCAACCAATCTATTAAAAGATCATTGTTTTATG
Source organism: Lutraria lutraria (assembly GCA_964023205.1). Classification (NCBI taxonomy): domain Eukaryota; kingdom Metazoa; phylum Mollusca; class Bivalvia; order Venerida; family Mactridae; genus Lutraria; species Lutraria lutraria. The sequence continues at coordinate 48,950,056 of OZ026833.1, forward strand.
TACAGTGCAGCCCCTTCAAAGCAACATTTTTGTGAGTAGCAAAATTATTGTTGCTGAATGGTTGTTACTCAAGGGAGATTAAATTTATAATTAAATATTGCAGTGGGAAATAATCGTGCTGTTGTTGAAGGGAAGTGGTCGCTCAAAAGAGGGCCGCTCTGGAGAGGCTGTACTGTACAGTTTAACCTCTCTTTGAGTCCTCTTCAGTATGTACACTCGTCATTATTACATCCATATTTTTCGATCAGTTTTATATTCTTTATTCTTCGTTTAAATTTCATGTTGAGGTACTTTTAATATTAATATCACCAAAGGGGACCATGGTGACGCATCTATCTGTATAAAAAGGCTTAAAATGAGACTGCAACTATAAGTGCAAATCAAACATGAATATCGAAGTATTTTCTTTTGCCATAAACAGTGTTTTGTGTGGCTTCTTAACACAAATCTGTAATAAATCGTATGAGATTAATATAGATATTAAACTTATATAAGTGTCTAGTAACATATGACAAGTCGATAAAATCAAAATGTGTTTTTAAAACACAATGCCACCTCTGGGTGACCTTTGACCTACTGACCTGAAAATGCACAGGTTCTGTAGAGCTCGTCAAGGGGAACCAGCATATGAAGTTTGATGATTATAGGTGGAAGCATTGTTTGTTCCAAGTTCAAGTTTGGTACAAATAGACTGACAGACAGGCCAAAATCAATATGCCCCCGATTTATTGATCTTCGTGATTTAACATAACTCAAATCTCCGTTTACAATCATAACATCTTTATAGGATTTCTTTTCTGGTTTAGTTTGGAAATGAACATTATATATTTGTGGAGGACATTTGATATAAGAAAGTGTCTTACCTGAATTCATATATGTTAGAACTAAGTATAATAAAATTATAATCGACATGATTTAGGTTTGTAATAATTTCACATTTCCAAAAAAGTCAACATGAAACATCTCTTCATGTACGTACGGTCAAATGTAAACTTTTCATTTTAATCTATTTTCGTTATCATTATTCTTATTTTATCACGATGTTGAATCATATATTCCATGATAACATGTCTATTATTCAATCTTTGATTGTTTAAACAGAAATCTGAACCATACATTCGCTTGCTAATTAATGGAATTATTCGACTATATAGTTGTTAAAACAATGATTTAAATATAACAATGTGTGAATATGCTTGATTGGTCAGTAAAACATACACTATAATCACATAATGTCTATTATAAGGTGACTTATAATACCAGATATGAAATCTGTGATCATGTTCCCTATATGTAATTAGTTATTTACAGTAAAACCCTGAAATCCGGATCCATTCCGGATTGGGTCATGAGTCCGTTTTTCTGAGAATTCCGGTTTTCAGACAACTTTTGATAAATTCCGAAAAAAATGCTCCTTGGAAAATCGCCCGATTTTCAGGAATTTCCAGTTTTCGGGGGTTTCACTGTATATTCATATATCCGTTTTAGCTTGGAGTGATTTAACACATCAAGGACCCGACTCAGTTGATGTTTTCTCACCTTGTACAGTTTTACTATCATTGTAGACAACATCTACATGTATGTATAATGGTAATTATATCGTGTTTTGGTTCACCTTTGCGTTACAAGAAGAAATGGAAGAACTGTTCATTATTCTATCACATGGCCATGGGTGAATGTGTAATATATCTGGGAGCAAACTTGATATCATACAAATAAATATCCCGTTTGGATAAGTGAATTAATCGTTCACGGAATGTCACAGCATGTGCCTCATATTTTTGAATTCATGAAGCGATTTATTGAACGAAAGGACTAGATGAATATGAATTTATAAGATACGAGCAGAGATTGTTTTACTGCCGGCACAGAGACCTGTAAAGGTTATTTATTCAGAAATTTTATAATAAAATTAATACAGTTATAAAATAACACTAAATGTAAAAAGAATCAAACTGCCTAACATAAATTTGGTGTACGTGTACAAAAAACAAGAATTAAATCATAAATTAATAAAATAATATATATATAAACACGTGATCTTTGATCTAAAAAAAGTTGCATATCACAGGTTGCTACATTAAGTATATGTCGTTAGCAGATTGTACATGTTTTTTGTGCATATTGGCTTTATTGGACAGATTATTTAAGAGTTAATATTGGGGTGGTGGTGGTGGATAGCTCGATGGTCTACTCGTTGGTTGGTTGTACCCGGCGTTAACTGTTGTCTGATTTGAAACCATTGTTGATTGCATCATAGCAGCAGGCGCTCCTGAAATTATAAGGAAAGAAAACAAAGTAATTTATATATCTTTAATTACTTCTCTAGAATATTATTTATAAGGAAAACGAAACTTATGTTATGCCATACCATACCATGTCATGTCGCTATACTATGTACTTTTGCATTAAAACTAATCTACTACTAGTATTTCGACTTACAACATGATGTATATATTTCATTTGATCATTCGTGAATTATATGGTACAATTAAAACATAAAGATAAAAGTGACATTCACATAGTTGTATTATTTGTTTATTTATTATGTGTTTGAGAATGACAAAGAAAAACTATGATAGATTAATTTAAAGCTATTACAGTATATGTGATCTAATGATTTACCTGGACTTTGCATTACTACCGTGGTTCTATTAGTAGCACAGCAACATTTATAACAACAGACACAACAACCAATCACTATACCCAGACATACCAGGGCTGTGAGAATAGGAGCCCAACTGAAATAACAAGTTCAAGTATGGCCTAGATCAAGTAACGACTACTGTTATCATACTCTAGTCTCATCAAGCTGGTTTATTTCACTTGATATACGTATCACCCATTTTTAAAACCACGACTTTCCTCATAATAGATACGTGAATGATTTCTCAATTAAAACGTTTATGGTGTTGGGCTTTCTTTCTGTCCATTTCGGCAGTACGCTTTAAACAAGTTTCTGTTTGATAGGTTCGGAAGTTTCTCTCGTCAAATTCGTTTTGCTTACGTTCAAATACGTTACGATATTATACATACTATATCACGCTCTTATTTAGTTTTAAAACGTGAAGTTAACGAGGGCCCGATTATTTCTGTCTGGATAATTACAAGACAGACACTCTCTTAAGATTAGTCTTGCACGTATGTGATTAACGTGAGAATACTTTATTCCCAGCCAAAGGACCGCGGACTATTTTGATGTTGTTGTTGAATGTTTTTTTAACATTAATATTGTCTTTTTATATCTTTTTGTAAATGGACTACTTACACATTATTTTCCCACCACGCACCGCATACATCGCTTCTTTTAGAAGAGCTGGCTTGAAGAAAAGAACTGTCACAACAATATAATGCGGAGGAGGATATTCCACAACAATAATGTTCACACCATTGAGAATCGTGCCAAGTCCCATAAATGTCATCATACCCGTTACAACACTCACCCCCGGATGTCAGCGGAAGTCCTGAAATTCATCAAAATAAAACTGAGCATCTCAAAAAGAAGGAATCATTTAAAACTTGCATCAGTCTAAAACATTATAACTTAGAAACAGGAAGCCACATGTGCATCAGTGGTAGCGGATGTTTCGTCAGTAAGACTAGGTCAGTGAATCATTCCAGATTATAGTTCATACATGAATATAATACAATGTAGCAGGTCAAAGTTCAAATTGGAACAAATAAATGTCATTGCAGACAATAGGAATTGCGAGGCATGTTATCTATTGTGTAACAGACGGGAAATGATAAAATATATGAGGGAGTTAACAAAATCATTTAGAAAATATGAATTCTTCTAGACAAATGAAAATAAGTGGAAAATGATATAAACAGTTAACTAGGACGGGTTATTTTCAGAAAAGTTTTCACGTTTTTTTCCCCCGATAAATGAGACATTTTATCATAGATTTTATCTTTTTGGGTTAAACAACGTTTATCTATTAGTTGTCCTAAATAACAAGAGTGTACCTGTGTCACATACCCGTACCACCGGTACTTACAACTATCTTAAGAGTTCAAGTAAAACAACCGTTCTGTTCCTACTTCTAAAGTCAGCAACATGAATACATTTTTCTATGTACAGAACTTTCAATACTCTAATTATCATTGACTTACAAGACACATGGATGGTATATAAAATCCACCAGATCAACTAATTTACATCTACAAGAGTGCAGTATGACATACAAGAGTGCAGTATGGCATACAAGAGTGCAGTATGACATACAAGAGTGCAGTATGACATACAAATGTGCAGTATGACATACAAGAGTGCAGTATGACATACAAGAGTGCAGTATGACATACAAGAGTGCAGTATGACATACAAGAGTGCAGTATGACATACAAGAGTGCAGTATGACATACAAGAGTGCAGTATGACATACAAGAGTGCAGTATGACATACAAGAGTGCAGTATGACATACAAGAGTGCAGTATGACATACAAGAGTGCAGTATGACATACAAGAGTGCAGTATGACATACAAGAGTGCAGTATGACATACAAGAGTGCAGTATGACATACAAGAGTGCAGTATGACATACAAGAGTGCAGTATGACATACAAGAGTGCAGTATGACATACAAGAGTGCAGTATGACATACATTGTATTCGTCACTAAGTATTACTCCTATTTATGCAATATTGACTGAATTATTTTAACCTTTGAATTAGTATTATATACGTTTAAACATGAGGGTTCTGTACGTAGCTTTTCATCCGCATCGTCCATTAGTATTTATGTCCACTCGAATAAAGACAAATAGAAGCCTAATGAATCAAGTGTGGGTGGAATGAAGTAGATTATAGAAACAATCATGAAACTGTAACAAAATTATTTGAATCTGTTTTAGTGAACTAATCTTGTTTTAAACATAGATTTATAATAAAATGATTATATAAGTGTCATGTCTGGCGTTGACATAGCAAATATAACATTCAGTGAAGACTTAAACAGATAACAACCTATTCATTAGATTTATGTTTGTTTGCGTCAATTTCGGAAAATGATATCAATCACAAAAAACACTGATTCTAGTTTAATATCAGTTTGTGTCATCTCCTCGTTCTGTCTTGAAAATAAACAAAATGTTAAGACAATGTTATAATATATACATATACAAACGTTTCTGTCTTGAAAACAAACAAAATATTAAGACAATGTTATAATATATACATATACAAACGTTTCTGTCTTGAAAACAAACAAAATATTAAGACAATGTTATAACATATACATGATATACAAACGTTTTTAGTCCCATGTTTATCAAATGTATCAAACTTTCTGTGAAAACAAGAAATTTCCTCTTTCAACAAGTTGCCGTAAAAACAATCATCAAAGTAAGAAAGTGCTCATGGAAACTTAACTAAAATTGCACTGCATTATTGTACGATAACTAGTTTAAAAATTGCATGAAGGATATAGAAACGTAGAACTTTGGTTCGCATTAATATTCATGCGTGCCGAGAGAGTGGCGGCTATATGGAATGCTGAACTATCATTCAGTTTACAAAAACAATAAACTGACTTTGACAATATACTGAGAGTTAAACTGTTTAATTTAACCAAATGTCTTAGAAACAAATCGAAATGTTATGATAACTTCTCATAATTTTTTTAAACATCATAAAACATACATTGTTAATTGACGTTCAGTCTTCATGTATGACAGAAATTATCTTCATTCCATTAACTGTCGAATGTGTAACCGATCCACAGATCACTGTTCTGGTAAATGTTTGAATTCATAAATTTAGAGGATGTAGGGTACCATTATATGTAGTCATTGTTTACTTTTTAAGTGTATGCACACGTCCATGATGTTAAAAACCGAGTTAGAATACTTCAAAAACTAACAATAGTCTTTATGCTAATGTGTTCTAACACATACCAATAAGTACATAGATTCATGTCCAACTTTGGCGGACATGGCCTTATCGAGTATCTGATCAATTTTCAAGGGAAACAACTACAATTCAGGGGTTTATATACAGTCTACCTATTGTTACCCTCCTTGCTTGCGTTATGCTGACTTTATTAGGGGTCATAAAGTAATAAAGTCAGTCACGCGTAACAGATAAAATCTGTTATCTTAATTGATCCAAAAATCGATATTTCACTGTATACATTACTTTTGGATCTCTGATAAGACTTTATAGCATGTCCCAACTATTATATACGTCGTTAAAATGGACAGAAACGTATGATATTGACATTAATTTAATTTGTTTCACCAGTAAAATTAATTTTGCAAATGCGAATATCATGAAAAGACAAAATTCAAGAATCCTAGTAATAATTTTGTTATTGTATGCACAGTCAAATAGTAATTTGATTCTATTCTGCATATATAAACTTAACACATTAGCTTACAATACATTTATTTTCACTACTGAAACATTTAACATTAAATCATAATGATTACACTTAGGCGTGAAAAAAATGTTTTTCTTTTCTTATTAAAAGTCGGTTAGTAGGTATGGACTTTATTTGGCTTTTGAAAGCATGAGGGAAAAGTAAAAAGGAGAAAGAGGAATTTCCATTTTAACGGATAAAATCATGAAAATGTCTAAGGTCGCGGGATAATAATTAGGGTCGATCGAGTAACCAGAAATTTTGCACTATGTCGCACGTCTTGTAGGTCAATGATTATAAATGAAATTACTTCCAAATCCATTACAACCTTCAATAACTGTTGCAGATATCTATTTCCATCACAAAATAGAAAAAATACGATTGAATTATAGACCTGGTGTATAAATAGTACAATCAATTTCTGCAATTTTATGGCAATTTCCATCCGTCTTAATTAAATGATATCTAACATATATAATTCGACGTTCCCAATTGTTTGTAAATAATGTGAGATGCGTATAAAAATCAATAATCAGGTAAAGTTAGCAACCATATAAAGGGATCTCAAAAATATGATTTTATTATCCGTCCTTAATTTGTTTACACATCATTGAAAAAATAAATATACAAAGTAGTTAATCTATATTGTTTTATGACATGTTCTTATAAGTGACATGTGGACGTATGCCAAAATGATATATTTAGCATATAATTATATTATCAAAAATGATTTAATAATAAATTTCATTTAATGAAATATCATCGTCTATTTAAGGCCCATTAGAACAATAGATGAAATGATAGTAAAATATAAGAAATATATATTACTTGATTTGTAACAATATTTTACATAATGCCTTCAATTAGGCATATCTCATAAAATAGTTTTCAGATGCTTTTTCTTATTTTTTGCAACATGATTAAAACATACTGTGCTGTATTTCTATATGTACTTTGTGATAAAAAAATTGGAACGTTTTTATTGCGAGTAAAAGACAGTTTCACATCTGTCTAGGTAAAATAAGACTTCAATTTTAACATCCAAAAAGCTAATGGGGCTTTAACAATAATGAAAACCATCTTTTTATTTATTTATTTTTTTATAATATCAAAGACTTATATACATACATAAGTCCTTGATAATATCAACAAATTGGGTTATAAATATCGATTTTGCTTTTTAAAAAAATCTAAGGGGTAGTTTTAAAAATCATCAAAAGGGTCGAAGAAGATATTATTTGATTGTTTTCATATTTTACATGGTGATAGAAATTAAATTTTCAAAACGAATGCAATGAGTACAAATTTGATCACATTTCCCCCAAAAAAGTTATGATGCTGAAAACATCAAATTTTCATTGAAAAATCTACCAATTTTACGCTTTTTACATTGAATATAGAGGGAATCGATAGGTGTCTTTTTTAAACGCAAAAGGGTCGAAGAAAGAATTAATTCAAAATAATAAAAAATACACCATTAGAAAGATAAAAGATTAATTGAACTTTTGTGATGAGTACAAATTTCGTATTTCAAATAGAATAAAAGTTATGACGATTATAGTGAAAAACCCCTTCTTTGTTTAATGTAATTTTTTTATCGATTTTCCAAATCAGCATGTCCGCGAAAGTTGGGTATGCACATGTAGTTTGCCGCTCATGAAAATTCAAGTCAAAACCCTTCATCGACATCAGTCTGATAACAGAGCTCACTTACAGATATGCTCGCTGAATACATAATTCAAGTACATTATTTAACTTCAATCAGAACAGTTTTATCTTTTAAGCTGAACAAAGACTGGACCTCGGAAACTATGGCTGTGGTGCAAAACTGCAAATGTCATTTACTTGATAGTCTGAATGGATCAATTATGATTTATAGTTCAGAAATTTATGGATATCATGATGTAAACGATATACCAATTAATCATAAGAATTTTATGAGAAGTATTGCGCGTTCGTAAAAATACCAATTAAAATATGCGTAAAAAGCGACAAGGTTGTTATTTTTACGAACGTGCAATAATACAACGAACATTGACATACAAAGCAACTATTGATAACACTAGTCTTCTGCTTTTGTTAAAACTATTATAAAGATTAGTAAAATTGTATACAATTCTTCTCGTTTGCAATAAAAATCAAAACTATGCCATTTTGCAAATGTTTATCTGCTGAATATTGAAATGATATTTATGTTCACTTATTTATAAACTATGTTGAATTTTTAAAGGATATATTTATGAAATACAATCATGTACTTATAATATTTTTGGTTAATCATGTTCTTGCTTATATATAATTTGCAGATATGTTATTTGATGTGGCTATGAATGTTGTAACATTTAAGGCCAAATAAATGTTAATATGTTAAATTATTAGTTGAGTGTTAGCTGGGACCTGAGAGATTAACTAATGAAAGGTAAACGGCGCTGACTACTAAGTAATTGTTTAGTCCAATGTAACAAAACTTCATATGATGTCATTGGTCCATCCTTGGTCTATTTTCGGGAAATACAAGTTGTTGAACCAACTTATTAATACCACGACAAATAAGCAGATTTTAAGAACGATGTTCTTTATTATAAATACATGCTTTGAATAAATATAAATATAATATCTGAAACAACAGAGACTATATTATTGTACCGCGTGTATCACGGAGTGGACATTCATGTGTTTAACATTCACAATTTCTTTATAATTTTAAAATAATTTGATTAAAAAGATGTAAAAAGACTCACCAATCGCAAGTATTGTTATTAACGAAATTAACCCCATCTTGTTGTGCGTCTGAAATGTACGTGTTGATAACTGAACTGTGTTCATGGATATAACCTGACAACGAGATTGTACAAAAACGACACGTAACGAAGACGGGCTATTTTCCGAAAATGTTATCAGCAAGCTGTGGATGTCATTTTTCTAATTTTTGAAAAATTCCGACCTTCAACTTGTTATGGTTCGTTTCAGGATTAAGTTTTATCGAAATATTTCATTTCTATGCGATGGTATCTAATAAGACACGTGAACGGCGCAACTATTGGGTCATTTTATTGTTTTAAAATACAATAATTGTATAGTAACCATAACCAGGTTTTCATAATTAAGTTGTTCTGTGACTTTTGTAAAACGTTAAACATATATAAGTGTGGTTGCAACTGATCATGGAAAAGAAGCGCTTTTTATGACGTCTAGTGCAGGTTAATTAATTGGTCGTCAAACATACCGCTCTCGTTTAAATATGCGACAGACCCTACAATATATATCATATATATATATACATATATGTAATGTTAAAGATTATTCCGAGTCAAGTAAATGAATAATAAACAAGAACAACTATAACAAAACGTTATAGTTAGACGAATTACAAGAAGCATTGGTTTAAGTTTTTGTACGAAGTTGCTTTTTTCATAAATGATATTGACCGTCTACTTTATTCATTCCTCCATTATGGAGAGTATAACATATTTACAAGTTATAGATAATACACATATTTTTGACAATCATGAGTATTTGACAAATGAATACATTCATGTATATAGTTCACATGTACGTGGTATTACCATACCATACATCAATGGAATAAAGTACATCCTTAATACTACCAAATCCACCATAGTCTGATATGATACAGCCACATCAAACTTATATATAATGTTGTTTCCGATATTATGCTACGTTAAAATCATAGAACGATGCCTACATTACTTACTTACGTTTCGTTTCAACAACATAGCAGACGAACAGATTCAGTCAAACATGACAGGTAACGCGACGAATAGCCAGTCCAATGATTGACCAATCAAAAATGACCGAAATCACCATTTGCCAATCAAATGGCCAGGATTAGCCAAACTAGTAATAGACAATACAGTAAGTACTCGCAAACAGCTATAATAAACAAATACTCGTAAGTATAATTCGTCTAGAAAATAATTAACATCACATATGGTATATTTACATATATATTTCATGATACACTGACGTATGTTACAAAATACATAAAAAAGGCAACTGGTCATTATAAATAAAGATCACTGTTAAAGTCTTAAAAGCAACAAAATTATAGACAATATAATATTATATACAACGGTATATGGAGAAAATGATAACTTGATCGAAGTAGAAGATGTACATTTTACGTACTTTGGCATATCACGAAAGTAGAGATAACTACACTACACACTAAGTGTATGATGATACACTTCTGAACAAGCAGTTATTTGAAAGGCTCGGTCTGCTTACATAAAACAGAGATATTTTATATATTTCACAAAATGTGATAAGATATTTATTTTGGGTTTGTATTTGTCATTCCTGTCAAAACTCAACATTTTGTTGAGACAGCTTATCGGTTGGATATATTTTCATTTTATAAATTTGTTCGTTAAAAGTAATTTATCATGTCTATAACCATAGTGTGCATTGTGTCGTTTATTTGTTTTGCTATGGGTACAGTGGAGTTGACAATAACGGATCACTTGAAAGATTTTATGTACACTCGTGTTACTTTGACCAATGCGGTGGTATTCATACTTGCTATCGATATAACTTTTACTGACTCACCCACAAAGTAAATTAGCCTGTGAACAACAACAACAATATGGCGGTCTGCTAATTATGTCTGAAACATTTTCTTTAAACAAACGCCGAGAAGTTCCGGTGGTTAAACAAGCACACTTGTTTACCCGATAGTTTAGAATCCAGAAAGGGCCACAGCGATCACGACCCGCGCCTTTTTGACTGGCCCGAAAAAGCGATGCTTTACAGTATAAATTTGCTAAAGAAAAGACCCGACATAGTAACTTGATATTTCGCTGTTTTTATCAGTACACATGGTCAAATTGTATTTCTCCTGCACGTATAGCTGTATTTGTAGCCACTCAATAGAATCCCTAAACATCGCGTCCCAGGAATAGGGCTTCACATTTTAGTACAGCAGCCAAACAAAAAATTTATAAATTATTTTATATATAAGTTATTATTATTTTATTATCTCGATCACTTTATGTTTGTTATAAATATTAGCACAATTCTAAAAATTGTGATTTGTTTAGATCTCCAGAATTTTCTACTTTAAACTTTAATCTGCTTTGCTAATATTGTATATTATGCTAGCTAGAATCGCTGCCTTTGCTTTCCATGCTTATTTTTATCCTTATATATATAACGCTTAAATATCTATGTAAAACGTATATTTTCTTTTCTTTATGACCATGTTATATGTATGTTTACACTGTATGTCAATTGTCTATGTATTACTTAATTTTAATATCATAATGCATTGTCGATATAGCTGTATATAGCTAATGTGTACTGTTATATTATGAGTCTACAGTATAAATAAATATTTGTACCATGTATCTTGTCTGTGAGAGGGTTGCTGATCAGTTCCTCCCAAATCTGATTTGGGGTGATAATTGTTTTTAAACCTCATCTTAACAGTCGCACTTTTGTGCTTGTTTTCTTCTTGTCAGAGTCTTATTTGCATTATTCTTATGGCAGTTCTTAGACGGAAGTCAAGATCAGCAACCCCTTCACAGCTTTAAAATACGGTTTTTAATAAGGTATTATTAAATTCGTTTTAATTCCTATGTAAACGTATATGTATTTTCATGTTTCCCTTCAATTATAACTTGTAATGATTTTTTACATGCATATGATGTAGTTAAATAATGTTGTGATTTTATTTATTACCATGTGTCTTTCTTTACTACAGCTTTTGTTATAGGTTGCAATATACCAATATTATCATCTAACCTTTACATGTATATAACACTTAAACTGTAATATGTCGGCCAATAGCTATACACAGCTAATGTTATTTTGTTTGATGTCAGCCGACTGTAAATATAATTTGCATCTTGTATCCCTTCAATTCACATATATGATGGTTTATATCTTGTGGAGTGCGTGTATACGAGAGAAGATTTTTACCTCGAATCAGTATCAAATAACATTCATTTAGACTCGAAGCACCCAATATACAACAAGGGTTTAAGTTGTACACTATCATTCGAGAGAAAGAGAGATTAACTTAACACGTGACCTGAATCTCAGCATTATCATTCAGGTTACAACTTGTGTACTCTCAAGATGGCAGATTTCAACATTACTTTAACATTTGGAATTGAAGATTATGTTGTGTTTGGGAGCTTAATTTTTGTGTCGCTTTTGGTCGGATTATTTTTTGCCATTCGCGACAGGAAACGTAATACATCTGTGAACTATTTTCTAGGTAATAGAAGGCAGACAGCTTTGCCTCTTGGAATATCCTTTGTGGTAACTTTCCAATCCTCAATTATTCTTCTTGGGACTCCTGCGGAAGTTTATCTGTACGGTTTGCAATATGGGATTCAACTTATAGGTGTATTTGTGTCGTTTATATTAGCGGCTGTGATTGTTGCGCCTCTGTATCACCCTCTGAATGTTACAACGTGTTATGAATATTATTATCTACGTTATGGAACAAATTCAGTACGATACTTAGGTGTAATGTTAGGTACCCTCTATTATACCATCTATATGGGAGTCGTGTTTAATGGAGCAGCATTAGCACTGGAGTCCACCGCCGGCTTGCCGAAATGGCTATCCATTGTCATTTTTGGGTCTGCTTCTATCACTTACACTTCACTCGGGGGAATGAAAGCCGTAATCTGGACAGACGTATTGCAGTCAGTTGTAATGTTGAGTGGCATTATAACAGGTACTCATGATGTATTTCTTATACTTTTAAATTTATCAAACGAGCCCGTTTAAATGATATAATCACTTTTGGGGGCGAACACACGAAGATATGAAATGGCAGAACTCAGCCACCATACTGTTCACTATTATTCCATTTTAAATTTTTAACTATCGAGTTTGATCAATTCTTCAAGATAAATGATACTAACGTTTTTAAACAAATGCGATGGAATATGAATGTGTTATACAATGTTTTATGACATACACATGCATACTAGTAAGCATGCATTTCTGAGGAGTGCAAATAACAAATAGATTCCAGAGGAGTACACCGTGATATAACACAGACTAGATAGATCATACAGATAATACACAGACTAGATAGATCATACAGATAGTGCATAACTAGATAGATCATACTGATAATACACAAATATATAGATCATACAGATAATACATAACTATTTAGGTCATGCAGATAATACATAACTATATAGGTCATGCAGATAATACATAACTATATAGGTCATGCATATAATACACAAATATATAGATCATACAGATAATACACAACTAGATAGATCATACAGATAATACACAGCTAGATAGATCAAACAGATAATACACAACTAGATAGATCATACAGATAATACACAGCTAGATAGATCAAACAGATAATACACAAATATATAGATCAAACAGATAATACACAAATATATAGACCATACAGATAATACATAACTATACAGGTCATGCAGATAATACACAAATATATAGATCATACGGATAATACATAAATAGGTAGATCATACAGATAATACACAAATATATAGACCATACAGATAATACATAACTATACAGGTCATGCAGTTAATACATAACTATATAGGTCATGCAGATAATACATAAATAGATAGATCATACAGATAATACACAAATAGACAGATCATACAGATAATACATAAATAGATATATCATACAGATAATACACAGCTAGATAGATCAAACAGATAATACACAAATATATAGATCATACAGATAATACATAAATAGGTAGATCATACATATAATACACAAATATATAGACCATACAGATAATACATAACTATACAGGTCATGCAGATAATACACAAATATATAGATCATACGGATAATACATAAATAGGTAGATCATACAGATAATACACAAATATATAGACCATACAGATAATACATAACTATACAGGTCATGCAGATAATACACAAATATATAGATCATACAGATGATACACAGCTAGATAGATCAAACAGATAATACATAAATAGATAGATCATACAGATAATACACAAATATATAGATCATACAGACAATACATAACTATATAGGTCATGCAGATAATACACAAATATATAGATCATACAGATAATACATAAATAGATAGATCATACAGATAATACATAAATAGATAGATCATACAGATAATACATAACTAAATAGGTCATGCAGATAATACATAATAAGATAGATCATACTGATAATACATAAATAGATAGATCATACAGATAATACATAAATAGATAGATCATACAGATAATACATACATAGATAGATCATACAGATAATACATAACTAAATAGGTCATGCAGATAATACATAATAAGATAGATCATACTGATAATACATAACTAGATAGATCATACAGATAATACAAAGCTAGATAGATCATACAGATAATACATAAATAGGTAGATCATACAGATAATACACAAATATATAGACCATACAGATAATGCATAACTATACAGGTCATGCAGATAATACACAAATATATAGATCATACGGATAATACATAAATAGGTAGATCATACAGATAATACACAAATATATAGACCATACAGATAATACATAACTATACAGGTCATGCAGTTAATACATAACTATATAGGTCATGCAGATAATACATAAATAGATAGATCATACAGATAATACACAAATAGACAGATCATACAGATAATACATAAATAGATATATCATACAGATAATACACAGCTAGATAGATCAAACAGATAATACACAAATATATAGATCATACAGATAATACATAAATAGGTAGATCATACATATAATACACAAATATATAGACCATACAGATAATACATAAATAGATAGATCATACAGATAATACACCAATAGACAGATCATACAGATAATACATAAATAGATATATCATACAGATAATACACAGCTAGATAGATCAAACAGATAATACACAAATATATAGATCATACAGATAATACATAAATAGGTAGATCATACATATAATACACAAATATATAGACCATACAGATAATACATAACTATACAGGTCATGCAGATAATACACAAATATATAGATCATACGGATAATACATAAATAGGTAGATCATACAGATAATACACAAATATATAGACCATACAGATAATACATAACTATACAGGTCATGCAGATAATACACAAATATATAGATCATACAGATGATACACAGCTAGATAGATCAAACAGATAATACATAAATAGGTAGATCATACAGATAATACACAAATATATAGATCATACAGACAATACATAACTATATAGGTCATGCAGATAATACACAAATATATAGATCATACAGATAATACATAAATAGATAGATCATACAGATAATACATAAATAGATAGATCATACAGATAATACATAACTAAATAGGTCATGCAGATAATACATAATAAGATAGATCATACTGATAATACATAAATAGATAGATCATACAGATAATACATAAATAGATAGATCATACAGATAATACATACATAGATAGATCATACAGATAATACATAACTAAATAGGTCATGCAGATAATACATAATAAGATAGATCATACTGATAATACATAACTAGATAGATCATACAGATAATACATAACTATATAGATCATGCAGATAATACACAACAAGATAGATCATACTGATAATACACAAATAGACAGATCATAAAGATAATACATAAATAGATATATCATACAGATAATACACAGCTAGATAGATCAAACAGATAATACACAAATATATAGATCATACAGATAATACATAAATAGATAGATTATACAGATAATACACAAATAGACAGATCATACAGATAATACATAAATAGATATATCATACAGATAATACACAGCTAGATAGATCAAACAGATAATACACAAATATATAGATCATACAGATAATACATAAATAGGTAGATCATACATATAATACACAAATATATAGACCATACAGATAATACATAAATAGATAGATCATACAGATAATACACAAATAGACAGATCATACAGATAATACACAGCTAGATAGATCATACAGACACTACTCAACAAGATAGATCATACAGATAATACACAGCTAGAAAGATCATACAGATAATACACGACTGGATATATCATACAGACAATAAACAACTAGATAGATCATACAGATAATACATGACTAGATAGATCATACAGATAATACACGATTAGATAGAGAAACAGATAATACACAAATATATAGATCATGCAGATAATACCCGACTAGATAAAACATACAGATAATACAGATACTAGATACTGGTACCAAAATATCGAGAATTCTAAGAATAGGT
The DNA here is from genome assembly GCA_964023205.1 of Lutraria lutraria. Lineage (NCBI taxonomy): Eukaryota > Metazoa > Mollusca > Bivalvia > Venerida > Mactridae > Lutraria > Lutraria lutraria. Next base: position 48,966,747 of record OZ026833.1, read on the forward strand.
TTTCTCCTAATCCAGAAAGTGTTCGTATTTACGGCTTACAAACAATAAAACGTGATATAGTGTTTTTGAAGAATTTGCCATTACTTTTTTGTATTTATTTAATCTGAAATTGCTTGTACGTGTATGTAATATAAATATATGTAGATGTATATTTCAGTTCGTCCGTTTGTCGTGTCGTATAGTGGTAGAATATTAACACAAATCGGCAGGTTATTTTAACTAATTTGTATAAGTTTTAAGCATGCGAGTGATAGTTTAAACCACAATTATGTCTCTTTGACTCAGATACGAAACTCAGGTCTAAGCTTGCCTGTGCAAGCCTCCCGAGCTGGTCACCTGGGTCCAACTCACAAACTTTCCATTGTTTCCAACCCCAGTTTTCTGTTGGTAATCAAGGTCGGTATTTAGTAGTTTATCTCCTAACTTCCTGGTATGGTCAGCCATGATTATGATTAACATACATGGCCATCTGATTGCAGTGCAGCCTGTAATTCATCTATCATTATTGACGTCTTCCGTTTTTCTACTCGTCTACCTCATTTGACTTCAGCATAATTTCCATATAGTCATGTAAATGTTGCATAATATAATTTCCATTTCATTTGTTAATTCAACTTTCATGTTTATTAATTAAGGACTCTTTAAGCAAATACAAATTTTGATCACTTACTTTCATGAACCTATACATTAACATGTTATTGTGTGGCACTATAATCGCCCTTTAAATTATATAAATACTCAATGGAGCTGTTGAATAATACATGTAAGTAATGGTAAATATACTGTAAGCGTATGTTTTGTCAACTTTAGGACGAGTTAACTATACAAGAATGGTTATTATATCTTTCAGTGCTGATTGCGAGTTTGACCAATATTGGTGGTTTTTCTAAACTTGGAGACGTCGGAGAAGAACGACTGAAAATGTTTGATTTTAATCCTGATCCCACAGTACGTCATACATTCTGGACATTGGTTCTAGGTGCTGTACCTCAATTTTTCTACACGGCTATTACACAGGCAGGTGTTCAACGAATAATATCGACACCAGATTTGAAGACTGCTAAAAGAATAGTTTATATTGCTGCCCCTATATATTGTGTTGTTTGGTTTATAACTATGTTCGAAGGTATCTCAGTGTTTGCGTACTTTCAGACCAAACGTTGTGATCCAATTCAATCTGGACAAATAGGAAACGCAAATCAGATCGTTCCATTAGTAATGATGGAATTATTTCAAAACTACAGAGGGGTACCAGGACTTTTCATTGCTGCGATGGCTGCGGCATCTTTAAGTACAATATCATCAGGACTAAGTGGTCTAGCGGCTGTAACATGTATTGATATCCTTCGGGTTGCTAAGCCAAACATTTCAGACAGTGAAGCAACCAACATGTCTAAACTGTTTGTAGTCGTGTTTGGATTAATTACTATTGCCATTGCTTTTATATTGTCAAATATCAAAGGTCCATTAGGTCAAATAATGGCCGGATTTACCGGGGCAGTTGCTGGTCCTGAAACAGGAATGTTTCTTGTTTCTGTTTTCTTCCGGAGAAGTCGACCAAAAGCTGTAATATTTTCCAGTCTATTTGTTTTAGCAATCAATATCTGGTTAATACTTGGACAGACGTTTTCATCAGGTACGTCACAAACCCCGCATTTACCGTTAGCGCCCATCGATAAATGCCTCTCTTCAGGATATTTAAGCAGTAATGTTTCGTCTGCATCAATATTTCCAAGCTATCATAATTCATTCAGTTTAGCTAACACAACTTATTATCATAACTGGTCGAGTGAGGCAGTAACTCCGACATTAAGGTTACCAGCTCAAGATGAAAACATGTCAGTTTTGGACATAATGTATTCAATGTCTTACATGTATTTCCATCTGTTCGGCACTGTTATCACTGTAATATTAGCAATAGTTGTAAGTTTATTCACTCAACCAGACCAACCGGATGTCATTAACGAACAATGTATATTGTCCATGAGTAGTCTAGTACCCCAAATATTCAAACATTGAACTATTTATGTCAATGTGAAGATGAAATGTCACGTAAATACGGCAAATAAAGAGGACTTACTATGCAATAAATTGAGAATATATTGCACCTAGCTAATTAAATTGATATGTCAAGAAATTGAATAGTTAATGTTCAACCACATTCTGATTATCTTCATGGTTTGGAAGCCATATTTGTTTCATTAACAAAAATTATGTTTCCTTTCACGGCATGATGTGACGTTGATCATTGTATATAAACATTGATTCGTCAGATTATTATCATAGATGCCCTTACATAATTATTATATAACATTTACATTAGAGACAGAATTAGTGTTTCGTTACACATTCATACAATAATTTACAAGCCTAAGTCTTTATTATGAAAATTTGCAAACAACGAGTACATCAGTTATCATGTTCATCTACTAGATACCTATCCTGAATCATTTCAGAACTCTGTTTTCTATTTTCTTATTATCGCCTGAATAGTTGTAGGCTTTTCTGAATGTCCAATTATTTGCAGAATATCGAAACTGTTCAACAGGTGTAAATTCTTTTGCATAGATCATTTTGCATATTTTCATCTTGCTTGGCACTTATATTGTACTACAATCAAATACATTCAGGTATATTGTCTGTACAAATCACCATACTCAAAGTGCAATAATGTAGACTATAACTAAAATGCAGCTAGATTATACAGAATTTAACGTTTTTACAACATTATTGTAAACAAGTTTTGTAAAGGAGGGAATTATTTTACGACAATATTGTAAACAAGGTTTGTAAGCGAGGGAATTATCTTACAACATCATTGTAAACAAGTTTTGTAAGGGAGTGAATTACTTTACAGCATTGTTGTAAACAAGTTTTGAATATGAATGAATTACTTTACAGTATTATTGTAAACAGGTTTTAAATATGAATGAATTACTTTACAGTATTATTGTAAACAAGTTTTGAATATGAATGAATTACTTTACAGTATTATTGTAAACAAGTTTTGAATATGAATGAATTACTTTACAGTATTATTGTAAACAAGTTTTGAATATGAATGAATTACTTTACAGTATTATTGTAAACAAGTTTTGAATATGAATGAATTACTTTACAGTATTATTGTAAACAAGTTTTGAATATGAATGAATTATTTTACAGCATTATTGTAAACAAGTTTTGAATATGAATTATTTTACAGCATTATTGTAAACAAGTTTTGAATATGAATGAATTACTTTACAACATTATTGTAAACAAGTTTTGAATATGAATGAATTATTTTATAACATTATTGTAAACAAGTTTTGTAAGGGGGTGAATTACTTTACAGCATTATTGTAAACAGGTTTTGTATACGAGGGAAATATCTAACAGCAATATAATACACACGTTTTGTATTTGAACTATTAAACAGTTATAACGTAGACATTAGTTGAATTATTATTCCGTGTACTTTTTACGAGCAATACTACAAACAAGTATTACATTACTTCTAATGTTAACTGCTGGTGTCAAAAATTCTTCGAAGTCTAAATGAAAACATGACAGCTACATTGTATTTGCTTAACCATTCGGTTTAAGCTATCGACAACTGCTTTTCATTTTCACTTATAAGACTGATGATGGCTGGTTTATGGCAGGGACATTTCTATTAATGGAACCAAACATCAACTTAACCCTAACCCTTGTTGCATGGCAGCTGGATTATATTCACTCTACTTCCTGTGTCTTTCTTTGGTATTTGTACCTATGTGAATAACTAAGAATGTATATATCCGGGTCAGGTAATGGCAGAATGAAATACGACTGCATGAGAGGAATACACAGACAGGTAAATATGCCTGAAATATTGTGTTAGGTTATGACCTTTAGTCCATCTGGTAAATTCGTCGGTATAATAGGTCATCGAAAATGCGTAAAACATTCATGAAGTGTAAAGTATAAAATGTATCACACGCCGTTTAGGCGGCGACCTCTGTCTTAGATTTTAGAATCTAATACACATTTTTATATCTTATCATTCCATTACGTAAATGTAATTATAAAGGATAAAATATTGTCAAAACCAAAATTAGCACATCTTGAAATACTAATCATAAAACACATATATAAATGCCAATTATAAAACACATGTAAATACAAATTACAATACGTTTATTCCGGACGATATTTCCACAAAGTAGGATGGGTCCCCACGGTACCGGTGTACTAATAGAAAATGTCATTTAAATGAAGAAATTGCTACTAATATACACAAAATATTAAACATTCTCATTCATTTACATCTTATATTTACTTCATGATCGGTGAAAACTTTCTGACTATCGAAATGTCAATGTTTTAAGTGTCAATATCAGTACATGTTTGAAAGATCGTCGCGGGAGACAACTCCATGCAACCGGTGTACACGTAAACAAATGACTAAATATTTATTGCATCATTCGATTTTTCCCGCCGAAATTGATTACATTTGTTTATCATTTGTTGATGACGTCATTAACTGTCAGATTTGTGTAATATTTCATTGCAAAAGAGACAAAAATATAAAATGGAGAGTAAGGGTAGGGTTTAGTTAGTAACTGACTGCAAATAGAGCGAAATGGAGGTAAAATAAATGAACATCAGAGTTTGTTATATGTTAGCAAAATAGACGAAATTTTTTGTACGCATTGAATTGATAAAATTTCCGAAAAGTTACCTGTAAACATTCAGTCTGCTAGATGGCGTTATAATGGAAATATCGCGAGATTCGTGTTTACACCGGTATCATGGGGCCACCGGTATCATGGAGTCTGACTAACACATAAAAAAATATAATCAAATATACATAAAATCATAATTTTATATAGGTCAGCCTGTATAAGACTTAAAGGAGACTAGTTTCAGTTACATCTAAAAAAATCACTTTTAAAATCAACAAGCAACCTCAAGCCTACCTCAAAGCCGTATCATCAATCCTAACTTGAATTAAACAAGGAGTACAAATGTGCACGAGGATGGGAAACCCAATCGCAACACAGTAGTCTCCCCTGTCAACATAAAGCAAGTACCCAAATACCCTAGCATGCACAATGTCAACACCGAAACCTAGCTATTCAACAGTAATAAAATGTCTTTAATATAAAAGTCAAATGTATTTGTGATAGATTGCAAGTTTGTTATAATCCGATGTTAACATCAAACCAGCCTGAGGTAAATGAATTCAGACACACACATGAATTTACTGATGAGTATAATGATATCAATGCGGTGTACATTTTATCATCCTCACGTATTCCCATACAGACAAGTTTTTCCCATAAGACATTTTATTATACAATCGTATGCCTTTTAAAAAATCATTATGAACATAGTAAGTAGATAGCTTTTTCTTCATTCTAGTCTCAATAAAAGTTGTAAGTGTTTAAATGATCAACAGTGCTTCTGTTTCTTCTGAACGCATTTTCCTCTACAGCAATTATACTACTATCTTCAGACCACTATATCAACCTACTATTAAGAATGTTCGTGAAGTTGGCGTCCTAGCGGCCTAGCAGCCTAGAATATTAAACACCCAATCACCAAGAAATGTGTCAGAATCACGTTCTAAACTTGATTTTTTGGTAATCGTTACTTATTTAGTCATATCTAATATGTATTAATTCCAATAAATGTAAGCTGTTTGCATATATATAACTTTATTTCGACCGCACAAGAATACATTTTCGTACATTTTCACTTTACAATTTTACAACCACAAGAAGTACAAATTAAACAATTGCAGACGTGGTCTTAATTTATCTACGCTTGTGGATTTCAACCAATGGAAGGAAGAGTTTTTCTGAATTATCCAATAGAATGAGAAATTTCTTCTGAATGATTAATACGTCATGCCAAGAAATATAGGACAAAAGTGAACCACGACACCTTCGCGAAAAACTAACGGCCTGTGTTATCATCATTATGGATTAGAATTTGAAGGTCAAGTATATTCATATTGTCTTGACGCATTGTACATCTTTAGGCCAAATAACAAAATTACCAAAGAAAAGCTACACTATCAATATGTTTGCTGGAAGAAATATTTCTATTCCTAATGCTAAAAGTCATAACATACAGTGACAAATTATACTGCACATTTTGAAAACCCAAACAAGTTCAGTGCCTTCAGCGCAGCGATCTGTATACTCTTGTTATACTGTATTCTGAACTTCTGACCTTGTATCAATATGTAATCTCACTACTCTCAAAAACAATATAGTGTTCCAGAACTACTTTACTGAACGAAGCAATTTTCAATATGTATAAAATTTTGTTACCTCAACAGTTTATGAATGAAACTTTTGTGCGGGTGAATACTTAATTATTATACATGTTTTATTCACAGTTTTAATTGCCAAATGTTTCCCATGTTTTCAAAATCAACAGAATCATGTAATATGCATCTCCAACTTTTACCAAAACTGCAAATCTGCAATGTATACTTATACAACAAGTGGTGCTATTTTTGAACGCGGATATACAATGTCATGTAAGAGAAGAGGCGTTACTAAATTGTAACTAGAAGAAGCTCCTAAACACTTTATCTTACTGCAACCTGTTTTCCATATCCACAGAGTAATTTACATTTACGTATCGACGGGTGAATAACTGGCCAATGCTACAAATCAAAATGACAAGAATCTTAAAATATAATATTTTGTCCATCTACTTCATAACGTATAAAATATAAAGACATCATGAAAATGTCACGGTCATGTCACAGCGATTATCTTGAAAAGCCTATTTTAATATTAAAATTTGTATATAACATACCTGTGATAATTTCCTGCAAGCATGATAACTGACTGAAAAACGTCAGTCCAGATTACAGCTTTTATCCGTCCAAGAGACGTGTACGTTATCGACGTAGGTAACCCGACTGTGGATTTCAATGCCAGTGCTGCTCCATTTAAAACAATTCCCATACATACTATATAAAACATTGTTCCAAGTGTTACACCAAGGTACAAGATGAGAACCGTACCGTAAATAGTAGAATTCATAACAAGAAGTCACTTCAAGAGGATGGTAAAGTGGTCCAACAATTACTGCAGATAAAATGAACCCTAAATACGCGCCAAGTAACTGAACTGCAAATTGAAAACCGTATAGATAGACTTCTGCCGGTGTTCCAAGAAATATAATTGAAGACATACATGTTACCACGTAAGAGGTAAGAGATGCTTAATGGCAAAGCCTTCTGTTTCTTGTTCCCTAGAAAATAGTTGGCAACTGTGTTGTGTCGCTTGTCGCGTATTGCAAAAAAATTTTCCAAGCAACAAACTGACAAAAATAATACACCCGAATACGACGTAATCAGTCAATCAAAACATCGGGATAATTGGGGTAATTAGGTATTTTAATCAATTTTTTTCCAGAATTGTTAAGGAGCTAACGACAGTAAACATGTTGTGAAATCATTATGTTTCCAGGACCATGTCCTGTAACTTTAGTTCAATATAAATGAAATCTGAAAATTTGCTAGTAATAGATATAATGGCATTTGAATATATATACAATTAACAGACATACTAAAGATATGTATATTAAAAGAACTCCAGTGAACGCTAGACACTTTGAGATCAGACCGCACCTATACAGTAACTATTGAAAGTCTTAATTCTAATTGTGCAACCTAGTCTGTACAGACAGAACGTATCGCTTAACCGGAACAGACGCTAAACGTCCCAATCGAATCCAAATGGTGACTTTCTATTACTTCAGATCGGACCCTATTACAACATAAGTATTTAGTCTAAGTTGAATAATGGTATTCATCTTTTCACTTTATAACAAAATTAACTGTACACGATTTTTGACATTTGAACATATAAACATTTCCTTTGTTAATAAAAATAGATGCACAAACAGCTAAATTAAATAGATGATTTAACCTTTATAAAGGCAAATGATAGATGCACAGTTCAAGCAATGAATATCTACTAATGTTTTGTTAGTTTTTGATGATAAAAAAACGATAGTGCACAACAAAACACAGCATTGTATTTATCATAATTAATGTACCTTCTGTTACATAATAAACATGTCTGAAGTTAAATCTATAATGCAGCAAGTAGTTTCCAGCACTAAAAATAGAATAGAAGTTTGTAGTCTATATGACGTTTATATGTTTAAGCGCAAGAATAAAAATACAAAAATTGGTACTACATGTAAGATAAACACACATTTTCATCAGAGATTGAATAAGCTTTTGTCATCCTTAATAAATAATCATACTTGATTAGCTAAGACAGTTTAAAGGTTCATCCCCAGTCTTATCCTATGTTTGTTAGTGTTTAACTGTAGAGAGCTTCTCATGCAAGTACATTCTAGAAAAATAATTAGGTTTTACCGAAGGATGACGTTTTACTTTGGATATTCAGCGTTATCTGAATGCCTACACCATTATGAACATCACTCAATTCACAATGTTGCATGTACATTTTGTATTACTAATAAAAGATTTACTATCTATGTAGGGACACCATTCTTTGAAAAACAAGTTGGATCTTAAATTACATTTTCCAGGTTAAAAATATGTAACATATATAAATATGCATAGTTCTTATAAAATCTACATGTTTTGACCTTCTCCGTGCGTGATAATGTTCGCTTTTTCATATTGTGTAATGTATTATTCCTGTTTATTTTCCTTACTAATAATAAGTTACTATCTATCTCCAATTAGTATGAAACTTCCATTGATTGTACAACCATTATCTATATATATATGAATATCACTGTCAATCTTATAATATGCAACATTGTATCCTTGTGGGCTTTTTAGCCTTTTGGAAAATAAAATATTGACTTATAACACTATTCAGTGATCAATGATAAAAGTTGTATGTCCATGTTCCTTGATTGTTTAACAAGGTTGATTTCAATAAATGGAAGGTAACTTTTCAAGGTAGTGTCATACTAACTTGTCGAGTTCTTTCCCTTCATAGATATGTAATAGGAGGAAAATAATGTACCCGATGGGGGGCTCGAACCCGCGACCTCCTGCTTGCAAGTCAGATGCTCTACCAACTGAACTACTAGGGCTGTTAATAGTACAGCTAATTTATGAATACGAATACTATATACCATACTGCTATAGATAACTGATATCTTACAAAATACAAAAAATGGAAACTTTTGGTGTGTTATTTCTAATTTCCTTTGCGATATCGTATGATACTAGTATAGTATCATTTGTATAAGTCTCCGCGAAATTCATGATAGTTTTAATGTATAAAATCATTTACAAGTGAATATTGCAACGCGGAAGATTTACTTTAGAGTTTACTTTACTGACATTACGGAACTTAAAATACTCATGTATATATCACATTTTGTATTACCGTGCATTTCATATTCTTAGGTTTTAATGCATTTTAAAGTATACTGAATAACATAAGGAACTTAAGCGGTGTAAAGCAATTCACACAATTCATGCATCTTTCAATTTTTAAGTAAAGCAACATTTTTAAATTCTATACACGTATTTGTGTGAAGTGTATCACGGATATCCTACCTGTGTATGATATCAGGTTCGTGCAAAGTATAACAAAGATATCATATATCGTACTTGGTAGACACATTAGAAATGTGTAAAGTAGGTCATAGATATCATATATTATGCGTATAATACATTAGATATATCATACATGTGTTAAATATATCACAGATATAATACATTTATATAATACATAATATATATCATACATGTTAATAATGCATAAGATATCATATATGTGTATAATACATGAGATATCATATATGTATATAATATAAGATATCATTATATGTGTATAATACATTAGATATCATATAATTATGTGTATAATACATAAGATATATCATTCATGTGTTAAATATATAACATATATCGTACATGTGTATAATACATAAGCTATCATATATGTATTTAATACATACGATTTCATATATGAACGTGTTTAATATCGTACTTGTGTTAGGTATATCACAGATATCATATATGTGTATAATACATAAGATATATCATACATAAATTATCTTAATTGCAAAATACCACATATACAAAAGTAAAATGACCCTTAGTAATCCTAATAGTGTCAATTTTAAACATCAAATCTCATTTACTTATAAGTCAGAAATGTATAATGGCAGAAAACGTTCACTTCCCATAACAAAAAAATTGGTCACCCCTGGCGGCACTTGTACAGACACAGGACATGTAAATTTCACTTTTGTATATACTTATTTTACCAAGACTGAATATAATAATTGCAATATTTAATTATTCTTGCTCTTGCTCAAATTGTTTTTTATTTCATTGGTAGTCACTAAGCACTTACTCTAATGGACTTGACTTTTTTCTAATTTATTCATTCTAAAGGAAATAATACTACAGTATGTTGTATGTATACACTTTTTGTTCAAATCATCTCTTGTTGTTATAGTATATATACACTTAGCTTTTGTTTAGATCATTATTATCTTCTTGACACTGTCTGTAGTATGTATACTTTGAAATATGTGACATACTGTAGCATAAATAAAAAGATAAAAAAAGAAAGAAAAAAAGATGTATCATACATGTGTTAGATATATCACAGGTATCATATTTGTGTATAGTACATTTGAGAAATCGTCGAAGTTTTGTTGTTATGAATGTGTACAGTATTACCTATTGACAATATGTATAATCATGTATTTCTCGAACCAAATGTTGTTTCACTATATACATATACGTTCGAGTGTGTCCATTACAAACATGCCTTATAAAGGTTTAACTACTTCTTACAAAATCCTGTCAACAAGTGGAGACTTCCTCAATTACAGATACTACGATATATTAAGTGTATGTATGTATGTATGTATATATATATATACGTGTGTACGTACACATAGTCATTAAAATATACATGTCGTTGTTTTATGAAATAATTTCTGAGGGTCAGTATAATATATCAATAATTAGTTACATTTTTGTATTTACCATCAACAATTGCAGGGGAATGTTAATTGCTTCTACACACTTTTTTCTTCATTAATTAGCGCGTACAATGCAGACAAGAAATAGCTATACAGACGTATATATGTCCTTGATAAAGATCCCAGGTGTAGTCCTATACCATACAAGAGGTCTCCGATAATATTCTTCAAAGTTGAAAAAATGCCCTGATATAACTATAGACATTAACTAGGTACAACATATTGGAATCCAAATACAATCCAAGATGTAAACTTAATACATGTAACGATGTTCAATATATTACATGAGTCAAGAGAAATCTTCACACGTAATACTACATTATATCTCTCAAAACTCGGTATTACCTTTTTCTGTTTGACGACTAACTTGAGAGCATTTATAGCAAGTTTTGTCATTTGACTGTCATACTTACTGTTCGTCTATATAAAATAATGTCGTTAACTTATCAGTTCAGTGAATTACCTACACTATAATCATTATACATAAAACTCCTGCACATGTATGATTATACAGAAGTAAAAGGCCATTCATGGCACACCTTTGTACAAGGTTTTAATAAACCTTCAATATATAATCATTAATCACTGAATTAACTCAATTCTGCTGTCTGCAGACTTACTCATACACGAAGACGTCTAGGAATTTCTCGTTAGTTAAAAGTTGTTTATAATTAATTCTAAGTAACTAAAATGAAGTACTTATTTCCTTGTGGTCTGGTTTATAAAATGAATAATAATTTAGTTGATACAAGTACATAAATGAATGATAAATGTTACTAGATATTTGAGCGTACATGCACATTCTTAACCATGAAACTTAGAATAGTCCTAGGACTGTGTAGGGAACTGACCACTATAAAATACAATACAACCTCTCCAAAGCAACACCCTTTTGGAGTAGCAAAATTATGTTGTTGTTGAGAAGTTGTTACTCTGGAGAGGTTAAATTAACAAATAAAAAGAGAGAAATAATCATGCTGTTGTTGCAAGAAGGTTGTTGATCAAGAGAGGGCCACTCTGGAGAGGTTGTACTGTTGTTGCAGGAAGGTTGTTGATCAAGAGAGGGCCACACTGGAGAGGTTGTACTGTTGTTGCAGGAAGGTTGTACATCAAGAGAGGGCCACTCTGGAGAGGTTGTACTGTTGTTGCAGGAAGGTTGTACATCAAGAGAGGGCCACTCTGGAGAGGTTGTACTGTTGTTGCAGGAAGGTTGTACATCAAGAGAGGGCCACTCTGGAGAGGTTGTACTGTTGTTGCAGGAAGGTTGTTGATCAAGAGAGGGCCACACTGGAGAGGTTGTACTGTTGTTGCAGGAAGGTTGTACTTCAAGGGAGGGCCACTCTGGAGTGGTTGTACTGTTGTTGCAGGAAGGTTGTTGATCAAGAGAGGGCCACACTGGAGAGGTTGTACTGTTGTTGCAGGAAGGTTGTTGATCAAGAGAGGGCCACACTGGAGAGGTTGTACTGTTGTTGCAGGAAGGTTGTACATCAAGAGAGGGCCATTCTGGAGAGGTTGTACTGTTGTTGCAGGAAGGTTGTTGATCAAGAGAGGGCAACTCTGGAGAGGTTGTACTGTTGTTGCAGGAAGGTTGTTGATCAAGAGAGGGCCACTCTGGAGAGGTTGTACTGTTGTTGCAGGAAGGTTGTTGATCAAGAGAGGGCCACTCTGGAGAGGTTGTACTGTTGTTGCAGGAAGGTTGTTGATCAAGAGAGGGCCACTCTGGAGAGATTGTACTGTTGTTGCAGGAAGGTTGTTGATAAAGAGAGGGCCACTCTGGAGTGCTTGTACTGTTGTTGCAGGAAGGTTGTTGATCAAGAGAGGGCCACACTGGAGAGGTTGTACTGTTGTTGCAGGAAGGTTGTTGATCAAGAGAGGGCCACTCTGAAGAGGTTGTACTGTTGTTGCAGGAAGGTTGTTCATCAAGAGAGGGCCACTCTGGAGAGGTTGTACTGTTGTTGCAGGAAGGTTGTACATCAAGAGAGGGCCACTCTGGAGAGGTTGTACTGTTGTTGCAGGAAGGTTGTTGATCAAGAGAGGGCCACTCTGGAGAGGTTGTACTGTTGTTGCAGGAAGGTTGTACATCAAGAGAGGGCCACTCTGGAGAGGTTGTACTGTTGTTGCAGGAAGGTTGTTGATCAAGAGAGGGCCACTCTGGAGAGGTTGTACTGTTGTTGCAGGAAGGTTGTTGATCAAGAGAGGGCCACTCTGGAGAGGTTGTACTGTTGTTGCAGGAAGGTTGTTGATCAAGAGAGGGCCAATCTGGAGTGGTTGTACTGTTGTTGCAGGAAGGTTGTTGATCAAGAGAGGGCCACTCTGGAGAGGTTGTACTGTTGTTGCAGGAAGGTTGTTGATCAAGAGAGGGCCACTCTGGAGTGCTTGTACTGTTGTTGCAGGAAGGTTGTTGATCAAGAGAGGGCCACACTGGAGAGGTTGTACTGTTGTTGCAGGAAGGTTGTACATCAAGAGAGGGCCACTCTGGAGAGGTTGTACTGTTGTTGCAGGAAGGTTGTACATCAAGAGAGGGCCACTCTGGAGAGGTTGTACTGTTGTTGCAGGAAGGTTGTACATCAAGAGAGGGCCACTCTGGAGAGGTTGTACTGTTGTTGCAGGAAGGTTGTACATCAAGAGAGGGCCACACTGGAGAGGTTGTACTGTTGTTGCAGGAAGGTTGTTGATCAAGAGAGGGCCACTCTGAAGAGGTTGTACTGTTGTTGCAGGAAGGTTGTTCATCAAGAGAGGGCCACTCTGGAGAGGTTGTACTGTTGTTGCAGGAAGGTTGTACATCAAGAGAGGGCCACTCTGGAGAGGTTGTACTGTTGTTGCAGGAAGGTTGTTGATCAAGAGAGGGCCACTCTGGAGAGGTTGTACTGTTGTTGCAGGAAGGTTGTACATCAAGAGAGGGCCACTCTGGAGAGGTTGTACTGTTGTTGCAGGAAGGTTGTTGATCAAGAGAGGGCCACTCTGGAGAGGTTGTACTGTTGTTGCAGGAAGGTTGTTGATCAAGAGAGGGCCACTCTGGAGAGGTTGTACTGTTGTTGCAGGAAGGTTGTTGATCAAGAGAGGGCCAATCTGGAGTGGTTGTACTGTTGTTGCAGGAAGGTTGTTGATCAAGAGAGGGCCACTCTGGAGTGCTTGTACTGTTGTTGCAGGAAGGTTGTTGATCAAGAGAGGGCCACACTGGAGAGGTTGTACTGTTGTTGCAGGAAGGTTGTACATCAAGAGAGGGCCACTCTGGAGAGGTTGTACTGTTGTTGCAGGAAGGTTGTACATCAAGAGAGGGCCACTCTGGAGAGGTTGTACTGTTGTTGCAGGAAGGTTGTACATCAAGAGAGGGCCACTCTGGAGAGGTTGTACTGTTGTTGCAGGAAGGTTGTACATCAAGAGAGGGCCACACTGGAGAGGTTGTACTGTTGTTGCAGGAAGGTTGTTGATCAAGAGAGGGCCACTCTGAAGAGGTTGTACTGTTGTTGCAGGAAGGTTGTTCATCAAGAGAGGGCCACTCTGGAGAGGTTGTACTGTTGTTGCAGGAAGGTTGTACATCAAGAGAGGGCCACTCTGGAGAGGTTGTACTGTTGTTGCAGGAAGGTTGTTGATCAAGAGAGGGCCACTCTGGAGAGGTTGTACTGTTGTTGCAGGAAGGTTGTACATCAAGAGAGGGCCACTCTGGAGAGGTTGTACTGTTGTTGCAGGAAGGTTGTTGATCAAGAGAGGGCCACTCTGGAGAGGTTGTACTGTTGTTGCAGGAAGGTTGTTGATCAAGAGAGGGCCACTCTGGAGAGGTTGTACTGTTGTTGCAGGAAGGTTGTTGATCAAGAGAGGGCCAATCTGGAGTGGTTGTACTGTTGTTGCAGGAAGGTTGTTGATCAAGAGAGGGCCACTCTGGAGAGGTTGTACTGTTGTTGCAGGAAGGTTGTTGATCAAGAGAGGGCCACTCTGGAGTGCTTGTACTGTTGTTGCAGGAAGGTTGTTGATCAAGAGAGGGCCACACTGGAGAGGTTGTACTGTTGTTGCAGGAAGGTTGTACATCAAGAGAGGGCCACTCTGGAGAGGTTGTACTGTTGTTGCAGGAAGGTTGTACATCAAGAGAGGGCCACTCTGGAGAGGTTGTACTGTTGTTGCAGGAAGGTTGTACATCAAGAGAGGGCCACTCTGGAGAGGTTGTACTGTTGTTGCAGGAAGGTTGTACATCAAGAGAGGGCCACACTGGAGAGGTTGTACTGTTGTTGCAGGAAGGTTGTACATCAAGAGAGGGCCACTCTGGAGAGGTTGTACTGTTGTTGCAGGAAGGTTGTACATCAAGAGAGGGCCACTCTGGAGAGGTTGTACTGTTGTTGCAGGAAGGTTGTTGATCAAGAGAGGGCCACTCTGGAGAGGTTGTACTGTTGTTGCAGGAAGGTTGTTGATCAAGAGAGGGCCACTCTGGAGTGCTTGTACTGTTGTTGCAGGAAGGTTGTTGATCAAGAGAGGGCCACTCTGGAGAGGTTGTACTGTTGTTGCAGGAAGGTTGTTGATCAAGAGAGGGCCACTCTGGAGAGGTTGTACTGTTGTTGCAGGAAGGTTGTTGATCAAGAGAGGGCCACTCTGGAGTGCTTGTACTGTTGTTGCAGGAAGGTTGTTGATCAAGAGAGGGCCACACTGGAGTGGTTGTACTGTTGTTGCAGGAAGGTTGTACATCAAGAGAGGGCCACTCTGGAGAGGTTGTACTGTTGTTGCAGGAAGGTTGTTGATTAAGAGAGGGCCACTCTGGAGAGGTTGTACTGTTGTTGCAGGAAGGTTGTTGATCAAGAGAGGGCCACACTGGAGAGGTTGTACTGTTGTTGCAGGAAGGTTGTTGATCAAGACAGGGCCACTCTGGAGAGGCTGACTGTTGTTGCAGGAAGGTTGTTGATCAAGAGAGGGCCACTCTGGAGAGGTTGTACTGTAATCATTTTAGTATACACATTATTAACGTTTAATGAATGGGTGAGTCATAGAGATAATGCATTTATTTCGTTGCATTGAACTTAATATGGCAATGTTGGCAGAAACGATCCTTAAATTTATAAACGTTATTATACAGATAAAAGAATGAGTTATTATGTTGTCAAATACGTTGTTTATAACATACCCAGTCTTTGTAACAATGATTGACACATTCTAAATATTATACAAAAGTAAAATGAACTTCACTTGCATAAGGTTTGGTCGTTCACTAAGATATTGTTGTTGCGGAAGTTTTGTATGCGTGATAAGCGAAACACGGTGAATTTTACACGCCTTGAAATGTCAATGTCATGTGAAGAATGAGATAAATACTGAATATATTTGCTAGGACTCTGTGTCGTTACAGCGTCAATAACTAACGGGTAGACAATAACAGGAAGTTCACAAATTAATAAGAAATCTCCACAATAACCGGAAGTCTTCACAATAACCTGGAAGTCAGCAACATAACCGGAAGTATACACAATTACCGGAAGTATGTACAATAAACTGAAGTCTTCATAATAACTTGGAGGTATGCACAAAATTAAGTGACCGGGGGCAGGGCCAAATTTGCCCATATGGCAATAATTTAAACAAATTTGGTAGATGTCCATCGGACAATGCTACATACAATATATGTAAGCTCTAGGCCTTGAGGTTTTGAACAAGATCTTTTTTTTTTGTTATCCATAAAAGCATATATAAATCATGTGAACCCCGTGGCAGGGCTAAGTTTCACCCTTGGGCCATACTTTTAACAGACTTTATAGAGGACCGCTAGACAATGCTACATACCAGTTATCTTAGCTCTAGGTCTTCCGGTTTCGGACAAGAAGATGTTTTCAATTTTCCTATATATGTCTATATAAATCAAGTGACCACCGGGTTGGAGCCAATATTGACCCTAGGGCAACTTCATTCTCTGGTAAGCTAAAAAAACAGGAAGTCTGCAAAAAAACAGGAAGTATGCACAAAAACCTAAATTCTTCACAATAACCTGGAAGTATACACAATAACCTGGAGATATGCACAATAACCTGGAGACATGCACAAAAACAGGAAGTATGCACAAAAACAGGAAGCCTACACAATAACCTGGAGGTATGCACAAAAACAGGGAATCTGCACAAAAACAGGAAGTATGCACAAAAACAGGAAGCCTACACAATAACCTGAAGATATGCACAAAAACAGGAAATCTGCACAAAAACAGGAAGTATGCACAAAAACAGGAAGTCTTCACAATAATCTGGAGATATGCACAAAACAGGAAGTCTTCACAATAATCTGGAGGTATGCACAAAAACAGGAAGCCTTCACAATAATCTGGAGGTATGCACAAAAACAGGAAGCCTACACAATAATCTGGAGGTATGCACAAAAACAGGAAATCTGCACAAAAACAGGAAGTATGCACAAAAACAGGAAGTCTTCACAATAATCTGGAGGTATGCACAAAAACAGGAAGCCTACACAATAACCTGGAGGTATGCACAAAAACAGGAAATCTGCACAAAAACAGGATGTATGCACAAAAACAGGAAGTCTTCACAATAATCTGGAGGTATGTCTATATAAATCAAGTGACCACCGGGTTGGAGCCAATATTGACCCTAGGGCAACTTCATGCTCTGGTAAGCTAAAAAAACAGGAAGTCTGCAAAAAAACAGGAAGTATGCACAAAAACCTAAATTCTTCACAATAACCTGGAAGTATACACAATAACCTGGAGATATGCACAATAACCTGGAGACATGCACAAAAACAGGAAGTATGCACAAAAACAGGAAGCCTACACAATAACCTGGAGGTATGCATAAAAACAGGAAATCTGCACAAAAACAGGAAGTATGCACAAAAACAGGAAGCCTACACAATAACCTGAAGGTATGCACAAAAACAGGAAATCTGCACAAAAACAGGAAGTATGCACAAAAACAGGAAGCCTACACAATAACCTGGAGGTATGCACAAAAACAGGAAGTCTTCACAATAATCTGGAGGTATGCACAAAAACAGGAAGTCTTCACAATAATCTGGAGGTATGCACAGAAACAGGAAGTCTTCACAATAATCTGGAGGTATGCACAAAAACAGGAAGTCTTCACAATAATCTGGAGGTATGCACAGAAACAGGAAGTCTTCACAATAACCTGGAGACATGCACAAAAACAGGAAGTATGCACAAAAACAGGAAGCCTACACAATAACCTGGAGGTATGCATAAAAACAGGAAATCTGCACAAAAACAGGAAGTATGCACAAAAACAGGAAGCCTACACAATAACCTGAAGGTATGCACAAAAACAGGAAATCTGCACAAAAACAGGAAGTATGCACAAAAACAGGAAGTCTTCACAATAATCTGGAGGTATGCACAAAACAGGAAGTCTTCACAATAATCTGGAGGTATGCACAAAAACAGGAAGCCTTCACAATAATCTGGAGGTATGCACAAAAACAGGAAGCCTACACAATAACCTGGAGGTATGCACAAAAACAGGAAATCTGCACAAAAACAGGAAGTATGCACAAAAACAGGAAGTCTTCACAATAATCTGGAGGTATGCACAAAAACAGGAAGCCTACACAATAACCTGGAGGTATGCACAAAAACAGGAAATCTGCACAAAAACAGGAAGTATGCACAAAAACAGGAAGTCTTCACAATAATCTGGAGGTATGTCTATATAAATCAAGTGACCACCGGGTTGGAGCCAATATTGACCCTAGGGCAACTTCATGCTCTGGTAAGCTAAAAAAACAGGAAGTCTGCAAAAAAACAGGAAGTATGCACAAAAACCTAAATTCTTCACAATAACCTGGAAGTATACACAGTAACCTGGAGATATGCACAATAACCTGGAGACATGCACAAAAACAGGAAGTATGCACAAAAACAGGAAGCCTACACAATAACCTGGAGGTATGCATAAAAACAGGAAATCTGCACAAAAACAGGAAGTATGCACAAAAACAGGAAGCCTACACAATAACCTGAAGGTATGCACAAAAACAGGAAATCTGCACAAAAACAGGAAGTATGCACAAAAACAGGAAGCCTACACAATAACCTGGAGGTATGCACAAAAACAGGAAGTCTTCACAATAATCTGGAGGTATGCACAAAAACAGGAAGTCTTCACAATAATCTGGAGGTATGCACAGAAACAGGAAGTCTTCACAATAATCTGGAGGTATGCACAAAAACAGGAAGTCTTCACAATAATCTGGAGGTATGCACAGAAACAGGAAGTCTTCACAATAACCTGGAGACATGCACAAAAACAGGAAGTATGCACAAAAACAGGAAGCCTACACAATAACCTGGAGGTATGCATAAAAACAGGAAATCTGCACAAAAACAGGAAGTATGCACAAAAACAGGAAGCCTACACAATAACCTGAAGGTATGCACAAAAACAGGAAATCTGCACAAAAACAGGAAGTATGCACAAAAACAGGAAGTCTTCACAATAATCTGGAGGTATGCACAAAAACAGGAAGTCTTCACAATAATCTGGAGGTATGCACAAAAACAGGAAGCCTACACAATAACCTGGAGGTATGCACAAAAACAGGAAATCTGCACAAAAACAGGAAGTATGCCCAAAAACAGGAAGTCTTCACAATAACCTGGAAGTATGCACAAAAATCTGAAATCTTCACAATAATCTGGACGTATGCACAAAAACAGGAAGCCTACACAATAACCTGGAGGTATGCACAAAAACAGGAAGCCTACACAATAACCTGAAGGTATGCACAAAAACAGGAAATCTGCACAAAAACAGGAAGTATGCACAAAAACAGGAAGTCTTCACAATAATCTGGAGGTATGCACAAAAATCTGAAATCTTCACAATAATCTGGACGTATGCACAAAAACAGGAAGTCTACACAATAACCAGGAAGTATGCACAAAAATCTTATAAATCGTTATGCCAAAACCTCATAAGATAATTGTTCACTACTATTCAATATGGGGGTAGAAAAATGGCTACTTCTGCGGCTGGTGATCGTTTCCTGGTTATACAGGCTCGAAGAAACCGTTTGCCACCGCAACCCAACTTCAGTCTGACCTCAAAAATGCTTCCGGAGTCCGTATTTATACCATACGCACACTTTTGCACGAATAATTATGGTCAGTGGTCGAGAATATACATACGGATCCCTGTCCTATTTACAGATGATTATCGGTGCTGCCTAGACTACACTGATTGGCGTGCTAGATTATGGCGAAGGCCGGGGAAACGTTTCATTCTTCAAACTTTGTTGAAATCGACCGACATCGTGAAGGTTCAATGACAGACTTGGGTTGAATCAGCTGAGATGGACGACCTGACCTCGTTGTTCTTGGCGTAGGAACACTGTCCACCTAGCGGTATCGAGATTGGATTCTCGATACCTAAGTAAGGCTGTATGCTGGGGCAGTTGGTGATAGATTCATTTTGATGGACGATAATGCCCGTCCTCATATAGCAAATGTCGTCCAGGAGTATTTTCAAAGTGAGGGTATTACTCGTTTTGACTGGCCAGCCCGATCCCCACCTGAACTAAATCCCATTAATTTAGCATAATGTGGAATGAGTTAAAGGTCCGCATTTCAGCCTACTGGAGCCTCTTACTGATAGAGGGTCATGGGGTCGAGACATGTCTTTCTTTATGTGAGAAAGAAGGCAGTTGCTTACGATTGATGGGAGTTTAGTACTGGGTCTTCACTTAAAATGGTGTTCAGGTGAACTGTCCGCTTCATATGACTCTTGACTTGAAAAGGGGCGTAAAACCCGAGCAAACAGATAAAGCATTTCAGCCCGCCAGGATAAACAAAGAATCTCTTCGGAACTTGGTGCCTTCCTTGTGGAAGAGTGAAATGTCATTCCACAAGCCGTGCTAAAAACCTGACAGGAGACACCAAGCTGTCATCGATAGGAACGAATCACAAACTCGTTTTTAAACCCGAATCGGTTCCATCGATTGTTGTTTCCAATTTTTAAACATTTGATCATATGCTTTTGTTTATATCGGTTTCACGCCAGACAGTCAGAGTCGTATAAGGCAGACAGTTCACCTAACCATCGTTCCTGGGAAGAACCAGTCCCCCGTAAGCAATTGCCTACTTTCTTTCATAAAGAGTCGTGGTACATGTACAATCTTATATGTTTCACAATACGATTTCACAAAGGTAATGGACTCATTTCTACCTAAGCATATGTGAGTAAACTTTTGACACCGTCCTTGTATTACAGTGGACATATTCTAGACATATATATTATATCATCAATGGGCACCTGTCGGTCAGTTAGATATTATATAAAACAACATAATTATGCAATTGTGTTTCTACAGTGCTTAAGCGTAAAATTTGTTTCTGGGGACCCTTTTTCCGGTATTATACAAACTCCTTTCTGGTGCATCGTCGTACATACCTACCCTATTTTCCCCGCGATCCCAGACCTTGTATATAGTCCGAGGAAGGGAACATTCACTTATCTCTTTGTATTACCTTTCCGCAATAACCAATACACATTTAGGCCTTATGAGGCCACGTAACATTCGTATTTGTTCAGCTATCTACATAATGTGGAAAGGCAAATCATACAATTTGTATATTTATGTATGTTAGTACAAAACATTTGTGACATTCAGACAAAATAATGGGAGATGATTAAATAAAGAAATAAAAACAAACAACAGTTTACAAAATGAAGATGTTTATGCCATCAAAAGAAATACAAAGCTTACAAATGTTGAGTACATAAAAAAGATACGAGTTTACAGCACCCTTAGAAAATGGCTAGGCGATCTTGATCCGCGAGAACAAGGAATGTAGAACACGTTTTATAAAATACAATGTAGCCATTGAGCATGAAACCGCTTTATCTGCAATAAACAATAAATGCCAGTTGTAAACAGATTAACTGTTTCAGACGACCTCAATGTTCTAGCAGACAAATCGATCCTACAAGTCAGTACCTGATATCAGATACTTCCAGCACGTACAAGTCAGCAGGCAGATATGAGGAATAGGCACTTAAACGCTAAATTGTTAACTAACGCAAAATAAACACGTACAATACTGCAACTAATATGTTTCTTCCGACTATTTATGTAACTTGTGTAGAAATCAGTTAAATTGGTTTTGAAAATACTATTCGAAGCTTAGATCGAAAGTTGCAAGATCATGTTTACCTAGATTTTGGTGCTTAAATATTGTAGACAGTAACTGATCTTAGAACCATTGTATTAAATAAAGAATAGTCAAGTAAAATACAAGAAAATACATGTATTACAAAATGAGAATGACAAGCAAATAGTGTCCATGGTAACAATCTATGGTGATTGTTATCTCGGCCTAACGGGAAATCTCCGTGACGTCATGGTTACGTATGTGGTTGCATTCTGGCGCCCAAAACATCATATCCGCTTCGAGGCTTTCGTTTGGAATTGTGGTAACTACAGCGATGATGACATAATGACGAATGAAGTAACTGGTTGGTTGATCAGTTGAAGAATGTATTTACATGACTTTAAAGTGTGTCTAGAAGTTAACCGGATTTTTCCTGTTCAATAGCTGAAATATAAACGAGCGAAAATGCAGAAGTATGCAAATAATAATAATATCTTTATCTATGTGTGTACACATTTAAAATATGCAAAATAACATTTAACCCAATATATATTTGAATGATAGAATGGGTAAGAATAAATACATAAATAAATGAATGAATAAATGAGTTTATGAAATTAATTATTGTGTGAATGAATTAATAAGGCTACAGCTAATGCTCGATGTATTTTATTTAATTATTAAATTAAAATCATGTAAGACTCATTTCAATTCACATTACTTACTTTTCCAGCTTTATTTCACTAACATAATTACAAACATACATTTTTATAAAACAGTACTTACTATCTTTAGTTGGCAACGTATTTTTTTCTTGAGTTTCAGTTTTCTTAAGTTTGGATTTGTCGAAGGTTGAAACTTCAGAAACGTCTATTTTGTCACCCATGGTTACTGAAAAGATACAAAACGTTCCTTTATATAGTTTTCCTTCAAAAGTATATATATAATAAATAAATACTTTAACTTGAAATGTCTTTGTAACGTCTCCTATCATAGTTGTAAAGCATACAATATCAAAGTTGATTAATACAAATCTCATTAATCAGGTGATTTTATATTGGCTTTGTGTTTGACCCAATATGAAATAACTTGATTAATAACATTATAGTATTATATTTATACTGAGTAGTATTATATTAAATATTAGAGCATCCATATAAACACATAGTAAGAAGCTAGTCTAAGTGTCGTTCTTAAAGATGACTCAAATCAATGTTCTTCTGTAACTCTAAACACTATCGACTCTAAGATAACAAAATGCTTATCAGTTAATCATACCGTGTTTATTTATAAAAGAGGTTAAGTCAAGACAGATCCCTAACCCCACATATCTTACCACAAACATGAGTCATTACAGTACGGTGTATGAACCTAGATGTCTTTGTTAGCTACTTAAAGTTCCTGCTACCAGTGATAACATCAACTGATAAGAGTTGGAATGTTCAGAGAAATTATTCACATTACATTATGGCTAGTGAGAACATGCACGCATGTATGCATTTTCTTCTACCTATCATAAAATAGAAACGTGTTCTATGCTCCATGTAAACATGTATCTCTGTGGAAAAGGTAGTTGATCTTGTTAAATATGTTTGTATGATATTAATTTATACAACTTCTGCTGTACATAAAATTTCTTATACGTTTCCTATAACTCGAAATGAATTGTGCACCATTCATTTTAGTAGAAAAATATGATAGTACACATTAAACCAAAATCTATAAATTATTTACAAGACATAAAACATACAGGCTGGACACATGTAACATACGGTATCACAGATACTGCTGAACTACTCGTATATCCAGATTTCTTCATCTAACTAATCAATTTTAGGGTTTTACGTTTCTATCTTAGAATGATATATTCATACAAATACATGAGAGCATACAAGAACATAATCCGTATGTCGTCTGTCAACACCTGTGTTATTTTACTTGTAAAAGTGAAACATGACGGATTATCCTGGACAAACCGGTGTATATCTGGCTACCCAGGGTCGATAGTTCATGCATCATGTAAACATGTCTAGACTTATCAGTCATTGAATTAGAAAACACGTGTGGTGAACTTCACAGAATCAGCCAGATAACAAGGTACAATTTACTGATAACAAGGTACAATTTACTGATAACCATTTCTCATGTATTGTATGCATTAAATAATATAAAACATTTCTTCTTTCTTTCAAACATTCGCTTTATCAATAAATCTGTTGTTCAGTAATTTTGTTCTTCTTCGAAACAATTTCCATAAAAATCCAAAATGAAATGCAAGTAAATTCTACAACAATATCAGGTAACTTTGTGGTTGTTTATTACGTTCTGTAAGCCTACCATTGAACAATGGTGTTGTTTTCTTAACTTCACTCAGCTATACAGTATACAGTGTGTAAATGATTACATCATCCTGAAGTAATGTACGTAAGTTTATGGCTGGTTTTACTAACATTCCTAAAATTCCTCTTCAACATATCCATTTCGGACCAAAATATGCATTTATCTGTACAAGAAGTTCACGTAGAACGTAATATGCATTTATCTGTACAAGAAGTTCACGTAGAACGTAATATGCATTTATCTGTACAAGAAGTTCACGTAGAACGTAATATGCATTTATCTGTACAAGAAGTTCACGTAGAACATAATATGCATTTATCTGTACAAGAAGTTCACGTAGAACATAATATGCATTTATCTGTACAAGAAGTTCACGTAGAACGTAATATCATTTTCGACGAAGATTTTGATGAAGGAAGCTACCTACGACTAGACTTGTTATACAGACATTTATATTAATGTTCCAATTTGAAATACATAATGTAGTAAAGATTGAGAGAAGCCTATCAACCGTGAAGAGTTTAGGTGAATTAGTGAAAAGATGTAAATTAGTGAACTTTCCAGCTATAACCATGTACAGTACATTCATGTACATGTATACATGTATATAATAATAACAGCATAGAACATACATGTATATACCTGACCATTGTGAACTTAGGAATAAAACACATGCTAAATTGACTTAAATTATCTGTAACAATAAATAATGCTGAACAATGTTCGACAATCAATGGAGTCAAATGTGTAAAAAATAATTAAATAAAACTAAGTTTACGGTATATTAATGAAAAGGGGTTTGTCACAAAAAAAAATGTTTTTTTCCATGTAACCCATATATATATAGAAAGGAAAGAACTTCGACAATTCGAATTTTCCAACGCGTGTTTTACCTGTAATTTATCAGTTTCGCTATAGATTTGTACACGCTGCGATTTTACAACAGTGTGTCGTTTTGTAAAATTTTAACATTTTTCGAGTGAAACATCTTCAATAGCGAGTTTAGAATAACTTTAAAGGTAGTAAAAGTATACATTTTCTGTAAGCGTGTTGAGTGGCCCATACGTTGCACTATATATGAGTAAAATATTTTGTACTGCATTGCAATAACATGGAAGTTTATAACACGCGTTGGAAAATTCGAATTGTCGAAGTTCTTTCCCTTCTATATATATATGAGTTACATGGAAAAATCTTTTTTTTTTTTTTTTTTTGTGACAAACCCCTTTGTATGTATATACAGTACTGTAGATATTGTAAGAAACATCTGATCTGTGTGCACAGAAATGGATTGTTTGCACTAATGAATAAAACCCAGAATTGTTTAAGACTCCGTATATCACGTATACCAATCATCAGACAAAGATTACTTCTCACACATAGATGTATGCACATATAATTACTACAATCATCACAAGATATACATACTGACAGAAACTAAAAAAACTATATGAATTGGTTTTATCGATTTGGACAAAAAGACAACGTGCTCGTAAATAATCAACAATTCAACGTCCTAAAATTGTTCCGCGCTCAAATCGTTTTTTTAACCAAGTGTAGATAAGGTCATTCACAAAAAACCTCAAGACTGACTAAAATGTCTTTGTTTCTTGATTACTCAAACTTTTACTTTAACTTGATTTAGATATCATAAATTAAAAGCACAATGAAAACAAATTATAACAAGTTTTAGATACAGAAGTGAATAAAAAGTAAGTCACTAGATAAAATGGTCAAAATGTAACAGATGTTCTACCGTATGTCTAAATGAGAAAAGTGTTTACTGAAGTGAATAAAACAAGGAGGCCTACAAGAACTCGACTTTCCATGAACACAAAATTAGAAACAAACTTGCAAGTAAAATCAATTTATTCCAAGAATACGGGACGAAACTTGATATTGATCAATAAACTGTCTGTGTAGGTCTATAAAGATGAAGAATTAGAAATATCACTGAATGTAGAACTAAACCAGAAATGTAAGACTACATTATCCCAGAGGAAAAACAAGTATCAGTCAGTCTTGACCTCGTTCATACTTCAAACTCCTTGCATTTAGGTAGTAAGTTGGCGAGGTGTAAAGGCGGAGCGGACCCGCGACCAAAACATAGAAATACGTTTGGAACAATAACATTGGTCATATGTGAAATATGTCGACTTGACAAATACATTGAAAGTCAAACCACTGCAAAAAAATTAAACATTACTAGATCTATACAATAAAATATGAACAAATTTAATTTATTTAACAGAGTACAACACTTAAAGTATGCGGAACTTAATGAATGTCCAAAGTCTTTTCACACATTGTAAAACAGAACCTGATGATAAAAGATAAACTGAAACTAAGGAAGCTTTCAAAGATATTCAGACAAATACACAACGAATTATGTTGTCTTTAAAACTCATCAATAGTTCACTACATGAAATAAGTAGAAACACTTCGAAACATAAAATGGGGTAAAGTAATGAGACCTTATCAAAACGCCATAAATTATCATACTGAATATATTGATCCTGATTTTAACTTGACTTTACAATCATAATGTGAGCACCATATAATCAGTTCGTATATTCATGAATATTCAATCATAATCGAGAAACATTTTATCCCTACACATAACTGACAATAGAGTTTCCTAAATTGGAATATCTGAGGAATATCTCGATTTATTCAGCGAAGCTGCATGTGGAATGATCAGAACATATCGATCGTAATATTTGTAACCAATGAGTTATACATGTAACCAATGAGTAATACATGTAACCAATGAGTAATATTTGTAACCAATGAGTTATACATGTAACCAATGAGTAATACATGTAACCAATGAGTAATACATGTAACCAATGAGTTATACATGTAACCAATGAGTAATACTTGTAACCAATGAGTAATACATGTAACCAATGAGAGAAAGCTTTTCATCCATGATCTTGGAAATAGTTAACCAAATAAAAACCACTTTTGAATTCCGAATAATATTCCTTAAGAATGACATCAGATAAATGATGTAAGGATTACTAGATTGAATACTACAAGAAAATCTTATTAAAGCAATACACAAGAAAATATAATCATTTGTTTCTGACCACAACTAACATTCAGAATCACAGACATTGTTGAAAATCAATAAATCACATAAACCATAAAGTTAGTGAGATTGCTATTCGAATTAAATTCCTGATACATCCCTACATAGTTTAATGGTTTTATGTATACATGTACATGTAACACTTAGATTACAGGACATGAAGATACTGCGAACATCAATGAACAGAACAGAATAGGTTACTGTTGTCTTACAAGAAAATAATCTACACGTTTTAACAGACAAGAGTCTTATAATCTTACTTTGACGTAACAGTTTATGTGGTTAATTTATATAGTAGGCACTAAGACGGATCATCATTTATATAGTAGGCA
This sequence comes from Lutraria lutraria, assembly GCA_964023205.1. Lineage (NCBI taxonomy): Eukaryota > Metazoa > Mollusca > Bivalvia > Venerida > Mactridae > Lutraria > Lutraria lutraria. The sequence continues at coordinate 48,994,600 of OZ026833.1, forward strand.
CTAAGATGGATCATCATTTATATAGTAGGCACTAAGATGGATCATCATTTATATAGTAGGCACTAAGATGGATCATCATTTATATAGTAGGCACTAAGATGGATCATCATTTATATAGTAGGCACTAAGATGGATCATCATTTATATAGTAGGCACTAAGATGGATCATCATTTATATAGTAGGCACTAAGATGGATCATCATTTATATAGTAGGCACTAAGATGGATCATCATTTATATAGTAGGCACTACGATGGATCATCAGTTTATATAGTAGGCACTAAGACGGATCATCATTTATATAGTAGGCACTAAGATGGATCATCAGTTTATATAGTAGGCACTAAGATGGATCATCATTTATATAGTAGGCACTAAGACGGGTCATCATTTATATAGTAGGCACTAAGATGGATCATCAGTTTATATAGTAGGCACTAAGATGGATCATCATTTATATAGTAGGCACTAAGATGGATCATCATTTATATAGTAGGCACTAAGATGGATCATCAGTTTATATAGTAGGCATTAAGATGGATCATCATTTATATAGTAGGCACTAAGATGGATCATCATTTATATAGTAGGCACTAAGATGGATCATCAGTTTATATAGTAGGCACTAAGATGGATCATCATTTATATAGTAGGCACTAAGACGGGTCATCATTTATATAGTAGGCACTAAGATGGATCATCATTTATATAGTAGGCACTAAGATGGATCATCATTTATATAGTAGGCACTAAGACGGATCATCATTTATATAGTAGGCACTAAGACGGGTCATCATTTATATAGTAGGCACTAAGATGGGTCATCAGTTTATATAGTAGGCACTAAGACGGGTCATCAGTTTATATAGTAGGCACTAAGACGGGTCATCATTTATATAGTAGGCACTAAGATGGATCATCATTTATATAGTAGGCACTAAGACGGGTCATCATTTATATAGTAAGCACTAAGATGGGTCATCATGTATATAGTAGGCACTAAGATGGATCATCATTTATATAGTAGGCACTAAGATGGATCATCATTTATATAGTAGGCACTAAGATGGATCATCATTTATATAGTAGGCACTAAGATGGATCATCATTTATATAGTAGGCACTAAGATGGATCATCATTTATATAGTAGGCACTAAGATGGATCATCAGTTTATATAGTAGGCACTAAGATGGATCATCAGTTTATATAGTAGGCACTAGATGGATCATCAGTTTATATAGTAGGCACTAAGATGGATCATCATTTATATAGGAGCCCTAAGATGGATCATCATTTATATAGTAGGCACTAAGATGGATCATCAGTTTATATAGTAGGCACTAAGATGGATCATCAGTTTATATAGTAGGCACTAAGATGGATCATCAGTTTATATAGAAGGCACTAAGATGGATCATCAGTTTATATAGTAGGCACTAAGATGGATCATCAGTTTATATAGTAGGCACTAAGATGGATCATCAGTTTATATAGTAGGCACTAAGATGGATCATCAGTTTATATAGTAGGCACTAAGATGGATCATCAGTTTATATAGTAGGCACTAAGATGGATCATCAGTTTATATAGTAGGCACTAAGATGGATCATCAGTTTATATAGTAGGCACTAAGATGGATCATCAGTTTATATAGTAGGCACTAAGATGGATCATCATTTATATAGGAGCCCTAAGATGGATCATCATTTATATAGTAGGCACTAAGATGGATCATCAGTTTATATAGTAGGCACTAAGATGGATCATCAGTTTATATAGTAGGCACTAAGATGGATCATCAGTTTATATAGAAGGCACTAAGATGGATCATCAGTTTATATAGTAGGCACTAAGATGGATCATCAGTTTATATAGTAGGCACTAAGATGGATCATCAGTTTATATAGTAGGCACTAAGATGGATCATCAGTTTATATAGTAGGCACTAAGATGGATCATCAGTTTATATAGTAGGCACTAAGATGGATCATCAGTTTATATAGTAGGCACTAAGATGGATCATCAGTTTATATAGAAGGCACTAAGATGGATCATCATTTATATAGTAGGCACTAAGATGGATCATCAGTTTATATAGTAGGCACTAAGATGGATCATCAGTTTATATAGAAGGCACTAAGATGGATCATCATTTATATAGTAGGCACTAAGATGGATCATCAGTTTATATAGTAGGCACTAAGATGGATCATCATTTATATAGTAGGCACTAAGATGGATCATCATTTATATAGTAGGCACTAAGATGGATCATCAGTTTATATAGTAGGCACTAAGATGGATCATCAGTTTATATAGTAGGCACTAAGATGGATCATCATTTATATAGTAGGCACTAAGATGGATCATCAGTTTATATAGTAGGCACTAAGATGGATCATCATTTATATAGTAGGCACTAAGATGGATCATCATTTATATAGTAGGCACTACGATGGATCATCATTTATATAGTAGGCACTAAGATGGATCATCATTTATATAGTAGGCACTAAGATGGATCATCATTTATATAGTAGGCACTAAGATGGATAATCATTTATATAGTAGGCACTAAGATGGATCATCATTTATATAGTAGGCACTAAGATGGATCATCAGTTTATATAGTAGGCACTAAGATGGATCATCAGTTTATATAGTAGGCACTAAGATGGATCATCATTTATATAGTAGGCACTAAGATGGATCATCAGTTTATATAGTAGGCACTAAGATGGATCATCATTTATATAGTAGGCACTAAGATGGATTATCATTTATATAGTAGGCACTAAGATGGATCATCATTTATATAGTAGGCACTAAGATGGATCATCATTTATATAGTAGGCACTAAGATGGATCATCATTTATATAGTAGGCACTAAGATGGATCATCAGTTTATATAGTAGGCACTAAGATGGATCATCAGTTTATATAGTAGGCACTAAGATGGATCATCATTTATATAGTAGGCACTAAGATGGATCATCATTTATATAGTAGGCACTAAGATGGATCATCATTTATATAGTAGGCACTAAGACGGGTCATCATTTATATAGTAGGCACTAAGATGAATCATCATTTATATAGTAGGCACTAAGATGGATCATCATTTATATAGTAGGCACTAAGATGGATCATCATTTATATAGTAGGCACTAAGACGGATCATCATTTATATAGTAGGCACTAAGACGGGTCATCAGTTTACTGAGTTAATGTACACTATGAAACTGCAGGTTCCATTCCAACATGTTTGTATACAGAGCCACACCCTGAAAATCAATTTTATATTTCCACAATGCTGTCGCGTTTTTTTGTTCTACATGTATTCCTCATATATTGACTTCGCAGCTCCATTCAACACGAGCCATATCATGTGTTATCTGATACAGCAAGTTCTTATATCAAATAGGGAGTTCTTACATCAAATAGGGAGTTCTTACATCAAATAGAGAGTTCTTATATCAAATAGAGAGTTCTTATATCAAATAGAGAGTTCTTATATCAAATAGGGAGTTCTTATATCAAATAGAGAGTTCTTACATCAAATAGGGAGTTCTTACATCAAATAGGGAGTTCTTACATCAAATAGGGAGTTCTTACATCAAATAGGGAGTTCTTACATCAAATAGGGAGTTCTTACATCAAATAGGGAGTTCTTACATCAAATAGGGAGTTCTTACATCAAATAGGGAGTTCTTACATCAAATAGGGAGTTCTTATATCAAATAGGGAGTTCTTACATCAAATAGGGAGTTCTTACATCAAATAGGGAGTTCTTACATCAAATAGGGAGTTCTTACATCAAATAGGGAGTTCTTACATCAAATAGGGAGTTCTTATATCAAATAGGGAGTTCTTACATCAAATAGGGAGTTCTTACATCAAATAGGGAGTTCTTACATCAAATAGGGAGTTCTTATATCAAATAGGGAGTTCTTATATCAAATAGGGAGTTCTTACATCAAATAGGGAGTTTTTATATCAAATAGGGAGTTCTTACATCAAATAGGGAGTTCTTACATCAAATAGGGAGTTCTTATATCAAATAGGGAGTTCTTATATCAAATAGGGAGTTCTTAAAGAATGTTAGTACGACGTAGTGACATTGATAATCACACATAAAATAGTATTTCATTGATCCATTGTATGTAAAAGGAAGCACCGAAGATTACATTTGAGTTGACAAAATTACAACAATAATATATACTAAGAATAAAGCAGCATAGTTTCTCTGTGAAGATATTGTTTGGTGGGAAAACAAAGGAACAATTCCAGACAAATCAATAAAATGCTAAACTGTACCATAAAAACTTCATAATATATGAGAACATGGCTACAGTAATAATGTCTAGTAACAACATAGGTTGACAAAAACTGCTTATTGTTATATACTCAGTGTTAACTACATGTATTAACTTGTTGATCAAAATTATTATATTATCGTTATTTTATACTATGATGTTGTAAATTGATATATCAGTATACATGTATTAACTATACCATGACTAAATTATTAAGTTTAATTAATGATACATCTATATACATGCTAATTTTCGGCAATATCGTACACCATGTATATTTGACGTAAGTACATACTTAAATTATAGTAGTAGTTGAAATACTGTGTACATGTAAAGACGACAACATTGGGTCTACCGATGTCATGTGACATTACATTAAGTTACAGCACTTAATGTCCGGAAATCTTACGATGACATGCAAAGTGTTATCTTGTATTAACAAACGACTTAAGTTTATAGTTTATTTCCTGATATTAATGTTGTTGAACATTTTATCATAAAGGAAGTATACGCATTTAGCATGGTATGTTGAAAACGTAAGTTCAAGCCTGACTAAATTACTGAAGTATTTGATGCTGCAAGATCTTGGGTCAATAAACATAAAACTCAGTACCTCAGTTACAAAACAATGAAGTATGTGAAAAAGTAGATTCTTAAAGTCAGCTATAATACTTAATGTTCCTTAAAGTTATCTTAACTGTATTCCTATCACGAAATATTAACCTCTGTGAATGTCGCTATTGCGCATGTGCGTGATCTACATCCTTAAGTTTTGTATAGAGAGCTTGACACATCTTGAAAAGTTATGAAACCTCCTTTAACTCCGGGAAAATATGCTGTAGACCATAAGGGTTTATTTTATTATCATTTCAATGTTTAACATGGTACTAGGAATGATCAGCTGCATAGCGTGGGAAATTAAACCACAGAAAGTGTACAATATAAACTTGGGAGTTTCAGTAAATTTACCATCATTCAGTCGACTAACCCTTCATACAATCCCGATTTTACTACCAGCCAGTGAAACAGCGGATAATTTCTGTAAGAAGGCAGACAGTCAAACATTGATTAATTTGCATGCAGTGCGTATTATGTGGGGGCACGGTTTTAACTTTGCAGAAAATACTGTATTAAGATTACTGATATCGTTGAAGTCAGAAATAATCCCCCGAGGAAAAGTTACATAGAAATATAATTTCGACCATGTGCCAAATTCTAATTTCATGTGTGCCAAATTCCTCATATTGCGGCAAACGCTGAACACAATGAAGCATTAATTTCCTCCCCAGATAAACGTATCCAAGGAGAATATAAATACGCCAAAATATTCCACAAATTAAAATGCAAATAATGAACTGACGAGATGTAACAAATAACCCTTATCACAGTATTTTTCCGACTAGTACAATTAACGTAAAGAGAAACAATAGCTCACAACCTTCAACATCAATTAAGATAATTAGTTCTCAACACGCGTCTTGCAGCAATATGTGCGGAAACAATGAGTTGCCAGACGTTTTATCATTTCTTCTTTAATTTCTCCATTAAAGTCATTGAATAATTTATGGTTATAAGATACCATGAAGTAGAAGTATACAGTTCATTATGATCAATAAAACAATAAAAAGCAGACTGCAGACTGTATTAAACATACGAGTAACTTACTGTATGAATCGTGATATATAATTATATATTAGGTACTGAACTTGCTTTCTATGCTGAATAAAGTCAAGATTAGAAAATAAATGAATATTTGACTCATAACAACACTAAACTACACGAAGTAACGTAGCCTGACATGTATACACATTTCACCGACAACTAATATATAGAATAAACACATTACATACACAATGAAATACGAATAAAAACGATTCAAAAGTGAAGTTATTCATGTGTAGCGAACAAACTACCCGTGAGACTAACCATGAGACGATAAAAAACTGTAAGTAAATGAAGGAAAACAGGAAAATTATCCGTGTCGTGTATTATACATGGATTCAATGTGAACACATATTAAAACTAATAAATATTGCATTTAAATGGATTAAATAAATAAATAAAGGAAAAAAAGTTAACTTACATTTTCGAACTAGTTCTGTCTCAGTGTGCTCGGAGAATGTGTGGCGCTATCTGATGAAGAGGCGTGATTCACCCAACCATTATAACTGTCGCGTAGGGATATACTGTCTTCCGCGTGAGTTAAAATCCAATTGATTTGTAAAAGTAACTCTTGTTTAAAGATAAAATTTTATATTGATGAGGGAAATCGCCTATCTTATATCATACATAAACTTTATTTAAAGAGAGTTAAACTTGTCGTAATAAATGAATATAATTTATCAGGAACTACTTTTCCCATGTTTCATCAATAAAATGATTCAGCGAGAGATGCGAGGCCCGTATACATGTGTGTGTCTTGCTTAGAAATCAAACATGATACGTTTGTGCTGAGATACATACAATGAAAACTCATACAGATAAATATTGGTCACACATTAGTCAGTCCATGTTGTGTATGCTATACTTATCATCCCGTATATATGGCAGAACTAAAGTATTTATTAGACTTGGTAAGAACTACATACATTAATTATTACTAATTCAAATAGGATTTATTCATAGTATAGAAATTTTGTTATGTAAGAATATTTTGCATAAATCATTTTCGATAATAATATTGAAACAATAGAAAAATGAACAGTAATAATTTTGTAACGTATAGTTAATAATTATGTTGGATTGTGAAGTTGCTAGTATAGTTACTGAAATAATGATATACTATTCTCGTACGTATATATGGTCATTCAGCTGATTACTATAAATAAAGTCATTAAAAGCATGCATTCAGTCATTTGGTTATATTCATTGATGGTATATCATTTCCAGGAGATACGCGTGAATTGATTCTGGGAAATGTTCAACAACGAAGATGTTAACTCAAGTATCATCCGTATATCTTATATACTGTAAATCATGAACATCTACATACATCCGTATATCTTATATACTGTAAATCATGAACATCTACTGTATACAAGTATACATCCGTATATCTTATATACTGTAAATCATGAACATCTACATACATCCGTATATCTTATATACTGTAAATCATGAACATCTACATACATCCGTATATCTTATATACTGTAAATCATGAACATCTACATACATCCGTATATCTTATATACTGTAAATCATGAACATCTACATACATCCGTATATCTTATATACTGTAAATCATGAACATCTACATACATCCGTATATCTTATATACTGTAAATCATGAACATCTACATACATCCGTATATCTTATATACTGTAAATCATGAACATCTACATACATCCGTATATCTTATATACTGTAAATCATGAACATCTACATACATCCGTATATCTTATATACCATCTACTGTATACTCAATGTATCGATGCCTTTATAAAATGTTCAACAGTGAATGTGGACTTACTCTCGTTAATATTCTAAATGTTATACATGAACAATGTATGTGATAGATCCATGTATACTTGTATGCATATATACAGTTATGTAAGTTTAATGAAGAGGACATATGCTCTCTGGTCTTATTTGTTCAGCATTCATTGAAGAGGCCCGATATTTATCTTCATTTACAAGTGATAGACTCTGAATATACACTTTAGGAATAATCTTAAGAAACAGGGGCTCCGTGTATCATGTACAGTGTAGATGTGGATTTGTAAATGTAGCAAATAGATTGAATTTTTGCAGTTAATTTCGAGACAGACATAACACGTACATGAATTTGTCTGAACAACAGCGTGAAGCACGGATACATGAAGCATTTAATACCATTCTCGAAATACAATTATTGGTTTATGATGCACACATGGGAACACATACATCATTATACCACAGTAATATAAACTAGAGCCACATTAATATAAACTAGTGATACATTTGTCAAGGATGAATATTATTTCTAGTTTCGTGATTTTTTGTATCAAATTTAGACCAAACATTGATCGTTTATTGTACGTTTTTGTCAGGGTTTACATCACTGGGAAACTGGAAATATCACTACATGTATTGTTTGAGATTTAACACAGAAATGAATGAAGTATTATGCTTTATCACTTAAACTCACGAAAACCGCAACCCTCAATGGAATGAAAATCGATGAATTTGTTCGTTCACTGTGTCTTTGTTTACTGAACAGACATGTACTGAAGTCTGCTTTATTAGTCAGCATCCCACAAACAATGGTCTCGTTTTTCACTTCCCCGTATTTCATTACAATCCCCTTACATTGTTGGTTCAAGATCTCAAAACATTGTAACAATAGATTCAAGTGATGTATTACTGTAAGTCCGCATGTATTAGGGTTTGTGTTAAGTTATAAACTCTAGAGTACATGTAAGGATGCAAACCAATTCTGTATCAATCTAATATGTACATCTATCGGCAATGTTCAATGTAAAATATCGTGTGTAACGTTCTTTGATTGTCATATCGATAGAGTTGGAAATCATTTCATGTAATATTTGTTAACTCAGTCAAATGTTTGAACATTATATTGTGGTTAGAGTTTCATATATATACTAGCTCTGTATTAAAACTCACACAGATAGATCATCAAAGATCTGTTAGTACATCTTATAAATCATTTGTTCAGATCCTAGATAAATGTCTACATGCATGTATTTATATTAGAGCATGTGTCTGGATCAAATGTAACGACAATTTGTCGATATAACACATAACTATATAACCATTACAAGTTTATTTTTATATTAAATATTACCGCGATGTCACCCGTTATAATTATAGAAGTATTAATATTCAGTTAAGTACATTAAACAAATATTGATGCATGAACGGGTAGTCATGCTAAAATTACTCCATTATAGAAAATTAACAAGTACACGGGGGATTATGCTTGAAGAGACATGTACAAAAATATAATCTAAAGGTTGTCATGGTGATAATATTGTATAAACTACTGATATTTTATCACTATACAGATAGTAATATGAACTGTGATAACGGATGAAAGAGACAGACATATTCCACATTTATCAGATAAACCACTTGGAACCTGTATCTAGGTGAATGTACATTGATTTCTGATTTCTAGAGTCGCAGCCAAAACTAAGCCAATAATGTCTGTGTTTTATACAAAACACGAGTTTTACAGTAAACTAGACACATGTTATATTCTTACAGTCCATTAGAATACATCGATATTCCAGCATCGTAGCCACGTCGAGGTCCTTATAGCTAGAAGCATTTGTCTCGATTAAAATTAGCAGAGCAATAAAAAATAAAAACTTGGAAAATCAATGTACTGTAATGTTAGAATAAGATAAGTTGCCGCATATTCACAGAAATTGAGACAATATACACTGAGCATCAGGTTCCCCGACTGAAGATTTCAGCAAAGAATGTTCATACATCATAAGATATAACTTTATTGTTACATAACTGCCATATATAACGTCCGTGAATCCTATAATTTTGGTTTTAAAGACGTTTTCGGTAGTTCGCTACATTTTTCACATAGACATATAGGAAAAAGTAAAACTGAACGATGAATCTCACTGATCTCGTTTTTGAGTTATCTGCCCTTGAATTTGGATTTTTTGCTTATTTTATGTCATTTCAAGGGCAGATAATTCACCATAATGGAAAGCAAGGCCTTATCTGTTTTCATTTTTATGTAGCCGACATCTTTTCATGTCATCGTGAAATATTTCATGAATTATTAAGGAATGTTTGTTTACTTTTTTCTTTCTTTACCTAAACCAATGCAAATTTTCTTTAAAAATGGCCTAATTTTGAAGAATTTTCAGACTCTTAACTTCAACTGAGAAAAGACAATATAAATAGTTAATGGAAGTGCATGAAATTTTGTTTTTAGACCAATAATAAAATGAAAAACATTAACCAAAAGTAAAACCATGGTATTTGAGATTAATGTATGAGTTATCTGCCCTTGAAATGACCTAAAATAAGTAAAAAATCAAATTCAAGGGCAGATAACTCAAATACGAGATCAGTGACCCCCAATTTTTTTCGCTTAAAATGTTTCTGTTATCATATGCTACGAATATGCAAAGTTTAAAAAAATTCATCGATCAGTTTTAATTTTTCCTATATGTCTATGTGAAAAATGTAGCGAACTACCGAAAACGTCTTTAAACATGGTTTGTGGCCTTCAAAACGCACCAGAGACGTTCAGGGTAAAACAATATTCGCGAGGGGGATATGTCCCCGAACTCCCCTAGACCTCGATAGAGTGCCTGAACTTTAATTTGTTTCTTGCTACGCCACTGTACTCAAACATTCTTGTCATATTCATTTTGGAAAGTGCACAGAAGAAATAACATTCCAACTGGTATAAACGAATGTACAATATAAAATAGTGTATGTGCCCTGTGTTAAAGTCATAATGTGATGAATGTTATGTGTATACATGTACTTTATTAGTCTTGGTTTGTGTCATATGGATTCATGAATTTTAGGGATATGTTCGCACTGTTAATCGTTGACATGTATTACTCGATTTGCTTTTTTGTTTGTTTATATCGAGTTTTGCCCCTTTTCAACAGTCAGAATCATATGAGGCGGACAGTTCACCTAATCATCGTTCCCGCTGTAAGAGGCCATTCTCCCCCCCCCCCCCTGGCCATTTCTTCCGCCTCTAGACCACTCCCCCCCCCCTATTTTTTCATCTGTATATCTATCGCTTAATGTCTGTTTGTTCATATTTCTGAGTTAATGTTTAAATCTTGAATTTATATTCACTTCTGTATGTTCATATTTCTGAGTTTATACTTACTTCTGTAAGTTCATATTTCTGAGTTTATACTTACTTCTGAATGTTCATATTTCTGAGTTTATACTTACTTCTGAATGTTCATATTTCTGAGTTTATACTATCATCTGTAAGTTCATATTTCTGAGTTGATAGTTACGTCTTTACATATGTATTTCTGAGTATATATTTACTTCTATAGTCCATATTTCTGACTTTATATTTACTTCTGAATGTTCATATTTCTGAGTTTATACTTATGTCTTTATGTTCATATTTCTAAGAGTATACTTACGTCTGTAAGTTCGTATTTCTGAAATTAAACGTATGTCTTCATGTTCATATTTCTGAGTCGCCAAGAGGGAAAAAGTGACCAAAAATGTAACCAATTAATTAGGACTGTGGCGAGTATCCAAGTGCTCGGATATTCACGAATCAAATTGAAAGATCGAGTATGAATAATCGTCATTACTAAGATTCGTGGTTCTCGATCTTGTTTTTTAACAAATTAAAAGTGTATTCTTTGTCCAGTCGGTTCTTTAATAATGATGCTGGTAAATCAATTAGCTGGATGTGGGTATGTATAAATTTAAGCCATAGAACAATTTATATTGATTTACTTCATTGTTCCAAAACATAAACAAATAATTAACTGTGTTCATAACTGCAACGTTTAAGTTTTAGATGGATTAACTGATAACAAAAGATTCGTGACTCGATTTGTGGATCGTGAGTGTTGAATCGTGGATTGGATCGGACCGCCACTTACCCAACGATCCACAGCCCTGCAATTAATATAATGGTTAGCTTTATTTCAGAATTTAAGTGAAGGGAAAATGTGGCCAAGAGTGTAAAAACTAGCCAATAATGTATAGTATTTCTGAAAACAAGGGTAAAAGTGGCTAAGAGAGAAATAACTAGCCAATAATGTATAGTATTTCTGAAAAGAAAAGGAAGAAGTGGCTAAGAGAGAAAAAAACTAGCCAATAATGTATAGTATTTCTGAAGACAGGGAGAAAAAGGGGCCAAGAGGGAAAAAACTAGCCAATAATGCACAACGCAATACTGTTACTATATGGGGGAAAAAGTGGCCTAGATGGGGAAGAAATGGCCTAGAATCATAATGCAATACTGTTATTATTGGGGGGGGGGGGGGAGTGGCCCAGGGCGGGGAAGAAATGGCCAAGAACCATAATGCAATACTGTTACTATTAGGGGGGGGGGGGGGAATGGCCTAAAATCATAATGCAATACTGTTACTATAATGGGGGAAAAAGTGGCCCAGGGCGGGGAAGAAATGGACTAGAATCATAATGCAATACTGTTATTATTAGGGGGGGGGGGAGGGGGAAATGGCCTAGGGGGGGGGGGGGGGGGAGAAATGTCCTAGAATCATAATGCAATGCTGTTATTATTAGGGGGGGGGGGGGGAGTTGCCCAGTGAGAGGTTACAGTGATTTGAAGTCAGCGACCTTGACCACTCGACCACGGAGGCGGGTCTGATTGTTCCCATGTTTTGTATCGATCAATTTGTTTTAGTTGCCCTCTGGAACTGTTGTTTATACATGTAGATACAGTGTAGCATTTTCAGTATACCAAGAATACCCGATCATTCATGCAAACGTTCGATAGCATGATGGACGCTGGCATGTCAACAGACAGGTATATTGGAATATCAGTCGAACAATATGAAATATTCGCGCATGATTCCAAACGAACAGGATGCAGGACTTGTCACGTCGTGGGAATCCGCATGCAAGAACGCTGGTCAAGAGGGCTATGTGACGTCTCATGACTGTACATAAACATTCAAAGCAGTGAATATTTGTTGTTTTAAATGTATTTTACATTCAAACTCTTTTTTTAAACATTCAGTCTGTTCAGTATTTCCCAGATATAAACAAAGTTTACAAAATAATTTGATAGAGAACAAACACAGTTTACAGAAGCATTTGATCAAAAACAAACACAGTTTACAGAAGTATTTGATAAAGAACGAACAAAGTTTACAGCAGTATTTGATAAAGAACGAACAAAGTATACAGAAGTATTTGATAAAGAACGAACATAGTATACAGAAGTATTTGATAGAGAATAAACACAGTATACAGAAGTATTTGATCAAGAATAAACACAGTATACAGAAGTATTTGATCAAGAATAAACACAGTATACAGAAGTATTTGATCAAGAACAAACACAGTACACAGAAGTATTTGATAAAGAACGAACATAGTATACAGAAGTATTTGATAGAGAATAAACACAGTATACAGAAGTATTTGATCAAGAACAAACACAGTATACAGCAGTATTTGATCAAGAATAAACACAGTATACAGAAGTATTTGATCAAGAATAAACACAGTATACAGAAGTATTTGATCAAGAACAAACACAGTATACAGAAGTATTTGATCAAGAACAATCAAAGTATACAGAAGTATTTGATCAAGAACAAACACAGTATACAGAAGTATTTGATCAAGAACAAACACAGTATACAGAAAGTATTTGATCAAGAACAAACACAGTATACAGAAGTATTTGATCAAGAACAAACACAGTTTCACAGAAGTATTTGATAGAGAACAAACACAGTATACAGAAGTTTTTGATAGAGAATAAACACAGTATACAGAAGTATTTGATAGAGAATAAACACAGTATACAGAAAGTATTTGATAGAGACCAAACACAGTATACAGAAGTATTTGATAGAGAACAAACACAGTATACAGAAGTATTTGATAGAGAATAAACACAGTATACAGAAAGTATTTGATCAAGAACAATCACAGTATACAGAAGTATTTGATCAAGAACAAACACAGTATACAGAAGTATTTTATCAAAAACAAACACAGTATACAGAAGTATTTGATCAAGAACAATCACAGTATACAGAAGTATTTGATCAAGAACAAACACAGTATACAGAAAGTATTTGATAGAGAACAAACACAGTATACAGAAGTATTTGATAGAGAATAAACACAGTATACAGAAAGTATTTGATCAAGAACAAACACAGTATACAGAAGTATTTGATCAAGAACAAACACAGTATACAGAAGTATTTGATCAAAAACAAACACAGTATACAGAAGTATTTGATCAAGAACAAACACAGTATACAGAAGTATTTGATAGAGAACAAACACAGTATACAGAAGTATTTGATAGAGAATAAACACAGTATACAGAAAGTATTTGATCAAGAACAAACACAGTATACAGAAGTATTTGATCAAGAACAAACACAGTATACAGAAGTATTTGATCAAGAACAATCACAGTATACAGAAGTATTTGATCAAGAACAAACACAGTATACAGAAGTATTTGATCAAGAACAAACACAGTATACAGCAGTATTTGATCAAGAATAAACACAGTATACAGAAGTATTTGATCAAGAATAAACACAGTATACAGAAGTATTTGATCAAGAACAATCAAAGTATACAGAAGTATTTGATCAAGAACAAACACAGTATACAGAAGTATTTGATCAAGAACAAACACAGTATACAGAAAGTATTTGATCAAGAACAAACACAGTATACAGAAGTATTTGATCAAGAACAAACACAGTTTCACAGAAGTATTTGATAGAGAACAAACACAGTATACAGAAGTTTTTGATAGAGAATAAACACAGTATACAGAAGTATTTGATAGAGAATAAACACAGTATACAGAAAGTATTTGATAGAGACCAAACACAGTATACAGAAGTATTTGATAGAGAACAAACACAGTATACAGAAGTATTTGATAGAGAATAAACACAGTATACAGAAAGTATTTGATCAAGAACAATCACAGTATACAGAAGTATTTGATCAAGAACAAACACAGTATACAGAAGTATTTTATCAAAAACAAACACAGTATACAGAAGTATTTGATCAAGAACAATCACAGTATACAGAAGTATTTGATCAAGAACAAACACAGTATACAGAAAGTATTTGATAGAGAACAAACACAGTATACAGAAGTATTTGATAGAGAATAAACACAGTATACAGAAAGTATTTGATCAAGAACAAACACAGTATACAGAAGTATTTGATCAAGAACAAACACAGTATACAGAAGTATTTGATCAAAAACAAACACAGTATACAGAAGTATTTGATCAAGAACAAACACAGTATACAGAAGTATTTGATAGAGAACAAACACAGTATACAGAAGTATTTGATAGAGAATAAACACAGTATACAGAAAGTATTTGATCAAGAACAAACACAGTATACAGAAGTATTTGATCAAGAACAAACACAGTATACAGAAGTATTTGATCAAGAACAATCACAGTATACAGAAGTATTTGATCAAGAACAAACACAGTATACAGAAGTATTTGATCAAGAACAATCACAGTATACAGAAGTATTTGATCAAGAACAAACACAGTATACAGAAGTATCTGATCAAGAACAATCACAGTATACAGAAGTATTTGATCAAGAACAAACACAGTTTACAGAAGTTGTTGACAGAGAATAAACACAGTTTACCAAAGTATTTGATAGAGAATAAACACAGCTGACTGAAGTATTCTTGTTTAAGGCTTTAATATAACTTTAATATATGAATTCTGGAAAAATATATGGAATAGTTATATTAATGTCTCTGAATCGCTAAGAATTAAATCATGGTATGATTTCCTGTCTTTACGGTATGGTATAATAATCTGTTTCAAATTGACAGAAAATCTTTTTTCAATAAGATTCTTTTCAGTAAAGGAGTTTTTTTAGTTAATGACTTCATGAATATGAATGGTAATTTTTACACGTATGGCGAATTCTGTTAATACAAACTTTTTACAATATGCAAATATTATTCACTCATTAAGAGCCTATCTAGATAAACTAAGAATGCAACATCTAGCAATAAGGGAGCAAAATCCTTCTCTCCCGATGATACTGAAGCTGATCAATAAATCAAACAAGAGGGCCACATTGGCCCTTTATCGCTCACCTGAGAACCAAGGCCAATAATCAATGACCAAGTAATATAGTTTCCATCTCGTAAAACTCATTTTTACGTAGATTTTGAGATCAAAATCAAAAATGAAGGTATAATACTGTTAAACAAGCTAAAACGTAACAAATTTTCTAATCCAAGGGCCCATAACTCTTGAAGTTCTGGTCCGATTCCGCCAATAATCGAACTTGTCTAAGATCTCTTGGTTATACACATTTAATGAAAATATGATTAGGATTGGTGAATAAATGAAGGCGCTAGAGTGTAAACAAGCTAAATATAGCAAATTTTGTAATTCAAGGGCCCATAACTCTAGAAGTTATTATCAGATTTTGCCCATAATCGAACTTAGCCGAGACATTGTGGCCATATACATTGTGAGCAAGTTTAATCAAGATTCGTAAAGAGTTGCGGTTGCTAGAGTGTAAACAAACTAATTGTGGACAGAAGACGGACGCCGGACATTCACCGACCTGATGAATCAGGTGAGCTAAAAAAGGTTGTAGAATATTCTATGATACCCTTGTTTTTAACGAGATTGTTCCTAATTCAGTGCGTAAATGGGAAATTGAATTAAATGTTCGTACAAATTGGCCAGGTGTCTATAGATTACCTTTTATTTTAACTAAAGACTCACATCTACAATGGTTTTAGTGTAAAATCAATCACAGGATATTAGGCACGAATTATCTCTTATATAAGATGGGTTTACGAACCGACAATTTATGTACTTTCTACCACTCTCATCCTGAAACTATTTCACACTTATTCTATGACTGTGAACACACACAGACATTCTGGAGGAATTTTACGTCTTTGATAAATAATCATTGTAACAATCTCAATATCAACTTTAGTAAAAAGGAAATAATCCTTGGTGATATGAACATTAAACCAATATTCAATAAAATTATTTTAATAGCAAAACATGACATTTATCAAAGTAAAATGAATACGTCTGTCCCAAATATAGAGTCTTTTAAACGAAAATTATCCTTAACTTATAAGATTATAAAATCTTTTAGTACACACAAATGTGACAAACTTTAGGCTCCATTGGCAGCTTTGACAGAGACACAACGCAGGTAATATTCAAAACTTTTTATGATATTTAACGTTTTTTCCATAGGCTCCACATTTCCCCCTCTTTTTATTGTTTAGTTATTTTTGGCTTGGAGCTACGGCTCCAAGCCTATGTATTGTTTTCGGTTACGTTTGTTCCCTAGATGCTGGTAGATGCAATGCGAAAGCTGGGTACAAGTGCACAAAAATGTTAAGAGTCCGGCGATTGGTTGAGAGCTATATGTTAACAGTACGGTGATTGGTTTACGCTTACTGTGTGAATCGGTATCACATGACTTGAGTGTACCAACTTCACTGTGCCAGTCTATTATGAAATCAGGGTGTTTCACTAAAGATCGGTTTGTTCTATTAACATTAATTACACGTTAAGGTACACATTTTAAAACTGTATATTTTTTCTGTTACTATGTACAATATATTTAAATCAATTATTTTAATCATTACTGAAAGACATATTAGCGGAGGATTGTTCAAGTGAATTTAAGGAAGCCCCTTCTATAATGAAACCTGCGAAACGCTATTGCCGCCAATAATTTTGTCACGTGATCTTGATGTACACATTTGCGATTTCAATGTAAAATCGGGGTGTTTCACTATAAATCGGCATGTTCCATCAACCGTTAAGGCACGAAAAGATAAGATATATTAACGCAGTCTCAATTATTTTTACTTTACTAGCTCTTTGTTTAATTATCAACATAATTGCTGAAGGTAATAAGCGGAGGATTAATTAATGAATGAAATACACCCCTACTATAATTTAACTTGCGAAACGCTTTCTCTGATGCAATTTAAAACTTGTGTACAGTACGATGAATTATAGGAAAATCTATAAATAGAAAAATATACCGATGTTTCAGACTACCTGTTGACTTTGAAAGAGGACAATTCCATAACTAAAATGGTCAACAAGACGAACTAAAATGAACCAATTTAGTTATGGTATCAGAACTAACTTTTATCAGCAACAACCAGCCAAGCCTTTCCTTTTTAAAAGGAAACTTTATTTCTAATTGTTCCTCTTACATAACTAACTCCGACCCAAGTCTTAGATCTTTCTTTATGTATTTCCAAATAAGATAATCTTGTTACATAAGTCAATGATTTTCAAAATTCTGTAAAAACATCTTGAAATGTTATATAATGATATTATTATGTCCATATTATGTACTATGTATATTATTATCAGTTAATAAAAAATACAAAAAAAACAAGTTCAGCCTAGTTATAATTCATGTTCACATCATTATATAAAACATTCATTAAATAACAATTCAAGTATTAACAACACTCCATTTACACTTAATAATAACTTATCAACAATAACCAGGATTTAAGTGGAATTGTTTATTTTGCGGTATTGATATTATTCAGATACAAATTAATCACAGTAAATCAATTCACAGGCGAATCTTCATCCATATTTAACGAGATAAAAAAAGCTGTTTTCTTCACACAAAGATTATCAATCTAATTAAAGTCCAACATAAAATGTAAAGTCCAAGATTGGCAGCTCCTATATTAAGTGCTGTGTCTCAGTATAAATTAGCTTCAGTAAACATTATCATTATTTGATGGCTAACACATCAACAATGATCAAGATTTTGAAACCATGTAGATTACATCTTTAACTGCAACTTTAGAACCATTTTCTTCAACAATGACTTCCATGTCATCTGGAGATATCCAAGAGAATTTAACTTTATTAGACAAGAGGACTCTCCCTTTCTCTGGCTGATTAAACTCTGGAATCTTCCTCATGAGTATATCGGATTCATACCTTAGTAGTTTTATGGTAGCTGAATCTACAAATATAGCATTACAAGGAATAAGAATATTCAGATAGACATACAGACAGATGTACAAACAGATGGACAAACAGACAGATGTACAAACAGATAGACATACAGACAGATGTACAAACAGATGGACAAACAGACAGATGTACAAACAGATGGACATACAGACAGATGTACAAACAGATGGACATACAGATAGATGTACAAACAGATAGACATACAGACAGATGTACAAACAGACAGATGTACAAACAGATAGACATACAGACAGATGGACAAACAGACAGATGTACAAACAGATAGACATACAGACAGATGTACAAACAGATAGACATACAGACAGATGTACAAACAGATGGACATACAGACAGATGTACAAACAGACAGATGTACAAACAGATAGACATACAGACAGATGGACAAACAGACAGATGTACAAACAGATAGACATACAGACAGATGTACAAACAGATAGACATACAGACAGATGTACAAACAGATAGACAGATGTACAAACAGATAGACATACAGACAGATGTACAAACAGATAGACATACAGATAGATGTACAAACAGATAGACATACAGACAGATGGACAAACAGACAGATGTACAAACAGATAGACATACAGACAGATGTACAAACAGATGGACAAACAGACAGATGTACAAACAGATGGACATACAGACAGATGTACAAACAGATGGACATACAGATAGATGTACAAACAGATAGACATACAGACAGATGTACAAACAGATATACATACAGACAGATGTACAAACAGATAGACATACAGATAGATGTACAAACAGATAGACATACAGACAGATGTACAAACAGATAGACATACAGACAGATGTACAAACAGATGGACATACAGATAGATGTACAAACAGATAGACATACAGATAGATGTACAAACAGATAGACATACAGACAGATGTACAAACAGATGGACATACAAACAGATGTACAAACAGATAGACATACAGATAGATGTACAAACAGATAGACATACAGACAGATGTACAAACAGATAGACATACAGATAGATGTACAAACAGATGGACATACAGATAGATGTACAAACAGATAGACATACAGACAGATGTACAAACAGATGGACATACAGATAGATGTACAAACAGATAGACATACAGACAGATGTACAAACAGATGGACATACAGATAGATGTACAAACAGATGGACATACAGACAGATGTACAAACAGATGGACATACAGATAGATGTACAAACAGATGGACATACAGACAGATGTACAAACAGATAGACATACAGACAGATGTACAAACAGATAGACATACAGACAGATGTACAAACAGATAGACATACAGACAGATGTACAAACAGACAGACATACAGACAGATGTACAAACAGACAGACATACAGACAGATGTACATACAGACAGATGTACAAACAGATGTACATACAGACAGATGTACAAACAGATGGACATACAGATAGATGTACAAACAGATGGACATACAGATAGATGTACAAACAGATGGACATACAGACAGATGTACAAACAGATGGACATACAGATAGATGTACAAACAGATAGACATACAGATAGATGTACATACAGATAGATGTACAAACAGATGGACATACAGACAGATGTACAAACAGATAGACATACAGACAGATGTACAAACAGATAGACATACAGACAGATGTACAAACAGATGGACATACAGACAGATGTACAAACAGATAGACATACAGACAGATGTACAAACAGATAGACATACAGACAGATGTACAAACAGATAGACATGCAGACAGATGTACAAACAGATAGACATACAGACAGATGTACAAACAGACAGACATACAGACAGATGTACAAACAGATAGACATACAGACAGATGTACAAACAGATGGACATACAGACAGATGTACAAACAGATAAACATACAGACAGATGTACAAACAGATAGACATACAGACAGATGTACAAACAGATAGACATGCAGACAGATGTACAAACAGATAGACATACAGACAAATGTACAAACAGATAGACATACAGACAGATGTACAAACAGATGGACATACAGACAGATGTACAAACAGATAGACATACAGACAGATGTACAAACAGATGGACATACAGACAGATGTACAAACAGATAGACATACAGACAGATCTACAAACAGATGGACATACAGATAGATGTACAAACAGATAGATATATAGATAGATGTACAAATAGATGGACATACAGACAGATGTACAAACAGATAGACATACAGACAAATGTACAAACAGATAGACATACAGACAGATGTACAAACAGATAGACATACAGACAGATGTACAAACAGATGGACATGCAGACAGATGTACAAACAGATAGACATACAGACAGATGTACAAACAGATGGACATACAGACAGATGTACAAACAGATAGACATACAGACAGATATACAAACAGATGGACATACAGATAGATGTACAAACAGATGGACATACAGACAGATGTACAAACAGATAGACATACAGACAGATGTACAAACAGACAGATGTACAAACAGATAGATGTACAAACAGATGGACATACAGACAGATGTACAAACAGATAGACATACAGACAGATGTACAAACAGACAGATGTACAAACAGATAGACATACAGACAGATGTACAAACAGATGGACAACAGATGGATATACAGACACTGTGTACTATTTGGTTACCTAAGCATAACCACACATAATAATTGATTTTCAATATCTAAATACAAAATCCAACACAACTACATGAAAGTTTTGTATTTAAACCAACACTTAAGTTAAATCTATTTAGCTTAAATTTGTTTACCTTTCATTTTGGATCTATCCGTTTTCTGTAACCTTGATTTCACTTTCTGTATTGTATCACTGTGATATATTGGAAGCTTTACTTCAAACAATCCACTATAAGGTTGAGGATTAACAAATCTCACAGTCACTGATGGCTAGAATAAAAAGAAAAAATAATGACTAAAACACAACACCAGATTGTAGTTAATATATACATAATGTAGTTATTGGTTAGTCTATCATATTTCTTGTATATACTTTAAGAGAGTAGTTTATCTCAGATATAGTTTATACAGTTGTTTTATAAAAATATAATAACAGAAACAGAATTCTCCTAGTTGCTTAAAATACAACTATAATAATAGAATGACACCATATAAAGTAGTATAAACAAATATATGCTTATGTACATGTCACTTAAAATGAGACTCGAACATTATTCGCAAGTATAAATAAGTAAGTATACCTCAGTTCTAAATGTAATGAATGGTTTTCCTGGACAACAATCTTCCTTCACCTTGCTGCCTTCAGCTTCCTCTGAGAAACGTACATCAACTCCCTCAAGCTATAATGTAAACAATGCAATCAAGTTTCAAAGTAAATTCTATCAAAAGTGAAAAAAATCCCATTGTAAGCAAGGTGAATGATAGTGACCATGTACAACCTAAGGGATATAACCCTGAAAAAATGAATACATTCAAGTAATACAAGTGCCAGTGTTCTCCTAAAGTTTAGTACAGTGTACATGAAGACCAAGAAGAAAAGTGGCTTAAGGGGAAGGAACAAGCATTCTTCAAAATATTTTCAAATATAAGCACAAACATAACTATCTTTTTCAGCACAAAATTTAACTTCAAAATTAAACACAGGGTAATAACTTAATGATAGACGTCGAATTTCAGCTCATTGCCATCTAACTATGTTTCAAGTTTCAAGTATGTACCATCAAGGGCTTTGGAGATATCTGGACAGACAGGCAAACTGATGAAGACCATCACTGGATCTACCTACATTTTCAGGTGGAAGAATAAACCGATCTGGACCTCATGTAATTATCTATTATATGAATTATAAGATATACATCTGTAAAGTTTGTACATTAGTTCATATCAGAATGAAAACAAGAATATATGTAATAAAAGTTTGCATTCATTCAATTAATCAGTACACTGTATCACATGAGACATACCTCCAATGTATTGGTTAGATACTTTAAGTTAGTATTCATGATTTCCTCTTCATCATATTCCATGGTAAGATTGAAGGCAGTGATTCCATGTTTCTCAAAATTATCCTGCAAGTATAATGTTTCATACATGTACATTCATTTGCAATATTGTTATCATTATTTATTCATCGGACTTAATGCCATTTTCAACATTATTTCAGTCATATCGTGGCTGGCAGTTACCCTAACCAGCTTCCCTGAACTTCAATTAGGCCTCAACCAGTACTGACTGCATTCTATAAATATGACATTTGAAACATGTAAATAAGAGAATAATATTACAATTCAGAACCATCTTCATTTTCATTCAAAATTGGTAGACTTAAAGTACATGAATTTCCGACAAATAAAGTTGGACACAGCATAACTTAGTCTAGGAAATTAACAAGAACACTGTGTTACCTTGGCAACCATTACAAAAGGCATGGACTTCTTCATATATTTCTTCAATTCTGGTAGCTTGCCTAGGGCAACAGCTATCTGTTTGTTGTCAGGGAGACCAGACTTCTCCTATATAATGATATGATAAAAATATGACTTTTATATAAACAAAATATGTCTATTAATACATTTTGTAAACAAGAGGGCCAAGATGGCCCTTGATCCCTCACCTGAGAACAAAGGCACAATTATTAATGACCAGATAATATAGTTTCCGCCCGAAATCAAACTTGTCCAAGATCTTTTGGTTGTACACATTTACTGAAAATATGATTGGGATTGGCGACTAAATGAGGGCGCTAGAGTGTACACAAACTCAAATATAGCAAATTTTCAAAGTCAAGGGCCCATATTAACTCTTGAAGTTTCTAGTCCAATATCGCCCATAATCGAACTTGTCCAAGATCTTTTAGTTATACACATTTACTGAAAATATGATTAGAATTGGTGAATAAATGAAGGCGCTAGAGTGTAAACAAACTCAAACATAGCAAATTTTCTAAGTCAAGGGCCCACAACTCTTGAAGTTCTGGTCCGATTCCGCCCGTAATCGAACTTGTTCAAGATCTTTTACTGAAATAGGATTAGGATTGGTGAAAAAATGAAGGGGCTAGAGTGTAAACAAGCTATATAGCAAATTTTGTAATTCAAGAGCCCATAACTCTAGAAGTTATTGTCCGATTTTGCCCATAATCGAACTTAGCCGAGACATTGTGGCCATATACATTGTGAGCAAGTTTGATCACGATTCGTTAAGAGCTGTGGATGCTAAAGTGTAAACAATCTAATTGTGGCCAGACGCTGGACATTCATCGACCCTAAAAGCTCTTCTGATGAAATCAGGTGAGCTAAAAAACAATTTACAAAAAATTTACTTCATGTTGAAGTATAGAAAAATGTTACAAAATCAACAGATTTAATTCTTATTTACATGTGCAACATGCAGAATGCCATTGAACTGACAATCTCGTGATCTGGTATTCTATGCAATGAGCTGACAGGAAAAGCTTTCATTCATTTTCAAAACTTTATCATAACTTCAAGAAAAGAAACAAATATTTTAATAAAACATCACCTCAATTTTACTCAAGCAAGAAATAAGATATAAAGATAAATACTCTAAGTATACTAACATTGTACATATTCTTCAATGTTGTCAAAATTGCATTCTGCCAAGGGGGGTAACTCTTTGCTATGTAAATGGTAGCATGCGAAGGAGGTGGTACAACTTTCTGAAAGCAGTAATAACATTAATATCATTAGAACTTTCAACCTCCACTAAAACAAAATCAATACAAATCTCTACATATATTTAGATAAACAAGAGGGCCAAGATGGCCCTATATCGCTCACATGACAATCACTGTTCACTCATTAAAACATTGTTTTGAACCGGTGACCTAGTTTTTGACCCCAGACGACCTATGTTCGAATTTGTCTTACATATCATTAAGACAAACAGCCTGACTAGGTTTGGTGAAGATACGATCAAAATTTGACATCTACAGTGTTAATAAGGTTTTCCTAAGATTTGACCTTGTGACCTGGTTTTTGACCCTAGATGACCCATATTTGAACTTGTCCTTAATATCATTAAGACAAACAATCTGACAAGGTTTGGCCAAGATCCAATCAAAACCATGACATTTAGAGCTTTTACAAGATTTTTACCTAAGATTTGACCTTGTGACCCAGTTTTTGAACCCGGCTGACCCATGTTCATCCTTGACCCACATATCATTGAGGCAAACATTTTGATAAGGTTTGGTGAAGATCCAATTAAAACTGTGACATCTACAGTGTTAACAAAGTTTTCCTAAGATTTGACCTGGTGACCTAGTTACTGACCCCAGATGACCCATATTTATACTTGACCGTTATATCATTAAAACAAACGATTTGACAAAGTTTGGTGAAGATCCAATAATAACTGTGAAATCTACAGTGTTAACATGGTTTTTCATAAGATTTGACCTAGCGACCTAGTTTTTGACCCAAGATGACCCATGTTCGAACTCGTCCAAGATATTATGAAGACAAACATTCTGACAAGGTTTCATGATCATCCAATCAAAACAGTGACTTCTAGAGTGTTCACAAGGTTTTCCAGCAATTTGCCCTAGTGACCTAATTTTACTACAGGAATTACCCATTATCAAACTTGACCTACATATTATTAAAATAAACATTCTGACAAAGTTTCATGAAGATAAATACAAAACAGTGATTTCTAAAGTGTTCACAAGGTTTTCCCTTATTTGGCCCTGGTGACCTAGTTTTTGACCCCAAATGGCCCAATATCGAATTCGTCCGAGATTTTGTTGATATTAACGTTTCGACCCAGTTTTGCTAAAATTGAGCCAAAAATGTGGCCCCTAGTGTGGTCACAACAAAAAGTTTGACGACGCACGACGCCGGACGGAGAGTGATCCTAATAGCTCACTTTGTCACTTTGTGACATGTGAGCTAAAAATATAGCAGTTATGTTGATATACAAATGGTGGTGCGGCCAATATGTCTACATCCTACATGAAATGTAACATCATTAATCCAATAAATTTGTTGTATTTTACTATTGATAATATGAATTATTATAGATTATTCTCTGTCACACAGGGTTCATTAACTAAAACTTTAGTTTGCAAAGTAGATTGATTGTTAATACCTTTCCCTTTCCTACAGCTGTATAAGCCTTCAATCTCTTCCTGAAGTCATGGGCTGCATCCATCAAGTATTGAGAGGATTGTATCAACACTTTATCATAAGATCCTACAGTTGGCCAACTTGCATGCATTATACTTGAAGTCTGTCAATCATAACAAAACATTTAGAAAACAAACAAAATCAGATATCAATATTAAGACTCTGTATGACAATCAACTGTTTGTTCATACAAAAGTGTTCACAAGAAACCACTGACAACATGATTACATTGTAGATAATTCTATTATCAAGTTTTTAATTCTATAAAGGAGAGGAACATTATAGATAATACTTAGTTTATAATTCTATAGAGGAACATTATAGATAATACTTAGTTTATAATTCTATAGAGGAACATTATAGATAATACTTAGTTTATAATTCTATAGAGGAACATTATAGATAATACTTAGTTTATAATTATATAGAGGAACATTATAGATAATACTTAGTTTATAATTATATAGAGGAACATTATAGATAAAACTTAGTTTATAATTCTATAGAGGAACATTATAGATAATACTTAGTTTATAATTCTACAGAGGAACATAATAGATAATACTTAGTTTATAATTATATAGAGGAACATTATAGATAATACTTAGTTTATAATTATATAGAGGAACATTATAGATAATACTTAGTTTATAATTCTACAGAGGAACATTATAGATAAAACTTAGTTTATAATTCTATAGAGGAACATTATAGATAATACTTAGTTTATAATTATATAGAGGAATCATTACAAAAAGACATAACTCACATTGCCTAGAAGTCCCCAGATATATTCACACAGATGTGGACAGATTGGTGACAACATTACAGTTTGTACCTCGATATATCTACACACGAGATCCTTGTGCATGCCCTCAATCTCTACCTCTCTATATTTGTCACGCATAGCCTGATTTAAACAAAATGAGCTAAGATTGCATAAAAAATGACCAAATTTAACAGAAGTTACATGTTAGTGGCGCAAAGTCATTTTATACAGTTAACAATGCAAATATATGTTTAACATAAACATATTATACCATTTTTTAGTTTAAGTTTTCATATGCAGCCAACTGTTAAATCCAGTGTTCTTCATTAAAAGATAACTATCAAGTACTAATAGACATACTAAAGACATTAATTCAGTCTAACATTTTACCTGGAACTCAAAGAATCCTGTTCTCAAAGCTTCTTTATATTTCATTTCATCATAATTCTGTTGAGTAAATTCAATACTTTGATTGATCTCACAGTCAAAAACACGGTCATTGTATGTAAACTTTCCAGTCCTCATTGTATCCTGGATAGCTATCATCTCCCGTACCCACTCTAGGTATGTATACAACCTTAACAGTCCAGCTTCTGCCATCATCTCTACAAAGTTGGCATCTTCTACCCCATCTCCTGCATCAGCCAATGCCATACGCATACCTGTAAGTTATAAACAATGATGCCCAAAACATTTCATACACATTCACTAGTGACTTCCTAGATTTCTGAGATATTGTTAAATCTGTTAAATGATTTAAATGTTAAAATGTATTCTTATAGTTTAGAATGATAGAATAACTCGCCCTGTTAAATAACTTGCCCTGTTCAAAAAATATTTGTTTGTGATAACACTACCTATATTGTTTGTGATAACACTACCTATATTGTTTGTGATAACACTACCTATATTGTTTGTGATAACACTACCTATATTGTTTGTGATAACACTACCTATATTGTTTGTGATAACCCTACCTATATTGTTTGTGATAACCCTACCTATATTGTTTGTGATAACACTACCTATATTGTTTGTGATAACACTACCTATATTGTTTGTGATAACACTACCTATATTGTTTGTGATAACCCTACCTATATTGTTTGTGATAACACTACCTATATTGTTTGTGATAACACTACCTATATTGTTTGTGATAACCCTACCTATATTGTTTGTGATAACACTACCTATATTGTTTGTGATAACACTACCTATTCACTGAAAAGGCCCATACCCAACTTTTTTGGCTCACGAATAAATATAACATTCTGACATGTATTTTGGGTTCATTTTAAAAGTTTATTGTAAAAATAAATCTTACCTACCTACCTACTGAAAATTCTCCAGGCAGGGTTACCACAAACAAACACATTTTTAAGGATGGCCTACAAAATAGACTAGACTTTTCACTTACCATCAGCTGAAAACCGGCCAACAGCATCAGAAAGAGTGAAGAAGTTTCCAGTGCGTTTGGACATTTTTTCAGAGTTCAGTAGTAAGTGACCATTAGCTCTGATAGAAATAGGCCACTTCTCTGGTTGATCAGGCCACATAGCTAGATGATTGTATATATAGTAAGTGAGATGATTGGGTATCAAGTCTTTACCAGATACACGCAGATTAACCGGGTACCAGTACTCAAACTCCCATTTCAGTTTATCCAGAGTTGCTTTAGGAATATCAGTCTTGGGGAAAGGTGCTTTCTTGTAAAAGATGTAATCCCAGACTTCATTGGTCATCTGTTCAGGTCTAAATAATACATAAATTAATACAACATTAATATACAACATTAGTACAAGTAACAATAAAACATACTGTCATTAAATGACAGTAAGAATTTATAATAATACTAAAGGCTTTATTTTAAGAGGCTGCACATTTGGGGTTCCCAAAATTGATTGTAATCAATAAAATAAAGTTCTAAATTGTACACGAATCAGTTTCTTACATTGATCATCATATTATACAAGACATATAAAACTTCTTTGCATAGTACTAATCCATTAAAACATTGACACACTTACTTTATATTAGCAGGACCAACTTTTGAGCCATCAAACTGACCTCCTTGAAGTAGATAGGCCACAGAGTAGTAGGCTGTATAAATGGTAGAATCGGACAAGGACTCGACAAGATATTTTTCATCCCAGGGTATCTTAGTACCTACAACAAGTAAAATATTATCAACAATTTTAAACACATCTGATGTACCATGGTAAACATTTGAATTGGTCAAATTAGTACATCAACAATTCTTTACATATGTCAACATATCTCTTCATACATAATGTATGTCGACATATCTCTATGCTATGAGATGTTTACCTGTTATGATGTCGAGTCATTCCTTTTGACCTTGAATATTTTTTATTTTTGGTATGGTTATAAATTTATAAATAATAAGTAGCATCATTATATACAAGAGGGCCATGATGGCCCTGTAAATGCTCACCAGGAAAAAAGGTCATTTGGAGACGAACATTGTTAAAATATTTCTACACGAGTCCAAGTAAAATCAAGTGACCCTAAGGTCAGGGCCAATTTTTACCCCAGGGCCATAATATGAACAAATTTGGAAGAGGTCTCCTGGACAATACTACATACAAAATATCTTAACTCTAGGCCTTGTGGTTTCGGAGATTTTTTAAATTTTCCTATATAAGCCTATATAAATCAAGTGAACCCCG
Organism: Lutraria lutraria; assembly: GCA_964023205.1. Taxonomy (NCBI): domain Eukaryota; kingdom Metazoa; phylum Mollusca; class Bivalvia; order Venerida; family Mactridae; genus Lutraria; species Lutraria lutraria. The sequence continues at coordinate 49,024,273 of OZ026833.1, forward strand.
GGGCGGGGCCAATTTTGACCCTAGTGCAATAATTTGAACAAACTTGGTAGAGGTCCACTAGAAAATACTACATACCAAATATCTTAGCTCTAGGCCTTGTGGTTTAGGAGAAGAAGATTTTTCAAATTTTCCTATATAAGTCTATATAAATCAAGTGACCCCCGGGGCGGGGGCAAATTTTGACCCTAGGGCAATAATTTGAACAAACTTGGTAGAGGTCCACTAGACAATACTATATGCCAAATATCTGAGCTCTAGGCCTTGTGGTTTCGGAGAAGAAGATTTTTCAAATTTTCCTATATAAAATAGAATAAACCCCAGGGCAGGGCCAATTTTGACCCCGGGGCCATAATTTGAAAAAAAACTTGGTAGAGGTCCACTAGACAATGCCACATACAAAATATCTAAGCTCTAGGCCTTGTGGTTTCGGAGAAGATTTTTAAAATTTTCCTATATAAGTCTATATAAATCAAGTGACCCCCGGGGCTGGGCCAATTTTGACCCTATGGCAATAATTTGAACAAACTTGGTAGAGGTCCACTAGACTATGCTACACACCAAATATCAAAGCTCTAGGCATTGTAGTTTTTGACAAGAAGATTTTTTAAATTTCCTATATAAGTCTATGTAAAAATCAAGTTACCCCCAGGGCGGAGCCAATTTTGACCCCAGGGGAATAATTTGAACAAACTTTGTAGAGGTCCACTAGACTATGCTACACACCAAATATCAAAGCTCTAGGCATTGTAGTTTTTGACAAGAATATTTTTTAAATTTCCTATATAAGTCTATGTAAAATCAAGTTACCCCCAGGGCGGAGCCAATTTTGACCCCAGGGGAATAATTTGAACAAACTTTGTAGAGTTCCATTAGACAATGCTACGTACCAAATATCTCAGCTCTAGGCCCTATGGTTTCGGACAAGAAGATTTTTAAAGTTTTTTCTATTTGTTGCCATAGCAACCAGAGTTTTTAATGAAATTTAATTTTTTGAACAACTTTGAGAGAGGACCACCCAAGGATCATTTCAGCAATGTTTGGTTGCAATCGGCATAGCAGTGTAGAAGGATATGTTGTTTTAAGTAAATATGGACGCCACTTCACGACGAATGATGGATGCAGGGCGATCACAAAAGCTCACCCTGAGCACATTCGTGCTCTGGGGAGCTAAAAAGTGGATAATTTGAACTTTTCTGTGAATACATACCAGGATCAGTGGCATTCTAATACAATTATGCTGGTTATCATTTGAAACTAGGTATCTGAGAAATTTGTATCCTTATTAACTGAAAACATCTAAATTTATAACCTGAATGCTCTACTTCACTAGAAGAGTGTTTTTCAAGAAATGGTAGCAATTTTAACTACTAACCAAGACCATAAGATCTGGAACATGCATGTTCATGTAGCCAGTCTAGTGTAGCATCAAAGTTCTTCTTAACATCATCTGAATAGGTTTCCAGGTCATTAGCTACAAACTTCTTAGCCTTGTTTTTCCACTCTTCTTCACCATAATTCAAATACCTAAAATAAACCATATGATCTGTGTTATATATAAAATATCTAAAATTAACCATATCATCTATGTTATATATAAACAGTGTTTGACACTAACTTTTTCAGCATGGTGGTCCACAGGACCGGTAACTTCTCAAACCTACCGGTCCTTCTACACTTTCACAGGCCCTTCAATTTTAGTGATAACTTAAAATATAACAAGAGGGCAAAGATGGCCCTTTATCGCTCACCTGAGAACAAAGGCACAATAATTAATGACCAGGTAATATAGTTTCCATCTTGTAAAACTCATTTTTACGTAGATTTTGAGATCAAAACCAACAACAAGAGGGCCATGATGGCACTATAAATGCTCACCAGGAGAAAAGGTCATTTGGAGATGAACATTGTTAAAGTTTTCTATACGAGTCCAAGTAAGATCAAGTGACCTATCTGGGCCGTTTTTTATCCCATGGCCATTATATGAACAGATTTAAAAAGGTCCATTAGACAAAGCTAGATACCAAATATCTGAGCTCTAGGCCTTGTGGTTTCGGAGAAGATTTTTAAAATTTTCCTATATAAAATAGAATAAACCCCAGGGCAGGGCCAATTTCGACTCCGGGGCCATAATTTGAACAAACTTGGTAGAGGTCCACTAGACAATGCCACATACAAAATATCTAAGCTCTAGGCCTTGCAGTTTCGGAGAAGATTTTTTAAATTTTCCCATATAAGTCTATATAAATCAAGTTACCCCCAGGGCGGGGCCAATTTTGACCCTAGGGCAATAATTTGAACAAACTTGGTAGAGGTTCACTAGACAATGCCACATACAAAATATCTAAGCTCTAGGCCTTGCAGTTTCGGAGAAGATTTTTTAAATTTTCCCATATAAGTCTATATAAATCAAGTTACCCCCAGGGCGTGGCCAATTTTGACCCTAGGGCAATAATTTGAACAAGCTTGGTAGAGGTCCACTAGACAATGCTATATGCCAAATATCTGAGCTCTAGGCCTTGTGGTTTTGGAAAAGAAGATATTTCAAATTTTCCTATATAAAATAGAATAAACCTCAGGGCAGGGCCAATTTTGACCCCGGGGCCATGATTTGAACACACTTGGTAGAGGTCCACTAGACTATGCTATATGCCAAATATCTTAGCTCTAGGCATTGTAGTTTTTGACAAGAAGATTTTTTAAATTTCCTATATAAGTCTATGTAAAATCAAGTTACCCCCGGGGCGGAGCCAATTTTGACCCCAGGGGAATAATTTGAACAAACTTTGTAGAGTTCCATTAGACAATGCTACATACCAAATATCTCAGCTCTAGGCCCTGAGGTTTCGGAAGTTTTTTCTATTTGTTGCCATAGCAACCAGAGTTTTTAATGAAATTTAATTTTTTGAACAACTTTGAAAGGGGACCACCCAAGGATCATTTCAGCAAAGTTTGGTTGCAATCGGAATAGCGGTGTAGGAGGAGATGTTGTTTTAAGTAAATATGGACGCCACTTCACGACGAACGATAGACACAGGGCGATCACAAAAGCTCACCCTGAGCACATTCGTGCTCTGGTGAGCTAAAAAATGTTCCAAAGAGTGTAATAGAAGATAGATAGATACAAACCACTGATCACAGAGGGCAACAACACATTCATCTCCAGATCTAGATATCACTTGTTTTTCTGGTTCCATATACTTTACAGCATCTTTCTGAATATAACAAATATACACATTCAATTCTCACCCCTGATAACAAACAGTATGACAAATCTATTCACAAAATTAAAGAGGTTTGTTTTATACGCCAGAAGGAGATATCAATGAACAAAGAGTCTGTAAAAAGTCTGTTTGTATGAAAATGTCAATTCTCCCAATAACAAATACAACAAAAACTGTTTGAAACATCAGAACACCAAATACCAGAGAACATGTAAACAAGGTGTTTGTAAAACATGAATGCCCTAAAATGTCAACTGGATAGTTTGACCTTTGACCTATTGAACATAAGATCAACCTCAGAACCAAGCTTGAGAACCTTAGGCTGAATCGTTCTCTAGCTGTTGGTCGGACAAGTTTTTTATGTTTAAGGTCACTGTGACCTTTGAAGTACTGACCTAAAAATCAATATGGGTCACCTACATGTGATGACCAACTTTCCAACCAAATCTACGGATCTGAGGCCAAATTGATTTCTAGTAATTTTGACCGTACAAGGTTTGGGTACCAGTGGATGGACCGACCGACATGTGCAAAACAATATACCCCCACTGCTTCGAAGGGGGCATTATTATACAACCTAATAAACAATTAATTAACTACTCTTTCATAGAAAGAAATTTTCCACTTCTTCACTATATTTCATCAATATAACAGATACTTAACAAAACAAACTTACCTTTTGAATCATCAAAGATTGAACAAGTTTCTTTACATCCTGTACTTTCTTCCCTTTAAATTCACCAATTTTCATCACCTATCAATAAAATCATCAAACATGCTTACATGAGACACATAATAAAGGTGACATGGTTACATGGGACAGAATGGTGACATGGAGACATAACAAGAGGGCCAAGATGGCCCTATATCGCTCACATGACAATCACTGTTCACTCATTAAAACATTGTTTTGAACCGGTGACCTAGTTTTTGACCCCAGACGACCTATGTTCGAATTTGTCTTACATATCATTAAGACAAACAGTCTGACTAGGTTTGGTGAAGATACGATAAAAAAATTGACATCTACAGTGTTAATAAGGTTTTCCTAAGATTTGACCTTGTGACCTGGTTTTTGAACCCGGCTGACCCATGTTCATCCTTCACCCACATATCATTGAGGCAAACATTTTGACAAGGTTTGGTGAAGATCCAATTAAAACTATGACATCTACAGTGTTAACAAAGTTTTCCTAAGATTTGACCTGGTGACCTAGTTATTGACCCCAGATGACCCATATTTATACTTGACTGTTATATCATTAAAACAAACGATTTGACAAAGTTTGGTAAAGATCCAATAACAACTGTGAAATCTACAGTGTTAACATGGTTTTCATAAGATTTAACCTAGCGACCTAGTTTTTGACCCAAGATGACCCATGTTCGAACTCGTCCAAGATATTATGAAGACAAACATTCTGACAAGGTTTCATGATCATCCAATTAAAACAGTGACTTCTAGAGTGTTCACAAGGGTTTCCAGTGACCTAATTTTACTACAGAAATTACCCATTTTCAAGCTTGACCTACATATTATTAAAATAAACATTCTGACAAAGTTTCATGAAGATAAAGTCAAAACAGTGATTTCTAAAGTGTTCACAAGGTTTTCCCTTATTTGGCCCTGGTGACCTAGTTTTTTACCCCAAATGGCCCAATATCGAACTCGTCCGAGATTTTGTTGATATTAACGTTCTGACCCAGTTTTGCTAAAATTGAGCCAAAAATGTGGCCCCTAGTGTGGTCACAACAAAAAGTTTGACGACGCACGACGCACACCGCACGACGCCGGACGGAGAGTGATCCTAATAGCTCACTTTGTCACTTTGTGACATGTGAGCTAAAAAGTAAAAAGTAAGCCAATGAAATTATCAAGGGATTATAAAACATTTACAGGTACCCTATACTCATATCAAAACCACTCACCCCTTCATAAAAACCTTTCAGGTACACCTTTTCCTTGGCCTCTTGCAGTTTATCTTTATCATTTTGACTTTGTATCTTGAGTTGATCACAAGCAGTGACAGCACACAGATCACCGTATTCTGGTACATCAATAATAGGTACCTGAAACATTATGTTCACATATGTCTTATAATAGGTACCTGAAACATTATGTTCACATATGTCTTATTATAGGTACCTGAAACATTATGTTCACATAATTATGTCTTATTATAGGTACCTGAAACATTATGTTCACATATGTCTTATTATAGGTACCTGAAACATTATGTTCACATATGTCTTATTATAGATACCTGAAACATTATGTTCACATATGTCTTATTATAGGTACCTGAAACATTATGTTCACATATGTCTTATTATAGGTACCTGAAACATTATGTTCACATATGTCTTATTATAGGTACCTGAAACATTATGTTCACATATGTCTTATTATAGGTAATAGAGTTCATAAATGTCATAGAATGTTTTCACATGATAAGTAAGATATATTAGTGTTACATATTTTATTCAAATATCAGGGTAAAGTGGACATGAAAATAAACAAGAGGGCCAAGATGACCCTATACGAGTCATTGTTTGCTCACGAAAACATTGCTTTGAGCCTGTGTCATGAAGTCCATTGCTATCAAGATTTTCCTGCAATTTGACCAGGTGACTAATTCTTTACCTACAACTACCCAGGTTTAAATTTGTTCAAGATATCATACAGAAAAACATTCTGACAAGGTTTGGTGAAAATCCAATAAAAACTGTGGCCTCTACAGTGTCAACAAAGTTTTCCTGTCATTTGAGCTAGTGACCTAGTTTTTGACCCCAGAAGACACTTGTCTAAGAAAACATTCAGATTCTGTCAAAGTTTGATGAAGATCCAATCACAACAGTGACCTTTACAGAGTTCACAAGATTTTCATTTGATTTGACCTATTGACCTAATTTTTTATCCCAAATGACCCAAGTTCGAGCTTGTCCAAGACTTTATCAATATAAACACTCTGACCCAGTTTCTGAAGATCCATAAAAATATGGCCTCTATTGTGTTCACAAGGCAAAATGGCAATGACCCACTCACAACCGAGGACAAAGATTGAACTAAAAAATTGTGTGCACAAAAATGACTGTTCCTCAACTTATACATTACAATATATACATGTTCTAAATTCTCCATGGATCCCTAAATGTTATTTACCCTGTTATATCATAAGCATGTGGGAAGAGCTGCTAAATGCAGCCAAGCTAGCGAAGGATTTCTTCACCTGAATACAGTACGAAACATTAAGGTTCAACTTTAAGAATTGTTGAAGTTTTAAGGTAATTATCATTACTCCAGACATACTTTAATGAATGAACTGTAACTGTGTTGAACTGTTAAATATGGGCAAACAATACTTACTGGGTTGAACTGTTAAATATGGGCATACAATACTTACTGGGTTGAACTGTTAAATATGGGCAAACAATACTTACTGGGTTGAACTGTTAAATATGGACATACAATACTTACTGGGTTGAACTGTTAACTATGGGCATACAATACTTACTGGTTTGAACTGTTAAATATGGGCATACAATACTTACTGGGTCAAATGGTAGAACCATTTCATCTTTAATACCAAATTTCTCTCTAAAAGGCTTAAATAAAAGAAACATGATAATGAACAAAACAGTGAAAGTGTCGACAAATAATCATCTATCTAATAATATACAACAAGAGGGCCAAGATGGCCCTATATCGCTCACATGACAATCACTGTTCACTCATTAAAACATTGTTTTGAACTGGTGACCTAGTTCTTGACCCCAGACGACCTATGTTCGAATTTGTCTTACATATCATTAAGACAAACAGTCTGACTAGGTTTGGTGAAGATACGATCAAAATTTGACATCTACAGTGTTAATAAGGTTTTCCTAAGATTTGACCTTGTGACCTGGTTTTTGACCCTAGGTGACCCATATTTGAACTTGTCCTTAATATCATTAAGACAAACAATCTGACAAGGTTTGGCCAAGATCCAATCAAACTCGTCCGAGATTTTGTTGATATTAACGTTCTGACCCAGTTTTGCTAAAATTGAGCCAAAAATGTGGCCCCTAGTGTGGTCATAACAAAAAGTTTGACAACGCACGACGCCGGACGCTGGACGGAGAGTGATCCTAATAGCTCACTTTGTCACTTTGTGACATGTGAGCTAAAAAGAAAACAACAAATATCACATATATCAAATTATGAAGAGAAATCTCCACATTACGTCATGTATCAGTTGTATTATTGTGCTTTCCTTATATCAATTATTATGAATTAAAGTACTGAAAACAATAAAGATGTGTGTGGAATTAACAACTATCAACAGATGCGCTTATTTGATTTATTTTACCAATGTTTAAGCTATACAATTAGCCTTCATCAGGGTATGTTATAAATAAAAGTATTAAAAACAATAACACTATAACTTGTATCAGACTGAGATATAAAACATTGACAAGTTTAAATATATAATATTGTTTATATAGATTTTGAACCCTAAATGCAAGCATTACAGGACAAACAAGATACATAATTTTATTGCGAATCTGAGAGGATTAAAAAAACAGACTGCGCTCTCATGGTTTAACATAGGCAGGGATCATTTTGGGGCGCGATTTCGTGATATTCTCGCATTTTTTTCACGAAAATCGCATAAAAAATCTCTCAATGAGAAAAAAAATTGCACACAAAAAATTTCGGCAAAATGTCCTTTTTGGTGTTTTAAAAACCTTTCCTGGGCTTTTATCGATTCGGTTCAATTGGTTCCCTTATTAACGAAAGGCGTACGTTCATTATCAAAGAGTGCGCGGGAACCACTCATCTATTGCTAATCACTGTGAAGCTTTCATATGACCTTTACGACTGATTACAAGCGTTTCCTCGTCGCGGCGATCATGTCGACTGTAAAAAGAACCGAAAGCGCAGTTCTGGTGAAAATATAGAGAAATATTTTAGGCCAACAGTTGTTACGACAGACGAAAACAACAATGAATCTGAAATTGTTTCATTAGAATCGGCAGACGGGAGTTTTTTAAGTCTCAAAATGGCAAGAAGTGGTACAGTAGTTGTTAGTTCTGGGTCCCATAACTAAATTGGTCTTTTTTATTTCGTCTTGATGAACTGCAATGTAATGCATACGAATCATCGTTTTATTTTTTTTATTGTTTTATTAAAAAGATAAGTGTTTCATGTATTGTAAGTTTTGTAGAGATAGGAAATTTAAGAATATCATGGCAGTAGCAGGGTCCTATAACTGCTTTTTGGGGAAGGCGGGGCACTCAGGTTGGAGAATTTTTTAGGAAAAAATAAAGGTCTTATAAATCTGCACTGAATATTTAAAGGTTAAAATAGCAATATTGTTATCAATATAATTTATATCAATATACAATTATTCATACTCATAAAAACCTCCAGTCAGATTCAATGTCGAACGTCTGGCAAGACATTGCTGTAATTTTTTTTTGAATGGGCAGAAAAACACGATTGTTCTGGAGGGGAATTTTTATTTAAATAGGAGGAAAAATATATTATTTTAGGTAGTAATGGGGACAAATTTCAGCCCCCAAAAGGGCCCTGAATAGGTACTGCAAATGTCAATAAACTGCTTTGGAAGAAAACCTCACAAAATTTGGAAATATCTCACTGATTTAGCCTTAAGGGGATTTTTTCTCTCACACAAATTGCCTCCCAGAATGATCCCTGCATAGGCTATACATTGAGGCATATTCCAACCAATTCACAAATTGATATACATGTAAGACATTTTTGTTTACAAGTCTACCAGTTATATTCACATAATTAAGAACAAACCTGTTTTTTCTTGAGATCTCTTAGAGCAGCATAATCATCAGGAGCATCAGATGGAACGCTTGTCACAACTCCAGTACCTGGTATATTATATGTAAACATAGCAAGTTTGTACATAGATCAGAAGTTTATTAACAATACATTTAGTAAGCCAGTAAACTGACATCAATTGTTACAATTGTAACAAGACAAGAGAGGTAGGGCTGTCATTGAATCTAAAATCAGCTTGTAGTCATGGTTTAAGTATCCTTTCCATTCAGCCTCTGCCATTATTACTTGTGACTATGTTACATGCATAGTCTAAAGTCAGAACTTACTATAGTGTGTTATGCAAGCACAAATATAATCTCTAAGGTCTGGGTGGAAACAGCATATCATCCTACTCCTATGTTAAGGAAGAAAACATTTGAACTTGATAATTCAATATATCCTTTTTTTGTTGGATGTTCTACTGTTAGCACACTAATGTTTAACTACAGTACAACCTCTCCAAAGTGGCCCTCTCTTGAACAAAACAACCTCCCTGCAACAAAAGCCTGATTTTTTCCCACTGCATGATTAAACTATCATTCTCAACAAGAACATAATTTTGATACTCCCAAAGGGTGTTGCACTACATTACAGTACAACCTCTGTAGAGCAACACCCTATGGGAGCTGCAAATATTGACCATTGTTTAGAGGTTGTTGCTCTACAGAGGGCCACTCAGGAGAGGTTGTTGCTCTACAGAGGGCCGCTCAGGAGAGGTTGTTGCTCTACAGAGGGCTGCTCAGGAGAGGTTGCTCTACAGAGGGCCGTTCAGGAGAGGTTGTTGCTCTACAGAGGTCGCTCTGGTGAGGTTGTTGCTCTACAGAGGGCCATTCAGGAGAGGTTGTTGCTCTACAGAGTGCCGCTCAGGAGAGGTTGTTGCTCTACAGAGGGCCGCTCAGGAGAGGTTGTTGCTCTACAGAGGGCCATTCAGGAGAGGTTGTTGCTCTACAGAGGGCCATTCAGGAGAGGTTGTTGCTCTACAGAGTGCCGCTCAGGAGAGGTTGTTGCTCTACAGACGGCCGCTCAGGAGAGGTTGTTGCTCTACAGAGGGCCATTCAGGAGAGGTTGTTGCTCTACAGAGGGCTGCTCAGGAGAGGTTGTTGCTCTACAGAGGGCCATTCAGGAGAGGTTGTTGCTCTACAGAGGGCCATTCAGGAGAGGTTGTTGCTCTACAGAGGGCCATTCAGGAGAGGTTGTTGCTCTACAGAGGGCCATTCAGGAGAGGTTGTTGCTCTACAGAGGGCCATTCAGGAGAGGTTGTTGCTCTACAGAGGGCCATTCAGGAGAGGTTGTTGCTCTACAGAGGGCCATTCAGGAGAGGTTGTTGCTCTACAGAGGGCCATTCAGGAGAGGTTGTTGCTCTACAGAGGGCCATTCAGGAGAGGTTGTTGCTCTACAGAGTGCCGCTCAGGAGAGGTTGTTGCTCTACAGATGGCCGCTCAGGAGAGGTTGTACTGAATATTGTTTACACAACCAGTGAAAGAATGCCACAGTACAATGTTTTATATCATGATCTATCAACATCTTATGTACAAACATACCTTTCCCTTCTTTTATGGTAAGCATTGGAAGTGTATATATCTTGTCATATACAGTCAATGGACCGGAGAGAGCTGCACCCATAATGTCCTACAATCACACAAGATATGCAAACATTAAGTTAAATCTAAACTACTCATAAATCACTACCACTTTATCAATATGGTAAATATTATGTCATTACATAATTATGTTGTACCAGCTTGTTTAACTTTTCTAAACAAGAGGGCCACATTGGCCCTTTATCGCTCACCTGAGAACAAAGGCCAATAATTAATGACCAGGTAATATAGTTTCCATCTCGTAAAACTCATTTTTACGTAGATTTTGAGATCAAAACCAACAATGAAGGTATAATACTGTAAAACAAGCTAAAACGTAGCAAATTTTCTAATCCAAGGGCCCATAACTCTTGGAAGTTGTAGTCCAATTCCACCCATAACTGAACATGTCCAAAACCATACGGTCATACACATTCATTGTAAATATGATTAGGATCGGTGAATAAATGAAGGCGCTAGAGTGTAAACAAGCTAAAATATAGCAAATTTGCTAAGTCAAGGGCCCATAACTCTTGAAGATGTGGTCCGATTCCGCCCATAATCAAACTTGTCCAAGATCTTTTGGTTATACTCATTTACTGAAAATATTATTAGGATCGGTGTATAAATGAAGGCACTAGTGTGTAAACAAGCTAAAATATAGCAAATTTTCAAAATCAAGGGCCCATAACTCTTGAAGTTCGGGTCCGATTCCGCCCATAATCTATGTCTAAGATCTTTTGGTTATACTCAATTACTGAAAATATTAATAGGATTGGTGAATAAATGACGGTGCTAGAATGTAAACAAGCTGAAATATAGCAAATTTTCTAAGTCAAGGGCCCATAACTTTTGAAGTTATTGTCCGATTCCGCCCATAATCGAACTTGTCCAAGATCTTTTGGTTATCCACATTTACTGAAAATATGATTAGGATTGGTGAATAAATGAATGCGCTAGAGTGTAAAGAAGCTAAATATAGCAAATTTTGTAATTCAAGGGCCCATAACTCTAGAAGTTATTGTCCGATTTTGCCCATAATCGAACTTAGCCGAGACATTGTGGCCATATACATTGTGAGCAAGTTTAATCATGATTCGTTAAGAGCTGCGGTTGCTAGAGTGTAAACAAACTAATTGTGGACGTACGACGCCGCCAGACATTCAACGATCCTAAAAGCTCACCTGATTCAGCTCACCTGATGAATCAGGTGAGCTAAAAACTGTTTTTCTTCAATTCTTCTCTTGTCTTATATCTATGCTCAATGATTTGTGCTAAAAAACACATTTCATGTCATTACTGTTTTTATTCAAAACAGGTTTCTAAAATAAATTTTTTCTGTACCCAAAACAAAACTATATTTCTATTAAAGTCCAATTGATAGATACATTGAATATCTCTGATATTAAATCATCTATAGATCATTATTTACAAAGCTTCAGCTTCAATATACAGAGATTGCTATTGATAAAGAAGATATTGTTACCTGGCCAACCATTTCCAACAAGACATCAACTTTGCCATCATTTTTGGTGAAACCTTGATAACTCATATTTAGAGCAGCTCTCCTTGTACTTACAAAGACATCACCATTAACAAGTTCACAGGCAACATACTTTATATCAGGATGAATCCAGCAATTAGTCTGTCCATACATGGTCTCTGGTCTCAAAGTGGCAGCCACAAGATATATATTCTTCTCCTTTAGACATCTACAATCATACATAGTAGAAATGTGAGGTTGTTAATGTTGTATGTGTACATGGATACATGATAGTAGAAATGTGAGGATGTCAATATTATATATGTACATGGATACACAGTAGAAATGTGAGTATGTTAATGTTATATGTGTACATCGATACATGATAGTAGAAATGTGAGGATGTTAATGTTATATATGTACATGGATACATGATAGTAGAAATGTGAGTATGTTAATGTTATATATGTACATGGATACATGATAGTAGAAATGTGAGGTTGTTAATGTTGTATGTGTACATGGATACATGATAGTAGAAATGTGAGGATGTCAATATTATATATGTACATGGATACATAGTAGAAATGTGAGGTTGTTAATGTTGTATGTGTACATGGATACATGATAATAGAAATGTGAGGATGTCAATATTATATATGTACATGGATACATAGTAGAAATGTGAGGTTGTTAATGTTGTATGTGTACATGGATACATGATAGTAGAAATGTGAGGATGTCAATATTATATATGTACATGGATACACAGTAGAAATGTGAGGTTGTTAATGTTGTATGTGTACATGGATACATGATAGTAGAAATGTGAGGATGTCAATATTATATATGTACATGGATACATAGTAGAAATGTGAGTATGTTAATGTTATATGTGTACATCGATACATGATAGTAGAAATGTGAGGATGTTAATGTTATATATGTACATGGATACATGATAGTAGAAATGTGAGTATGTTAATGTTATATATGTACATGGATACATGATAGTAGAAATGTGAGGTTGTTAATGTTATATGTGTACATGGATACATGATAGTAGAAATGTGAGCATGTTAATGTTATATGTGTACATGGATACATAGTAGAAATGTGAGTATGTTAATGTTATATGTGTACATGGATACATGATAGTAGAATTGTGAGTTTGTTAATGTCATATGTATACATGGATACATGATAGTAGAATTGTGAGTTTGTTAATGTTATATATGTACATGGATACATGATAGTAGAATTGTGAGTTTGTTAATGTTATATGTATACATGGATACATGATAGTAGAATTGTGAGTTTGTTAATGTTATATATGTACATGGATACATAGCAGAAATGTGAGTTTGTTAATGTTATATGTATACATGGATACATGATAGTAGAATTGTGAGTTTGTTAATGTTATATATGTACATGGATACATAGTGGAAATGTGAGGATGTTAATGTTATAAGTGTACATGGATACATGATAGTAGAAATGTGAGTATGTTAATGTTATATATGTACATGGATACATGATAGTAGAAATGTGAGTTTGTTAATGTTATATGTGTACATGGATACATGATAGTAGAAATGTGAGTTTGTTAATGTTATATGTGTACATGGATACATGATAGTAGAAATGTGAGTTTGTTAATGTTATATGTGTACATGGATACATAATAGTAGAAATGTGAGTAAGTTAATGTTATCTATGTACATGGATACATGATAGTAGAAATGTTAATGATATATGTGTACATGGATACATGACAGTAGAAATGTGAGTATGTTAATGTTATATACAGTTGAATCTCGTTATGTCAAACTCGCTTATATCAAAATTTCGGTTATGTCAAACTGTTTCTTTGGGTCCCGATTTTTTTGCTCTTTATCTATATGAAATTAATCCGCTTACCTCCAATTCACTTATCTCAAAATTTCGTTTATGTCAAAGTATATTTTTGTCCCCGTGACTCTAATTAACATGTAGTTTGAGTTGTTTATCTCAAAGTTGGAGCTGATCGGCGAACAATGGACGCTTTCACACCTATTGTGACATTTTGCTAATTGAACTAAATGCTCTGGGAGATTTACAATCGTGTGACAAACGGAAACCATAAGTGTAGTGTAGCATGATAATAATATCTGGTACATTGTATTTGACTTAATTAAAGGTAGGGTAAACAAATACTAGTAGTACGCAATCACGTATTTATGACTTCAGCTTCAGTGTCCATCCGAACACTATGATATTCGTAGGTTTAAGTTGAAAATCGAGTACGATTACTCGCCACCTCTGACAGTGTTGGATTTCAATCTTAGCAAAATGATCATAGCTTGATAAAAATAATTCATTCCGAAAGCATGATCGACTTTGCAAGGAACACGCTCATCTTACTTTGTGTACGGAAAGCGTACATATCCGAAAATATGTGAAGCTAGACTCATCGTGTTTTCGAATTCTTACAACAAATTTCAATATGCATGATAATTTATTATATTACAGCCCAAAATTCGACCTAACATACTCTTTCTTGTGAAAAATATCTGAAGTAGGGACATTGATTAATATGAATTATTATGAATAGATGCATATTTTGTTTCTTCTCTACGTATGTACGTGATTTATTCAAGCAAAACGAAAGTAACATATAAGCATTGTAATAAAGGCTATACACAAAAATACCTAAAAAATGTATAATTATACAATATTTGTTTATCTCAAATTTCGCTTATCTCAAACTAATTTCCACGGTCCCTAGGAATTTGAGATAACGAGATTCAACTGTATGTACATGGATACTTAGTAGAAATGTGAGGTTGTTAATGTTATATATGTATATGGATACATAGTAGAAATGTGAGTATGTTAATGTTATATATGTACATGGATACTTAGTAGAAATGTGAGGTTGTTAATGTTATATATGTATATGGATACATAGTAGAAATATGAGTAAGTTAATGTTATATATGTACATGGATACATGACAGTAGAAATGTGAGTATGTTAATGTTATATATGTACATGGATACTTAGTAGAAATGTGAGGTTGTTAATGTTATATATGTATATGGATACATGATAGTAGAAATGTGAGTATGTTAATGTTATATATGTACATGGATACATGATAGTAGAAATGTGAGGATGTTAATGTTATATATGTACATGGATACATGATAGTAGAAATGTGAGTATGTTAATGTTATATGTGTACATGGATACATAGTAGAAATGTGAGTAAGTTAATGTTATATGTGTACATGGATACATGACAGTAGAAATGTGAGTATGTTAATGTTATATATGTACATGGATACTTAGTAGAAATGTGAGGTTGTTAATGTTATATATGTACATGGATACATGACAGTAGAAATGTGAGGATGTTAATGTTATATATGTACATGGATACATAGTAGAAATGTGAGGTTGCTAATGTTATATATGTATATGGATACATGATAGTAGAAATGTGAGTATGTTAATGTTATATATGTACATGGATACACAGTAGAAATGTGAGTATGTTAATGTTATATGTGTACATGGATACACAGTAGAAATGTGAGGATGTTAATGTTATATATGTACATGGATACATGATAGTAGAAATGTGAGTATGTTAATGTTATATATGTACATGGATACATGATAGTAGAAATGTGAGTATGTTAATGTTATATATGTACATGGATACACAGTAGAAATGTGAGTATGTTAATGTTATATGTGTACATGGATACATGATAGTAGAAATGTGAGTATGTTAATGTTATATGTGTACATGGATACATGATAGTAGAAATGTATGTTATATATTACTCTGGCAGGAATACTACAAACAAAAGATTACACTGTTGGGCATTTAAACAAACGGAAAATATATTCATAGTATAGTCTTTTCCAGAATCTTTCCACATTCTGGGATAAATGGGGCCAATGACCTTAGAAGGGAAAATGGCACGGCATTTTAGAGGAAAGAATGAATTTATATGTTATTGTGTTACAATTACAGCAAAATAACAATCCAACTGCTATGATCTCATATGAATAATCCGCAATAATATTGAGACAAAAAAAGACATGTATATCATTAAGACGGGAACATGTAAATATTATCAAAAAATCTACAATCACTTCATCTATTGACTAAGGATAAAGTTAAAATATCACCAAATAAAACTAATTATAACGATTATGAATAAACATCTGCTGTACGGGTCCAATTTCCCATTATTAAAATGGTTGTATGAAGACGTATCTTACAGAAAAATGTTGAAATAAAACAAGACATGTTTTATAAACACCATGTCCCCTCCAGTTGCCCTTTTTGAAAATGCACAGGTCCTGTAGAGATTGTCATGATGTGCCAAGATATGAAGTTTGATGATTGCAGTTGGTAGCGTTTTGATTTAATAGGCAAGGTTAGTTTGGTACAGGCAAATAAAGGGCCGTAAATCTGCTAAAAATTATCAAATCACAAAACCCTGAGAATATGTGCTGGTGAACTTGGTGACAATAGTTATATCAAAGTTTGGTAAAAATCCCTTGAGAAATACAGAAGTAGTTGCAAACAAAAGAGTATTTCTCTATATCTTACATATGCACAAAATAAACAAAGGGTCATAATTCCGTCAAAATTCATCGAATCATAAAACCTTTACAACATGCATTGGGTATCTCGATAACAATAGTTCCATGAAAGTTTTATCAAAATCCCTAGAGAAAACAAGGAAACAAGAGTATTTCACTGTTTCAATCACACAAAATAAACAAAGGGCCATAATTCCGTCAAAAATGATCGAATCCCGAAACTTGGTCCTTGGTAACAACAAGTCTGTGAAAGTTTCTTCAAAATCCGATGAAAAATGTAGGAGTAGTATCCAAAAAGAAATGTCCCTGTGACCTTGACCTTTGACCTACTGACCTGAAATGCACAGGTCCTGTAGAGGTTGTCATGAGGAACCTAAATATGAAGTTTGATGAATGTAGGTGCAGGCGTTTTGATTTTATAGGCAAGGTTAAAGTTTGGTACAAACAGACAGACAAACAGAGAGACCAAAAACAATAAGCCCCCGATCTATCGATGCGGGGGCATAAAAATCTTATATGCTGTCTGGTGTCTAATTCTAATACAGGTTAGTAACTAAAATAAACAGTAATACATTTTCAGCCTTGTTTTATTATGTATAAAAGTAGCACATTTATATGGTTTCTCCCTTTAGGCAAACTATCCCTTTACATATACTGTATGTCTTAACACAATCATATTTCAGGTCAGTCTTCCCCTATACTAAGACCACCCTGCTATTAAGACCACTTTTTCTAAAAACTATAAATGGTCTAATTAGCAGAGTTCTACTGTACTCTCAATAGCGCATCAAATGCACAGTGTAAACAGAAATGCTTAGCAGAACATGTAAGACAAACTAAATTACTTGAGTTTCTCAGGATATGGCTTCAACAGTTTCAGTTTGATAAGTGTATATTCTTGTGGACCAACCCCTTCTCCTGTACCTCTATCATGGTCCATACAAGGCTGTCCATCTTTAGGTGAAAATATTGTATACCTACAAAAAAAAACATTCTTTGGTAACATTACTTCACATTCATGATGTTGAATTATAATAACACTTCATCAATTTCAGCTCCAATTATGTGTAATGATAGCTTTAATATATTGTCAGTATTTGCGCAACTACTAGTTAGCTATTTATCCGTTACTCATTTACTTGTGATGTACAGTATGGTTCGGGTGATTTGTCCGATTTTCGCGTTTCCCCCGCGTTCGTAATCGTCAATTTATCACCCGTAGTGGCGATTTTCATCGCGGCATCGATCTTGAAAAAAAACGCGAATCACCGCAATGTCGCTAATCACCGCGTTTTATGACTTATTTATCAGTCTGTAATCTTTGATAGCGATGGATCGCGGTGATTCGCGAACGTCTAAAGCCGACTCTCAAGTAAATAAAATTATATTTATTGTGAATCTTTCTTCTACTTTCGCTTTCTGTTGACCGTTCATTTTCCGAAAACAGTCACATGGTAAGATAATTCAAGATTTAACACTTACTAAATCCGTCGGCCAAGACCGACTATAATCCAGACATCTGATTAAATTTTGTCAAGTAGGAAATCCCATTCTTGAAGTAAATATGTAGAAATACCGGCAAATTTCTAAGCGAATATGTAAACTGTGTAGCTATGTTTTACATATGCAGCGTTACGTACAGGGCGAGATTCATATGTCTATTATAGTGTTTTATATATCGAGTACCAGGGCGAGAATCATTATTTAGACCGAGTCGCAGTCTCTCATTTTACGAATGTAGCTCGGTGCTCTAATCAATAAAACCAGTCCACTGTTTACATGTAATTTTATTTCGCGCAATAATATACGAAAGCTGACAGATTAATTAAAGCTCATTAACTACTATTAAGTTCTCAACACTCGTTGATTATAATTTATGTCAACGCTAATTTTTCACACATATCAGGTAACAATTTGTTCACAAAGCGCAATTAAATAATGTGTGAATAACAGTGTTATTTACAAGAAATTTGTAAGTTTTGACTAAACTAAAGAGACGACATCGCGTATCACCGCATTGAGCGATCGTCGCCGCAATCCACCGCGAATTATTGCCCTTCAGTGGTGACGGTCACCGTCGATCGTCGTCACTCTGAACGCGACGGCCAAAATTCAAATCGCCGCGTTGAAGCGATCTACCTGTGGCTTAGCGCGATTTTAATTCCGCGGCGATTCGCGAAAATCGGACAAATCACCCGAACCGTACTGTATGTAGATATTATAAATTATTACTAAACAGTATTAATTAACTTTTCAATAATAGGTGCGTTTTCACTTCAAAGGCTGGGCTGATATAAAGTTCACCACGACATTATGAACACAAAACTGGGCCATTATGAAAAAACTCGGCTATTATGAGATTCGGTCATTCTAATTGTGTGTCCAGCTCGGCCATTATTAAAAACTCGGCTAATATGAGATTCGGTCATTCTGATTGGCTGTCCAGCTCAGCCATTATGAAACAACTGCTATAGTCTATAGTTAATTAATAAAATTGTCAATAAGCAAGTGTTTTCATAATGGCCTCAGGCTAATATGACTGTCTTCAGCCCAATAACAAGGCCGTTATGAAAACACTCACTTATTAACATTATCAAATATTCAACTTTAGGCAAGTAGGTCATAATGAAGGTAGATCGTGATGTTGAATTCATTAATAAAATAATTATGTGATATAAAAACATGTTATGTTTACCGTTTACCAAACTGGATTTTATTTCTTTCCTTTAGACGCCAGAACTGCCATCTCACAAAAGAATCATAGTACTTGTTAACGTCTGTTGTGAAAAATGAACGACGCCAATCCACCTGAAAAGATAAAACATTATATCTTACAAAACATGTAAATAACATTTACCAAATTTGTAATTTATTTTCATAACTACAAATGTAACTGGAGGACACAAATGTCCCACTTAGCACTCACTCAAAAAGGGGCCATATTTTCGGTAAAAATGCTTGGGTTTTAACAGAAATCAAACTTGAACTGTACTTTATTATCATAAACTAATGGAAACCAAAAATTTGAAAAGACAAACACCAAAATTTAAACAGACGGACCAGGGTAACACTTCTGCCTTCAAGCTTGTGTTGGAAAATCCGACTCAAAAGAGAATCTATTATCGAATCGAATGTGAAAGGGTGTTTCGATTCACAATCGAAAAACTAGAACAATCACTTAAGGTGATGAATACCCCCAGATGCGGCCTTGACATGGTTATTGTTACATTTTACAGAGGGAAATATAATGCATTTTCATTTTTTTAATACCTGCAAATTTTTGCTTAGAAATATCCTGACCAGTTTCTAAATATTCATTATATAAAAAATAACAAAGGGCCATAACTCATTAAAATTTACTTGGACGAAATCTATTGTGGACATGCACAACTTGTCAAACTACTTATCACTTCTAAGAAGTTTCACTGAATTCCTGCATGTAGTTGTTGAGAAATGGTTTGGACAAAATTTACCTATTGTGTAAAACAAAGGGCCATAACTCAGTGAAAATTAATCCAAACAAAACCTGGTTATTGCATGCACAACTTGGCTTACTTTTTATAACTTCTGTGAAGTTTCATTGAATTCCTATGGGTAGTTACTGAGATATTGTATATACACTATAAAAAACAACAAAGGGCCATAACTCAGTGAGAATTTAACCAACCAAGACAAGCTTAATGCATGCACAACTAAGCTAACTACTTATCACTTCTGTGAAGTTTTATTGAATTCCAGTAGGTAGTTAATGAGAAATAGTCTGGACAAAATTTGCCTATTGTATATACTGTAGAAAAAAACAAAGGGCTATAACTCAGTGAAAATCCATCCAAATGACAAATTATTTACGCATGCACAACTAGGCTTACTACTGATCACTTCTGTGAGGTTTCATTGAAATCCTGTAAGTAGTTGCTGAGAAATTCTCTGAACAAATTGTGTCTACAGACACACGGATCGCCCGACCGGCCAACCGACCGACAAGCGTGAATCCAATATAGCCCCCATATATGTTGTTTCTTGTTTGTCATACAATATTATATAATCTGAAACTCAAAAAACTTCAAGAATGTTGACCTGAACCTCCCTGTCCCTCACTGGGCACTATATTACTGAGGATTCTGACTCTGAATCAACTTGTACCCATTTTTGTTGATGTTCACAACAGTCTGCATTGATTGTTTTTGTTAATAAAAACAGTTTGTCCACATACTTACAAAAAAAACGTAATTACAAATGTCAAGGATTTTAATATATACATAACATAAATACATCCTTGCAAATATCAGTATAAAAAAAATTACAAAAAGATAGATTCTTTACACCTTTTGTTGGTACAAGTGAGCAACAAATATCAGAAGTACGGGTCATATTTACATTTTAAAAGTCGGGTACGAGTATACTGAGGGAATGCGTAGACGAATTCGGGTATACGAGTTCACCAGATTTCTTAGATTTGAATAGAATATGACAATGTTGGTACAAGTGAGCAACAAATATCAGAAGTACGGGTCATATTTACATTTTAAAAGTCGGGTACGAGTATACTGAGGGAATGCGTAGACGAATTTGGGTATACGAGTTCACCAGATTTCTTAGATTTTAATAGAATATGACAAGTCATAAACCGCTTTTATAGCTATAACGTTGAGCTAGTCATGACTATAAAAATCCATATTCCCGATCATATCCCTTTTTGTTTTTTGCGTCAGCTTTTGTTTTTCATCTCCGCATCGCGAAAAACTGTTACTTGTAAATAATTGACTGGTTTAATTGATTCGGGTGTCGAGTATCATAGGCAAATTAAAAGAAAGCGATCCAGTCTGGAGTAATTTCTAAAAAGAGATACATAACTCCCGCCCTGTTTGATTTAAGATTTGACCTTGTGACCTAGTTTTTGACCCCAGATGACCTATGTTCTAATGTGTCTTACATATCATTAAGACAAAAATTCTGACAAGGTTTGGTGAAGATACAATAAAAATTTGACATCTACAGTATTAATAAGGGTTTCCTAAGATTTGACCTCCTGACCTAGTTTTTTACCCTAGATGAGCCATATTCGAACTTATCCTTAATATCATTGAGACGAACAATCAGACAAGGTTTGGCCAATATCCAACTAAAACCATGCAATTTAGAGCTTTTACAAGACTTTTACCTAAGATTTGACCTGGTGACCCAGTTTTTGACCCATACTCAACCTTGACCCACATATCATTGAGGTAAACATTTTGACAAGGTTTGGTGAAGATCCAATCAAAACTGTGACATCTACAGTGTTAACAAAATTTTCCTAAGATTTGACCTGTTGACCTAGTTATTGACCCCAGATGACCCATATTTGTAATTAATGGTTATATTATTAAAACAAACAATTTGACAAAGTTTGGTGAAGATCCAATTATAACTGAAATCTACAGCGTTAACATGGTTTTTCATAAGATTTGACCTAGCGACCCAAGTTTTTGACCCAAGATGACCAATGTTCAAACTCGTCCAAGATATCATAAAGACGAACATTCTGACACAGTTTCATGATCATCCAATCAAAACAGTGACTTCTAGAGTGTTCACAAGGTTTTCCACCAATTTGCCCTAGTGACCTAGTTTTTGACCAGAAATGACCCATTATCAAACTTGACCTACATATTATTGAAATCAACATTCTGACAAAGTTTCATGAAGATCCAATCAAAACAGTGATTTCTAAAGTGTTCACAAGGTTTTCCCTTCTTTGGCCCTGGTGACCTAGTTTTTCACCCAAAATGGCCCAATATGGAACTCGTCCGAGATTTTGTCAATTTTAACATTCTGACCCAGTTTTGCTAAAACTGAGCTAAAAATGTGGCCCCCTAGTGTGTTCACCAGGTAAAGTTTGACAACACACGATGCACACCGCATGACGGAGACTGATCCTACCCTGTCACTTGTCACTTGTGACATGCAAGCTAAAAAAGCCTGAAGTTTCCATACTTGACCCAGATTTCATAGTCAGGATGTTTATGAGAGTTTGAAAATCAACAACAAATGTTCACTGATCATGCTGCTAATTGCGAGAACCTAACGGTGTTGAGAACTTTGTGATGTGGTGGCAGAAGGGATGATTTACACAAATTGATTCAGCTTTGTGTCTTAAAATGCAATAATGAACATCACAACTTACCTTTAATCCCATTTTTTGTAGATCAGCCTTACAATGAGGTGGGAAATAGTACAGCCAATGTTGAGGATCTGCAAATTGTTTAATTTCTTCATCAGTCATACCTAGAGAGGACATAATCTGCCACTGATACTTGGCACCACCAGATTTAGCTTCAGCTTTACTCTGTAATAAAATACATAACTTTGTAATAAAGTACAGTACTAACTTATTTTACATAAATTATAGAGCAAGTTCTTACATCTTACATCAACTACTGGCTGCTTCCTGGGTTCTGACCAGTACTCGTGCTGAAAAAAGAAATTTTGAAGGTTCCGGTCAAAGTCTGCCACTAACATGCATTATACTGTAACTACACACATTACACTGTAATAACATATGTTACTCTGTTACAACATACATAACTCTATAATAACATTCATGACTCATGGCTCATACATGAACTATTACATTGTTTTCATAACCTTATAGTGTTTTCGCAAGAGTTTCAACACAATCTGATTCTGTAATCTAACAAACATGACTGTTACAAGTTATCAGAATAAAGGGTTCCGAAACATTTTAATCCACTGTTAATCATTCAAACAGCATTTAGTCCAGTCAAATTAACGGAAGGGGTAAGACTAAATGGTACAGAATTTATTTTGTTATAAAACGATCATGTATATGATAACATACATAAAAAATAAAATAGCCAAAATCTGACCAGTTTTAACAAAATAAATAAGCTTTTCATTTTCTGATAATTTCACTATCTGAAAACCAGTACAGTTGCGTATAAAATCCATATTACCTCGTACATTAGTGTGTCAATTTCATTAATTGACGTCAAATAAATCAGCCTAATATCGTATGTTCTTATGAGTTAATTTACTAAGTAATCACTCTATACAGCTGAATATCTACCTATATTAAGGCATGATTTTGATAGTCGGTTATCTATAAAGAGTTCTAACCTAATGTATACTTGACCAGGCTTATGTTAATGGATTGTTGATCACGACCCAAGGCTTTTGGAGCCTGTTTTTTTTTCTACTGAACGTTTCAAGAGAGGAATCTTTGGTTTAGTATCCCCCTTTCTATCAAATGAGACCATGCTTTTTGCAGCAAAACCGTACATGGGGTGAATATGTATATTTTATCATGGACTCCCGACTTTTTATTTAGTCTAGAAAAACAAAGAATAAACATATGTTTTCTTCCTATTTTTGTTCATGTTTATCAAAGATGTCAACAATGAAGTGTGACTTCTTGAAGAAAAAGAGTGCTTTTATGAAAATACAAATGGAAATAAATATAGCAAACTTCCAAAAATGTAAACCAATGAGAAAGTAACGATTACGACTGGCCTTTCGATAATCACTGAGATTGGGATCTATCAAACATATGACAGCTTAACAATCCTCATTTTGCGCAAGTGGGTAATTAATTTCAAAACTAGACATCTGATGTGAATGAATAAAGAATAAACATATGTATCAAATATCAAAATATATCAACTTACTATTCAAATCTAAGTCTACAAAAAATACTGAACATTTAATTTAGATTATAAATTACTTGTTTTCATAGCATAACCAATGTTAGCAAATAAATGATGATTGGTCCAATACTGTTCAGGGTTGTTTCGTGCATGCAGGTGACTAGTTGTTAACATGCTGCAGATGCTTTGTAGTTTTCGATTTAGGCTGAATATTTTCAACGAATATTACTCAAACTTTTAACCAGGATAAAATCAGATTTCTGAGCGAATGTCTCATCTTTAAGGAAGACCAACGGAGTCAAAGTATGTTTGACATTTCAACTTTTAAAATAGTTAAGTACATCATGGATAGTAAAGAATACAAAATGTTATGTATTGAAGAAAAATTATGTTAAACACTTCCTGAGCTGACGAATATATTCTTATATACTTTAAAATTCATACTTCCGTTATTGTTTTTAAATTGACATTGTTATCCGAAACATTGTCTTTCTGCATCTATTAATGCTTGATATTCTAGTCTGAAAGTTGACATGTAATACTTGTTTTGCAAAATTAAAAAGACCTTCTACACAAATATTTAGCTGATATGCCAAAAAAAAACCTGACATTACAATAACAGTTGATCAACAATACCAATAATTTGTTGCGGCCAATGATACTTTTTCACATGAGTTTAAAATGGTTCACTTCATACGATTGCATTATTATATCTACAAGTATTCTCTCAGGTCAAACAGAATAAGTTGTTTCGTTAATTTTACTGACCAATCATCCAATTAAGACTCTTCTTTCCATGGTTTAAGGTAAATAAAACATCTAAAATTTTACATGGAAGTGTTTACAAATGAAATAATAAGTTGAAATTATGATTAGAACTATAAGTAAATAGGAATGTATTAGGATAACGATATTTTTACTGCAAGAAAAAAAATCTTTTCACAATAGCGTACAACAAATTCAAGTACAACTGCACAGTTGAGTTCATTTCTAATCAGCAGCCCCTGCCAATCTCTACGATCTGAAGAGGCCCTTGTGCAGGAATAGGGGAATATTCCCAAATGGATAATCCGATCGTATGCGCTGTCGATGAGAGAGAGGAGGCCAGTTTGATTGGTCATTTGGAAGAGCTACCGGAAGAGGCAGAGCTCTTCCAAACTGTTCTATTTGGCCCGATGGGTAGAAGAGGTGGACGAGATATCAATCACATGACTATACAGCATGACCAAACAAACAGTACCGTTTGAAATTGCTTTTATTTAAAAACCCTATTGTTTCAACTCAAAATAAACAAGAGGGCCACATTGGCCCTTTATCGCTCACCTGAGAACCAAGGCCAATAATCAATGACCAGGTAATATAGTTTCCATCTCGTAAAACTCATTTTTATGTAGATTTTGAGATCAAAACCAATAATGAAGGTATAATACTGTTAAACAAGCTAAAACGTAGCAAATTTTCTAATCCAAAGGTCCATAACTCTTGAAGTTGTGGTCCGATTCCACCCATAACTTAAGATGTCCAAAACCATAAGGTCATACACATTCATTGTAAATATGATTAGGATCGGTGAATAAATGAAGGCGCTAGAGTGTAAACAAGCTAAAATATAGCAAATTTGCTAAGTCAAGGGCCCATAACTCTTGAAGATATGATCCGATTCCGCCCATAATCGAACTTGTTCGAGATCTTTTGGTTATACTCATTTACTGAAAATATTATTAGGATCAGTGTATAAATGAAGGCGCTAGTGTGTAAACAAGCGAAAATATAGCAAATTTTCAAAATCAAGGGCCCATTACTCTTGAAGTTTGGGTCCGATTCCGTCCATAATCAAACTTGTCCAAGATCTTTTGGTTATACACATTTACTGAAAATATTATTAGGATCGGTGAATAAATGTTGGTGCTAGAGTGTAAACAAGCTAAAATATAGCAAATTTTCAAAGTCAAGGGCCCATAATTCTTGAAGTTCAGGTCCGATCCCGCCCATAATTGAACATGTCCAAGATCTTTTGGTTATACACATTTAATGAAAATATGATTAGGATTTGTGAATAAATGAATGTGCTAGAGTGTAAACAAACTCAAATATAGCAAATTTTCTAAGTCAAGGGCCCATAACTCTTGAAGTTCTGGTCCGATATTGCCCATAATCGAACTTGTCTTAGATCTTTTGGTTATACACATTTACTGAAAATATGATCAGGATTGGTGAATAAATGAAGGCACTAGAGTGTAAACAAGCTAAATATAGCAAATTTTGTAATTCAAGGGCCCATAACTCTAGAAGTTATTATAAGATTTTGCCCATAATCAAACTTACCCGAGACATTGTGGCCATATACATTGTGAGCAAGTTTAATCAAGATTCGTAAAGAGCTGCCGTTGCTAGAGTGTAAACAAACTAATTGTGGACTGACGACAGACGCCGGACATTCACCGATCCTAAAAGCTCACCTGATGAATCAGGAGAGCTAAAAACACACAAAAAACAAAGTATTTCATATTGGAAAAGAAGAAAACTATGCTTGATTAAACACTAGAAATGTTTATTTTGTTCATTTTTAAAATCCCTTACATTTCTATTTATAGTTGCTTATTAAAATTTACAGGTCGCTTTCAATATTCATTATTTAAATTAAAGACAAAAAAGTTGGGACTTAAAAAATGGTCCACTTTTCAGAGAATTCCAGTTTTCAGGGAGTCCAGTTTTCAGGGTTTCACTATATAAACATTAATTTCATTGACTCTATTATCTACCTTTTTCCCCTTAGCCTTATCTTTTATTATAATTTCAGTTTCCTCTTCTTTCTTCTCCTCCTTTTCTTCAGTGGGAAATTCAGGTGGATATCCAAAATCTTCCATTTCTCTGGCCAACTTGTCAGCACATGCCTGAATGTAATCATATAAATCATGGTGTAAACCTGATATAGAAGATGTGAGACATAAATCATGGTGTAAACCTGATATAGAAGATGTGAGACATAAATCATGGTGTAAACCTGATATAGAAGATGTGAGACATAAATCATGGTGTAAACCTGATATAGAAGATGTGAGACATAAATCATGGTGTAAATAGAAGATGTGAGACATAAATCATGGTGTAAACCTGATATAGAAGATGTGAGACATAAATCATGGTGTAAACCTGATATAGAAGATGTGAGACATATATCATATAAATCATGGTGTAAACCTGATATAGAAGATGTGAGACATAAATCATGGTGTAAACCTGATAAAGAAGATGTGAGACATAAATCATGGTGTAAACCTGATATAGAAGATGTGAGACATATATCATATAAATCATGGTGTAAACCTGATATAGAAGATGTGAGACATAAATCATGGTGTAAACCTGATATAGAAGATGTGAGACATAAATCATATAAATCATGGTGTAAACCTGATATAGAAGATGTGAGACATAATTCATGGTGTAAACCTGATATAGAAGATGTGAGACATAAATCATGGTGTAAACCTGATATAGAAGATGTGAGACATAAATCATGGTGTAAACCTGATATAGAAGATGTGAGACATAAATCATGGTGTAAACCTGATATAGAAGATGTGAGACATAAATCATGGTGTAAACCTGATATAGAAGATGTGAGACATAAATCTTTAATCAACAATGTAAAGAAGAGTCTGACATTAGGCTATATGGGGTTGTTGTCTAGCAAATGAAATCTACAGTAAGGCTTAAAAACAAAAACATAATAAAAACATCATTCAATCTGTGTACATAATCAGTAAGAACTTTTTATCCCAAACCTGCTTATCTTGCTATTTATTTGATTCTCAGACAGCCATGTCATGGCTACCATTAACTGTTTGAGTTAAAAACAAGAGGTCCATGTGGCCCAGCAATGCTCATCAGACCATATTTCCAGTAATGAAAATCTATACTCACATTTTATATGAGAACTACTAATCTGTGAAAGTTCCGTCCAACTTAAACTGTACGAGTTGCTCACACCAGATATCATTGAAGAAGAAAAATACTACTTTTACTAAGAAATCATACAAAAACAGTATGTGGGGACTGGGGAAGACATTTAATAAACTATGTACCTTGATAGGCATTCCAGTACAATGAAGACCAAATGGAAACAAACATCGCTTTCCTCTTAATCGTTCATATCCAACACAAAACTGTGAAATATAAATTTATTTATCTAATACTCTCAAGTAAAGACTAGTAAAATATATACCATCAACTCAATTTAATACACACAAAGCAAAATAATACTGAAACAATAAGCAATGACGAAAAATAATAGTTTTGTGACAAATAGATGTATTTACTATTACACAATACACTTAAAATCATTAAGATGAAAGTAAGACATCTATAAAGTTATCATTCTTGTATTGACATCCGTTAGAAAAGTACATCATATATTCATATACAAACATGCCATATCTCACGCCGTGAGACTTTTTCTCATGTATTTTTACCCTTCCTCACAGTCTAACGCCGTTGGATCGAAATCTCATGGAAAATTGTACCTCAGATAAAAAAATATGCCGTGCAGTAAACAACTACAATTTGTATCTTGGACAACATGTTTTTTAATGATAATAACCAAACACTCCGATTGCAGTTAAAAGTTGACACTTTGTTAATTGCCTCGGGCGGTATGTTGTATGTAAACATGGTAAGTTGTATTTAATCATCATATTAATTGATAAGGTGATAATCTGTTGGTTATATGTTCTCTAATTAGTAAATTAACGAGTGATTAATTTAGATGACCTGTTTAAACTAGTGGGTGGGGTAAAGTAATCAATTAGTGGCTCTGAGTAGAGCTTCATTATTCTGGCTACTGAATGTGTCTTTAAAAATCAGATGACTAATTTTTCACAATTGTAAAATACTGAAGACCTTAAGCTAATATAAAGTACTTTAGTGCAAAGAATTTAAGTATCAAAGAACGATCATGTAGGTTTTCAGATAATGTTGCACTTCCTTGAAGAGTTATATTGAATTTATTTATCTTATAGAAATTTACTTTGTAAGTTCATTGTCAAACTGAAATTGACGCATTGTTTATCTTGTTTCAGTTCATAGCCTGGCTGAGAAGTTGGCACCAGAGGTCAACAACTTGAACAAAGAACTTCTTCTTGAAGAAGCAGAAGAAAATCTTTCACCAATGACACAGCTTTGAAAATGTGTCAAAGAAACAACACCCCTCCACTGTTTCTGGGTTGACAGATGTCAAAACAAACTCTGCCCAGTAGTAAACAACAATAAGACAATGTCATGACATTTAAGCATATATAATGTGCAGTAGTTGAAGAGACTTGATTCTGTGTTTTCAGTATGATGAAACTTTGAATATTATAATTATGTGCAGCTTAACTTACTATAACATGTGCATTGTTAAAATAAATTCTGTTTCACTTACTTTGTCTTTATTTTAATTAGTAAATATCTATGAATGCATTTATTCCAATTCATGGGTGTAAATAGAGATCTTTTGCATGCAAAACGTGCCATCTTTCACACGCAACATAGTTTGAGAAAAAGTCTCACTTATTTTTACCCAAATCTCACTTAAAAATGACCCTTCAGAGGCAAATCTCACTTACTGACCCTCCGAAGATATGGCATGTATGCATATAGGTAAGAATATTTGTATTTTTAGTTAACAAATCATCCAAAATAAGATAGCTTCAGCATTATGTTATTTTTAAGTTGACTTCATTTCACATATCAAAGTTCTTATACTTGTACATTTATACCCCAAGTTCAGCTGCATCAGCAAGACAAAACACATTATCTTAAATTTTCATGACTATATGAGTGCTATTTTACTTACCTCACATTTTGAGATAGTAAATGTATGCCCAAGATGCAAACGTCCATTCATATATGGATAAGGAAATGTTACAACAAGTTTATCTTTCCTGAAATTATAGAATGTACAATATCTGTGAATAAACAATTATTAATTGGAAGCAAAAAATATAATATATCAGATGATTCATAAGAAGTTAATAACAACAAATATATCAGATGATTCATAAGAACACAGTACAACAAATATAATACATCAGATGATTCATAAGAAGTTAAGAACAACAAATATAATATATCAGATGATTCATAAGAACACTGTGCAACAAATATAATATATCAGATGATTCATTAGAAGTTAAGAACAACGAATATAATATTCCCAACAAACGTCCCTTCCCAAATTCACCTCCCAATCCATTAGTTTTGTTAATCCTTCAAATAAAGAACTCAATTGAAAGATTTGTATTATGAAATTGACTCCTAATCAGATTATGAGCTAATTAATTCTTTTAAAGCACCAGCCGAAACTATTTTTAATGTGTTGTTGAATATCAAAATTAAATACTAGCCCCATGCAATACAAAATTTGAAGTTTAAATAGAACTTCTCTAACCCAGGCATAAGGTTTGAGGATTCAGGGCCCTCAATCCAATTTGGGGGAAGCTCTATTAAGAGTTTTAATTTTCAGATCAAATAAGAAATAAAAGTACAACTTGAATATCATTGTTACTGTTTCTATTTATTCCAATTGTTATTAACACGTATGTTTTATACATTAAGAGTCTACCATCCTGTCTTTCATTTGTCTTAAATGACTTATGGCTCGGTCCAACTGGACAATGGAAAGTTCATGTGGGCGACTGTGTCCAAGAAATCATTTAATGCAATGGGAAGAAAAATGTGCGATATTGAACTAATATAAAAATGTTACTGCAGTCCTGTGAACACACAGCCAGGTGCCTGGCATGTGGACTAGGGCTGGGTACCGCGAGTAAAACTTATACTGCGGTAAACCACAGTATTTACAAGATACCACGGTATAACCACGGTATACCTCGTTCTTTATCAAGTCTTGTCCAGCTATAGTAGTGCTTGTTAAAATTGATCATTAATTGATGATAGAGTGAATTTCTAGTCTGAATGTATGTTTGGTATGAAAGGAGGCAAATGTCTATCACAAAATTTACAGATTTTTCCTTCAATTTCTTTGGCTCTTTCTTCTACTCCTTTTATCTTGTTGTAGCAATATTATTAAAATGTAATGGGATATGTTTTTATGAACTTAGAATAATATTCCATTAAGTTTTAAAACATAAACTGAAGAACATTTTGAGGTCAATTTCAATTTTCATATGACTTACACTATGTACTGGCAAATGGAGATTTCATCCTGAATGTTCATTACATGATTAGATATCAAAGATAAGACACCAACAGATTATCAATAAACACCCATAAGAAGGTGTATGGTTGCACAATGTAGTGCTGTTATACGAAATTTGTCGTCCGAAATTCATATACTTTATGCAAATATAAATGTAACAACTGTTCTTGAAAATTATTTATTATCTTTGATACTTTTTTGGTCATTAAGCTTAATGAAACATTATATTAGATAACATAAGAGTCAATAAGTACTATCAACACATGATTGTCGAGTGAATTGTATAATAATATCGAAAGTACGACACGGACCTTACGGTATAGTACAAACTTTATTTAATACCACAGACGATGTAGACATGAATATGAATCACAGCTTGGGTTTGTTTTAATCGCCTGATAATTTTTTTACTTACCAGGGCGATCGGCCGAGTGCTAATTTCGAAGGCTTACGTATGACGACGATGACGATATTGACGATGATGACATCGCCGATGTTCGTCTCGGAATTACGTTTGCAATAAACCTGGCGGCGTCTGGCGAGCATTGACTGCTAGCATTTATGTTTAAAAATGCAAGCATGGGTCTGAACAATACCTAATTAAGACAGTACCTTACTCTTCATTAGTAGCTAATGTGCTTAGTTATTATTCTGATAAAATACCGGTATTCTGCGATGATACGACGGTATGGTATGGTACCGTCGGGACTTTATACCACGGTAACCGGTATACCGGTAATACCGCGCACCCCTAATGTGGACAACCCATCTCCTAAGGCATCATTACAACCGTGGGCTATTTAAATCAGGATAAAAACTCAAATCTCAAATAAATACAATGTATCCAAACCAAATTTTCTCCGTTTCTGACATTGTCGAAATTGTGATTAATACGTTATAGACTTTGCCAAAATGAAAGAACACCTGAATTCGAAAAAAGGATGCAACTCATTCATTTTTCCAGCAATGCTCACAACTAGGGCATCAAATAACTGCCATAGGCATAACTGCTAATCCATATGCAGTTATAGCCATGACATGCATTTAAAATGTGCACAAATTAGTCTAAACACACAAAAAAGGGTAGTCAACCAAGTGGCTACCGGCATTACTGCCATCAGTACCTGTAAAAATGTTGTGGTAATCATTCCTTATAGAACAAATTTCACTATTATAAGCAGCGATTTTGGTGAAAACTCCCAAAGAAGTCCGTACAAAGCATTTCTGCGCTGGGAACCACTCTCATTAAACCGAAACCATGTCTCTATGATTTCTGTGACCCGGAAACATGTCCGCTGTCAACCGGGTTAGAGTCAAATCATCCAGTAAAATTGGGAACCAATTATGATAATTAGGTTATTGGTTCCCCATATATACACAAATTGAAAGTAAGTCAGTTTGAAGCAGACATGTGTGAGTATTGCTTCCGAGTAACAAATTCAGATAACTTTTTATCAATTTATCACATAAAACTTTTGTTACCACAAAGTCTGATCAATGCTAAATGAATATCCAGAAAAAGAATATTTTGTTTTCACCCATCATGCCATTATCATGTAATGTTGAATTATATCACACTTGACAATGGGCATGGACTCTAAAATGTCAGTGAAATTTACTTCCAACATTTAAAAAACTTACTGATAGTTTGGACTGAAGTCTACAATTTGAAATAATGTAACAAGGCAAACAACCACTCATAAGTCACTATATATAATTAAATAAGGCTTAAAAAAAGAGGTTTGTTTCTGGTTACATGCCCAAAAAAATATGGGTCGGTAGGTAGGTAGGTTTTTTTTTTACCACAACACTTAAATTGACTATCAAAATCAAAAGTTATGTCATTATTTGTTAGTTAATAATATAAAAATACCAGTAATAACTGATTTATGATATAACATATGTATACATAGCAGCTAAAAATTTAAAAAGAGAATAAGAATAATAATAACAATAAGAATAATAATATATATAGTCAAAGGTTTGATACCAACAACCCCGCCAACCCAGACCTCCCAACCAATGCATTAAAATATTAAAATTAAATTGAGAATAAATAGAACAAGAGGGCCAAGATGGCCCTATATCGCTCACATGACAATCACTGTTTACTCATTAAAACATTGTTATGAACCCGTGACCTAGTTTTTGACCCCAGACCACCTATGTTCGAATTTGTCTTACATGTCATTAAGACAAACAGTCTGACTAGGTTTGGTGAAGATACGATCAAAATTTTACATCTACAGTGTTAATAAGGTTTTCCTAAGATTTGACCTTGTGACCTGGTTTTTGACCCTAGGTGACCCATATTTGAACTTGTCCTTAATATCATTAAGACCAACAATCTGACAAGGTTTGGCCAAGATCCAATCAAAACCATGACATTTAGAGCTTTTACAAGATTTCTACCTAAGATTTGACCTTGTGACCCAGTTTTTGAACCCGGCTGACCCATGTTCATCCTTGACCCACATATCATTGAGGCAAACATTTTGACAAGGTTTGGTGAAGATCCAATTAAAACTGTGACATCTACAGTGTTAACAAAGTTTTCCTAAGATTTGACCTGGTGACCTAGTTATTGACCCCAGATGACCCATATTTATACTTGACCGTTATATTATTAAAACAAACGATTTGACGAAGTTTGGTGAAGATCCAATAATAACTGTGAAATCTACAATGTTAACATGGTTTTTCATAAGATTTGACCTAGCGACCTAGTTTTTGACCCAAGATGACCCATGTTCGAACTCGTCCAAGATATTATGAAGACAAACATTCTGACAAGGTTTCATGATCATCCAATCAAAACAGTGACTTCTAGAGTGTTCACAAGGTTTTCCAGCAATTTGCCCTAGTGACCTAATTTTACTACAGAAATTACCCATTTTCAAACTTGACCTACATATTATTAAAATAAACATTCTGACAAAGTTTCATGAAGATAAATTCAAAACAGTGATTTCTAAAGTGTTCACAAGGTTTTCCCTTATTTGGCCCTGGTGACCTAGTTTTTGACCCCAAATGGCCCAATATCGAACTCGTCCGAGATTTTGTTGAGATTAACGTTCTGACCCAGTTTTGCTAAAATTGAGCCAAAAATGTGGCCCCTAGTGTGTTCACAACAAAAAGTTTGACGACGCACGACGCCGGACGGAGAGTGATCCTAATAGCTCACTTTGTCACTTTGTGACATGTGAGCTAAAAATCATTGTATATTATATAATGTTTTACAGTTTAGACCCTGTGGATATACAGTACCTAATTTGTGCATCCAATAAGTTTCTTTAAGTAACCTATCCATTTTGTTATTAACACTGTCAATAGGCATAACATTGAAATCAGTGTAACTGTGGTTGATATCCAATCTGATTAAAATCATATCCTCAAACCCACTACGCTATGAGGATCTGAAGACGACCTATAGAAGGTCACCTCAGGTGACCTTTTCCACTAGCCAATCAGCGCCTTACTTTCATAATTCTGAAAGTGATCTGATTCTATTTTTAACCGCAGTAAAAAAACGATATTTGACTTGTAGTTATCACGAACACCTATTCTTACGCAACTAAATGTAATGATAACGCCCATGTGACATGCGTGTTTATTAAATTTTCTATACTACTATGGCCGAATCGATCAGGATTACTAAAAAAATCAAAAAGTGGTTGCGGACAAATATGTTACACGTAATTTAATGTTTACTAACGTTTAAATAACATCGTCAGGTAGAAAGTTCATTCGGCCAAACTACCGATGAAACGAGTTATACGATTGGCTGAATTATAAATAGATATAAATAGTGATCATGGAAATTCCGACTTTTGAAAATAGAAACTGATATAGGCCGTCATCAGATCTTGCCGTAAGGAAGATCGAATACTTTAGTCAGATTGGTTGATATCATTAAAATGAATTGCTACATTAGTTGAAAAATCTGGACTGACAAAACTATTGATATCAAACCTATGACTATTCATACGATGAGAAACTTGCTGGCTAGTTTCACCAACATACTGTGCATTGCACTTTTTGTATGTTATTAAATATATAACATTACTGCTTTAACAATTTACATTTTGTCTAAGTTTAAATGTAGTACTGTACTGTGAACTGCTAAAATTATCACTTTCACAAATTGAAGAACAATATGTGCATCTAGGTCTTTTACACTTATTAGAAATAAAATGTGGATAGGCATCATCAGACAAGTATTTAGTTTTAACTAAAGCATCTTTAAGATTCTTAGGACATTTAAAAGCCATAACCGGCTTAAATTTATATAACTCTTTTACTGCAGGGCTACTTGACAGATTTAATAAATCCCAGTATTTATGTATTATAGTACCTATATTAGGTAATGAAGGGTTGTACTCTATAACAAATGGTATGACATTATTATTGTCTCTGCTATTCTTGATAAAAGCATCACTCTGCGATAAATTCCTTATATCATTAAATACTTTATCAACAACATTTTTTGGATAGTTTCTAGTAAGGAATAAACTGTGAAGTTCATTCATAGATTCTTTGAAATCATTATCATCAGAATAAATACGTCTGTATCTTTTAGCCTGGCTATAAGGTATACTATCTTTACAGGGTTTAGGATGACAGGAATTGTAATGTACATACTGATGAACATTAGTAGGTTTAACATGAACGCTGGTTTTAAGATTGTTTTTGTCATCAATTTCAATATTTACATCCAAAAAAGAAACACAGTTTTCTGAAATGTCATATGTAAACTTAATATGGGGATGAAAATTGTTAATCTTTTCAAGAAACTCATATAATTTGTCTATAGAATGGGTCCAGATCATAAAAATATCATCTAGGAAGCGAAGCCACAGAGCAGGATTAACATTACAAGTATTAAGGAAAAATTTAATTTTAATAATAATTTTTTTTCTATTTAAAATCTTTTTTATCTCTTTTTTATCTCCTTTTTATTATCTTCAATTAAATTATTATAAATATAAAAGTGCGCCAAACGTAACATCACTTTTTGACGTTGTGATGTCATATGTTATGATGTCATGACGTCACACATGTTTACCATCATTCCAATAATTATACTAGTTGCCTGAGGAAGTACATAACGAAACGCGTAGCAACTTTATTTGAGTTATGTTTTCTTTTTTACCTTAATAATTATTTGTTAGTTATCAGAAGTGACAAGTTCAAATCTGAAATGTAAGACAACATAGTACTCAATTTCAGATATAAATCAGAAGCAGATGTTTGATACAGATTGGCTTTACATGTACAAACTATTGTGTAAACAATTAAAAGTTCTTTGAAAACTAAAGACATTGCATTTTAAATACAGCATTATTGATTACTGGTTTACAATGTTTTAAATCATCAAAGACTTTACAGAGGCGTAAGTATCTCTGTCTTATTCGTATTTTAAAGAAAACTGTCAGAACACGGTAAATCAACATAAATTTAGACCCATGTCTAGTTACTATATAGATCTGGTTGATTTTCATAACTAAACTCTGTATCTGAAAGCGAACAGTGCTTACTTCAACATATAAACATGTTTTCTTACTTTTAGACGAGCAGCTATATATGCAGCACATGTGCTATTTACACACTGAAAACAACAACATATCGCTCGACACACAGTCTGTGACAATTAAATCCTGTCGTCTGATTGGTTAAAACATAATGTCTGACGGTTGTAACCAATCATTAAGCTGTGATTTATTCATTGCGGTCTTGCACAGTCTAAAATTAGTATGGATTTCTATGTTGGAATAATTAAACAAGAGGGCCATGATGGCCCTATAAATGCTCACCAGGAGAAAAGGTCATTTGGAGATGAACATTGTTGAAGTTTTCTATACGAGTCTAAGTAAGATCAAGTAAACCATCTGGGCTGTTTTTTATCCCATGGCCATTATATGAACAGATTTAAAAGAGATCCATTAGACAAAGCTAGATACCAAATATCTTAGCTCTAGGCCTTGTGGTTTTGGAGAAGAAGATTTTAAAAATTTTCCTATATAAAATAGAATAAACCCCAGGGCAGGGCCAATTTTGGCCCCGGGGCCATAATTTGAACAAACTTGGTAGAGGTCCACTAGACAATGCCACATACAAAATATCTAAGCTCTAGGCCTTGCGGCTTTGGAGAAGAAGATTTTTTAAATTTTCCTATATAAGTCTATATAAATCAAGTGACCCCCGGGGCGGGGCCAATTTTGACACTAGGGCATTAATTTGATCAAACTTGGTAGTGGTCCACTAGACAATGCTACATACCAAATATCTTAGCTCTAGGCCTTGCGGTTTCGGAGAAGAAGATTTTTTAAATTTTCCTATATAAAATAGAATAAACCCTAGGGCAGGGCCAATTTTGACCCCGGGGCCATAATTTGATAAAACTTGGTAGAGGTCCACTAGACAATGCCACATACAAAATATCTAAGCTCTAAGCCTTGCGGTTTTGGAGAAGAAGATTTTTTTAATTTTCCTATATAAGTCTATATAAATCAAGTGACCCCCGGGGCGGGGCCACTTTTGACCCTAGGGCAATAATTTGAACAAACTTGGTAGAGGTCCACTAGACAATGCTATATGCCAAATATCTTAGCTCTAGGCCTTGTGGTTTCGGAGAAGAAGATTTTTCAAATTTTCCTGTATAAAATAGAATAAACCCCAGGGCAGGACCAATTTTGACCCTAGGGCCATAATTTGAACAAACTTGGTAGAGGTCCACTAGACAATGCCACATACAAAATATCTAAGCTCTAGGCCTTGAGGTTTTGGAGAAGAAGATTTTTTAAATTTTCCTATATAAGTCTATATAAATCAAGTGACCCCCGGGGCGGGGCCAATTTTGACCCTAGGACAATAATTTGAACAAACTTGGTAGAGGTCCACTAGACTATGCTACACACCAAATATCAAAGCTCTAGGCATTGTAGTTTTTGACAAGAAGATTTTTTTAATTTCCTATATAAGTCTATGTAAAATCAAGTTACCCCCAGGGCGGAGCCAATTTTGACCCCAGGGGAATAATTTGAACAAACTTTGTAGAGTTCCATTAGACAATGCTACATACCAAATATCTCAGCTCTAGGCCCTGTGGTTTCGGACAAGAAGATTTTTTAAGTTTTTTCTATTTGTTGCCATAGCAACCAGTTTTTAATGAAATTTAATTTTTTGAACAACTTTGAAAGGGGACCACCCAAGGATCATTCCAGCAAAGTTTGGTTGCAATCGGCATAGCGGTGTAGGAGGAGATGGGTTAGGGTTTTGAGTTTTAAGTAAACATTGACGCCACTTCACGACGAACGATGGACGCAGGGCGATCACAAAAGCTCACCTTGAGCACATTCGTGCTCTGGTGAGCTAAAAATGTGTCAACAAGCTCAGCATATTTGTGTCAGAAAAATCTAAGTATTTTGTTTAAGTTTCAAACTATGTGACATAATTACGATAGAAAAAATCTTTCTGGGATTCTGGAATATTAAAGATCGGTATCCGTCATTGTATGCGGCGAATATACGCCAAATTGGGAGTATGGGATCTAGTGCAATTGGTTCCTACGAGCATGGTACACATTATCCGTAACGTAATAAAAAGCTATATTTAGTATCACCATCGTATGTATTTGTCAAAGACTACATAATTTATAGGCTGTACGCCATTATTCAAGATACGATGAATTTAAGAGAAACGAATGTGGTGATATTTCAAACTATTGTAAATAAGACTTTGTATCTTGTCAGATTAATTATCAGTTCTCGTTTACGGTTTAGGCATACTGGTGCAATGATAGTTACTGTGTGATAAAGAGCGTCTGAATGGTGCAAACGGTTTCGGCAGGTGTGCGAAAAAATCAGCGAATTGTATTTTGTAAACAATATCAGGGAAGCTGTATTACGTATTTGATAATTCAGTGTTTGCGAATTTGCCTTGTACATGATTTCAATTAATAGCGTCAACCGAAAATTCGGCCAAAAAAATTTGGATGCCAATTTTTTTGGACATAAAAACTTTCTCGAGTCGGCAGCTAAAATACAGGGTCGGTTGGGTAACCGGAAACAACCATCTTTTTTTAGGCCTTAACAGGTGCTAACATACTTAGATTCCTCTGAGTCAGCTTTTGGGGCATCCAGCTCAAATATTTTCTCAGATTCCCATCTTTTCTGCATCTGTTCTTCTATAAAAAGAAGTTCTGTCAACTTTGCTGTACCTTTACGTTGTGCCATTTCTATTGGTTACTTACTGAAATTATTCACCAATTAAAGCCTGTCAACAATAGTCAATACATTTCTTCAATATTGCAATAAGTCATTTACAAGTATACAACAATTATACACAAATATAGCAGTGCCAGTCTGACGTAATCTTTAAATATTGAAAATTCAGAATTGCACCAATTTTTTTTAAGATCAACAAATAAATGAGAAAACTTATAGCTTGACATCATGATTTAAATACATTAACTTTCATTATAAGTCTACAATCTGTCAGTCTTCGAATATGACCACCGGTCCACAGACCAAGTTTGATGCCTTAATCACTGTCTGTCCGGTGGTCTGATGATATTTTATGCTGAGCTATTGTCTAAAATACATAATGGAATTGTACAAAATTAATGTTTTACTGTTAAATAATATTCATAAAAAAGTTTCATTTCATTATTATAACCGGCCTTCACAAGACTGAATGTCCAGTGCTTGAACTTGAAGAAACGTTATTTGTGAAGACTGATAGATCTGACCATCTGTAGTCTCCTCTAAATTCCTTTCTGGTGAAATAATTCAGTAGATCACTCTAAGCCTCGAGTATAAAACTTTATAAATTAATGTTCAGTATATAGATTTAGAAATTTATCGCAGAAACTGAGATAAGATCCAACTAGGGTGCTCGATCAATCCTAGCACCTTCAATCTGTTCAACTGTCAAAACTTTTTCAAGTCCCAGGTTTGCCGGCCGCGTTTTAACATTAGGTAAATATAAACGTCTTCAATCAAAAATAATCATCTAAATTAAATGATGACATATAATGCAATTATAATAACGAAATGCAATGAAATATACTTTTGTGCTTAAATTATAGTGATGCAATCTGTCAAAAATTTCGATTACATTTCTTCCATTTGCATGTGGATATGCCGAAAAGCAGATTGCCACAATGTCGTTAAAGAAAGTCAAAAGTTGAAAAAATGAAACAGTCAATTGAAACTTAACCAAAATGAAATGTCTTATTAGATTTCATACTTGAAAACAAAAGAATTCGGCCAATTTGAACGAAATTGTCATTAATCACAACAATTATTTTACGACATCAACAAATTCTTTGTTCGCGCTGGTCTTTTCTACTGTTACATGATTATATATATGGTTATTATGGTGATATCAATCAATGAACTTAAATTGCTTTGACAAATGTTGTGAATCAGACGTTTCTTGAACTTATTGAATCTTTCAAATCGTGCGTAAGAGATTTGATAGAAGTGTTTATGTACGCGGATAACCGTATATTCGGATAAATGAGCATGAATTGAATGTCTACAGGTATATATATGGGACCGTACTGCAGTACACAAACAAATTAGGATCGCCTATATATATAATCCATACAAGTAAAAGGAATATTTTTTACAGATTATATAAAAAATTGTTATGCATTTTCAGTGTAGGCTAGCGATCGACATTAACATCTATGTTAGACAGAAAGACATTGTCTAACTAGAATGTGGGTCTAGTCTAGTATTATATATAGTATACAGGTCAGACTGGTCTAGTTAAAAATACATAAATTTCTTGGTATTTTCTCCTTCCCTTCATGTTATCAACATGTACTTATTTTTAATGAGCATGTAATCGATTTACACATGTATTTAATTTGCTTTTGTTTGGAGCTTGGAAATCCAAATACTATATTTTGTATACTTTTGCTTACACCTATTACTTATTAAAGCTCACATAAAATTACTCTACAGAACATTTACTATTCACAGGATCCACTATGTCTAACTTTGATGAGACCAGTGGAGCAGTTCCCTGTCAAACTTCATGGGGATGTTGGTACCAGACACTTGAAGAAGTTTTTGTTGAAGTTAATTTACCTGGTGGAACCATTAGAAAACAAGTCAAAGTTGACATCAAAGCAAAACATCTGACTGTCACAGTGGTTGATAGGACACTAATTCATGTATGTATTTATTAAACTGGTAAAATGTACTTAAAAGTTAAAGATCAGTGTGTTAATTCATCTCTACAAGTTTACCTTACCTATGGAATTTATATACTAACTGTTTGATATATATCTCTATGATTTATAAAGTTTTAATTATATATTATCAAGGACTTATGTATGTATATAAGTCCTTGATATTATATATGTACAAAGTAACATAGGAAATAGTACAAACACCTTTTTTATTGGTTTAGGGAAAGATACAAGGTCCCAGGATATACCAAATTTAAATTGTCTTGTCATAGAGAATTAAACTTGGTACTGTGTCAATTTTATTCATTTTTGATAACTAAGATGTATTTGTTTTGAGTGAGGTTTTATCTTAATGGACAATTAATCAGAAACAGAGCAACACTTTGACATTTTATAGCCTCATAGACCTAATGATTGCATTTAACTTGACAGCATGGGATTTTGGTTTTTGAGTTACAGACAATTCATTGTGGGCAAAACACTTTCTCATCACGATGAACTTTTTGCAAAATAATTTCAAAATCATCCTAGAAATGACAGCGTCATTACAGACTACATTAGTTATTATAAATTTTCAGGACAGGGCACACCTATTAATAAAACAATTTACCATTGTGACAAAATCAATTAATGTATCTTGCTCAACAACCAAAGAAATAAGTGAATGTAATTTTACAATACTTATTTATAGGCTACTTATGCTCTGACTAAATCATGAATAATTATAACCCCGCAAACAAAGTTGGAGCTGGGGTATATTGGAGTCTATCGGTCAGTCGTTGGTCAGTCGGTCCATCCGTCCGCATACAAATTTGTGGAGCAAACTACTTCCACATCCTTTAAGCGATTGCATGTGCATGACACAATTTTCATGCCCAGCGATTCACTTATTTCAGAGTTATGTCCCCTTGAACTTAGCCGTAAAGTGTACTATTGCATTCTTAGTGTCAAAGTGGCAGCGGGGGTATTAGTCACCTCTGTGACAGCTCTAGTTGGTCATGAAATACAGATCTTTTTTAATAAATATTGCTGCATGTTCAACCTTATTTTATTTTTTTTCACAATTTAGGGTGAATTTCCTTCTGCTGTAAAAGCTGATGAGTCTGTTTGGACCATAGGTATGTAGAGTTCCTGTCTAGTATATCATACTGTTTAGCAGGTTATTAGAGTTCCTGTCTAGTATATCTTACTGTTAAGCAGGTTATTAGAGTTCCTGTCTAGTATATCATACTGTTTAGCAGGTTATTAGAGTTCCTGTCTAGTATGTCATACTGTTTAGCAGGTTATCAGAGTTCCTGTCTTGTATCTCATACTGTTTAGCAGCTAGGTTATTAGAGGTCCTGTCTATTATATATATAGTATTGTTTAGCAGGTTACATGTATTAGAGTTCCTGTCTAGTATATCATACTGTTTAGTAGGTTATTAGAGTTCCTGTCTAGTATATCGTACTGTTTAGTAGGTTATTAGAGTTCCTGTTTAGTATATCATACTGTTTAGTAGGTTATTAGAGTTCCTGTCTAGTATGTCATACTGTTGAACAGGTTATTAGAGTTCCTGTCTAGTATATCATAGTTATTCATACTGTTTAGCAGGTTATTAGAGTTCCTGTCTAGTATATCATACTGTTAAGCAGGTTGTCAGTGTTCCTGTCTAGTATGTCATACTGTTTAGCAGGTTATAAGAGTTCCAGTCTAGTATATGATAATAATTAAATACTGTTTAGCAGGTTATTAGAGTTCCTGTCTAGTATGTCATACTATCATAATGTCGAGCAGGTTATTAGAGTTCATGTCTAGTATATCGTACTGTTTAGCAGGTTATTAGAGTTCCTGTCTAGTATATCGTACTGTTTAGCAGGTTATTAGAGTTCCTGTCTTGTATATCGTTCTGTTTAGCAGGTTATTGGAGTTCCTGTCTAGTATATCATACTGTCTAGCAGGTTATTAGAGTTCCTGTCTAGTATGTCATACTGTCTAGCAGGTTATTAGAGTTCCTGTCTAGTATATCATACTGTCTAGCAGGTTATTAGAGTTCCTGTCTAGTATATCATACTGTCTAGCAGGTTATTAGAGTTCCTGTCTAGTATGTCATACTGTCTAGCAGGTTATTAGAGTTCCTGTCTAGTATGTCATACTGTCTAGCAGGTTATTAGAGTTCCTGTCTAGTATATCATACTGTCTAGCAGGTTATTAGAGTTCCTGTCTAGTATGTCATACTGTCTAGCAGGTTATTAGAGTTCCTGTCTAGTATATCATACTGTTTAGCAGGTTATTAGAGTTCCTGTCTAGTATATCATACTGTTTAGCAGGTTATGAGAGTTCCTGTCTAGTATATCATACTGTTTAGCAGGTTATGAGAGTTCCTGTCTAGTATATCATACGGTTTAGCAGGTTATTAGAGTTCCTGTCTAGTATATCATACTGTTTAGCAGGTTATTAGAGTTCCTGTCTAGTATATCATACTGTTTAGCAGGTTATTAGAGTTCCTGTCTAGTATATCATACTGTCTAGCAGGTTATTAGAGTTCCTGTCTAGTATATCATACTGTCTAGCAGGTTATTAGAGTTCCTGTCTAGTATATCATACTGTTTAGCAGGTTATTAGAGTTCCTGTCTAGTATGTCATACTGTCTAGCAGGTTATTAGAGTTCCTGTCTAGTATATCATACTGTTTAGCAGGTTATTAGAGTTCCTGTCTAGTATATCATACTGTTTAGCAGGTTATTAGAGTTCCTGTCTAGTATATCATACTGTTTAGCAGGTTATTAGAGTTCCTGTCTAGTATGTCATACTGTCTAGCAGGTTATTAGAGTTCCTGTCTAGTATATCATACTGTTTAGCAGGTTATGAGAGTTCCTGTCTAGTATATCATACAGTTAAGCAGGTTATTAGAGTTCCTGTCTAGTATATCATACTGTCTAGCAGGTTATTTGAGTTCCTGTCTAGTATGTCATACTGTTTAGTAGGTTATTAGAGTTCCTGTCTAGTATATCATACTGTTTAGCAGGTTATTAGAGTTCCTGTCTAGTATGTCATACTGTTTAGTAGGTTATTTCTCAATTACCAAATTGAGTGTTTTTATCCAGGTTTTCACAAAGCGAAACCTGGTTATAGGGAACATCGTGTTTGTAAACAAAACGAATTCTCACGAATGCGCACAAGCTGGTGGGTAAAAAAAATAACTGTTGA
Source organism: Lutraria lutraria (assembly GCA_964023205.1). Lineage (NCBI taxonomy): Eukaryota > Metazoa > Mollusca > Bivalvia > Venerida > Mactridae > Lutraria > Lutraria lutraria. The sequence continues at coordinate 49,069,246 of OZ026833.1, forward strand.
CATGATGCTTTATAAACTTATTGATCCATTCATGATTGTAGGATGACATCTAAGTATTTGATCATATCAAATAGCCTACGATTAAGCAAAAAACACTTTTTCATAGTGAAATTTAACTCTGAACAATATAATGGCCATTCTTTTGTTTCCTGATTCGCATAAAGTTGATTAAATCTAGTTAATCTACATGAAGTGTCAAACGCTTTCATTTATGAAAGTCAATGTTATGCTGAAACACTTATAATATTTTAATGCATTTAATAATATTTTGATGCATTTAATGATAAAATATGCATGCAGTTCATGATATATTCATAAAATTAAATCACCTTTAATAATATTACTTGAATTCATACAAAGCGCTATATTCGGACACTATTATATATATATTTAAGTGGATTATGAAAGCGCTAAAATAAAATTGATAGGCAGGCATAGAAATTAAGTTGTATTAATAATGAAAAAAAATGTACTTTTTATATAACCTTTCATTTTCCTTTAGAATATCTTGCGAGTTGAGCATAAGAAAAAAACATAATTACAAAGACATGTGTTCAAAGACATGGACTTATATACATAAACTGTATGTATATAAGTCCTTGTCAAAGATAATTATTTTGTATTAATTGGATACTTTTATTTTGAAATATTTCTGTAAAAAGAACACACTAAGTCACATAACTTTTACAATAATATAATAATTCGAATGAAATTTTAGGTATAAATAACGTTAACTTAAATGATGCCCTTGGTAGAAACGTGATTTTATACACACTGTCAATTTTCTGCATCATCTGTTGTTTTTGACACAATATTGTTCGTACATTTTTATTGATGATCCGCATCTTTTAAAACATATACCTAAAACTTAAATTATACATTAAATAGAGCAGGACTTATTAAAACGGATAATCCAATTATGTTAACAAATCACCGAAATCCATACAAAGGGCACGTGTTTCACATTGTATATGCGAACGATACTATTAATCGATTGAAAAATGCACAATTATAATTAAAACATTAATAAACATCGATTTTTTGTCGCATTCAATGTAAATCACTAAACAAGTCAAAATAGTTTGTTCTGCACTAGTTTCGTTTCATATTTTGTCTTAATTTCAACTGGCAGGGTTTCTACCAATCAAATTAATTATATAATGCCATAAGACACATTCTCACTATGTCGATTCAGACAGGGTCTATTTGAGTGATTCTGATTCAGTTGATAGTATAATTATGAATCTCTGTCAGGTTGATTTAACCAGTAATTCATGAAATCATGAAAACAAAACTACTTTAAGAAAAAATGATCTCGTCCATGTCATTTGACTTCGGTGATTTGGATTTAAATGAATTATTAGGTGATCATAATTATACATGTAGTCGAATTGACTAAAAAATGTGATTGTATAATATATATAACGAGAAATAATTAGCTGAAATTATTCTGAAAAAATTATGACAACATTTACTAGTGTCAAAATATGTATACTGTATATTGTGTGCGGTATGCACAGACATTTATTGAATGTCGAGCATAAGGAGTAAGTATTTTGGTATTTCGAATTTCATGTGTTTGGAATGCACTTACTATCTTTAACCTGTCAGAGTACCAGATAATAAGAGAACAATCAATAGCCTTGTCTAGATTAATTGTCCTCTTAAAATATTTATGATTTTGAACATCAAGACGAACTGTGATTAGTTTGAAAACTATTTCATTCTTATTAACCGTCACTATTTTAATAAGGACCGGGTCATTTAATTATCCTATACCAGAGTTTTTTTCTCGTTATAATTCAAATGCCATACAACTACAGAACCCTTCTGTCAACTAATTGTGCAGCTACACAAGACCGAACCGTAAGCATGTTTTTATTGTCGAGCCCGCCTGCGGTGAGCTCGACATAGTCGCCACAATAGCGGTTGCGTGTCTGTACGTTAGTTAGTAGTGAGTGAGTGAGTGAGTGAGTGAGTGAGTGAGTCTGTCCATCCGTCCGGATCCTTGTCCGGGCTGTATCTCCCTTATGCATTGACACTTTTTAAAATAACTTGGCATAATTGTTAAACACCATCAGACGGTGTGCAGTGCGCAAAATCCAGGTCTCTAGCTCAAAGGTCAAGGTCACACTTAGAGGTCAAACGTCAAAAATGAGCATTATAGACCTTGTCCGGGCTGTATCTCCCTTATGCATAGAAACTTTTTAAGATAACTGGCATAATTGTTAAACACCATCAGACGGTGTGCAGTGCGCAAGATCCAGGTCCTAAGCTCAAAGTTCAAGGTCACACTTAGAGGTCAAACGTCAAAAATGAGCATTATACACCTTGTCCGGGCAGTATCTCCCTTATGTATGAGTCAATATATTTTTTTGCAACAATTGTGATGCCGAAAAAGTGAAATTGTTAAACCTCTTTAAATGCTCATTTACTTAAAATTTCAACATCATATAGGAGTGCTCTGCACAAAATACAAGTAGTTGACCCTTAATTAAGTTTATTTACGGTAGAATTTTGTTTTTAAATAGACCAAGTATTTTGGAATTCCTTGATGTAACAATTTTTATTTGATCTTTCTATTTCACATTAACTGAAAAATTATAATATTTACGATTAAGAACTTTCAAATAGAGTCTGAAGTTACTTTTAAAAGATATCATTTTTCAAAACGAGATTGTGTTGCTATGTATTTGTGTTGTACGCATTGCACACTGGGTAATTGGGTAAAATAGAAGATTGTATTGTCTCTGCGACTAACAAGAATTACAAGGATGGCTTGATTTTTCATTCTTTGTCAAGGTCTGATATCCACCACCTACTTAGGGCAAAAGTGCTGCTGACAATCAAAAGAGCTTGAAATTATTGAGAAATAAGTGACATGTTACGTCAAGGAAACTGATGTTACAGCATGGATCATTTTCTGTTACAGTAAGGAGAATTAACAATGTGAATACGATTAAAAAGGTTAACCAATGCTTTAACAGATAAACAAAAGAAGTAAAATCATATCAATACAGTTTATCATACTCATAACACCAGAATACTAACCCACGATAAGTATTTTTACCAAGAGGTAATTAACATTTCAGCTGTAACATTAAGGAAAGAAATTGTTAGGGCAAGGAAATGTGCTTTAACCACTACAAAAACTGGATGATGGACAGTATTTATCTTTTAGCATGTAGATGAGCTACATTTGAACATGATTGACGTAAGTTGGTTGAATTGAGTCTCAATACTCATTTAACATAAAGTAACTAAATAAATGTAGTTATAGCAAGGAAATGACTTGAATACTATCGTGTTTTTCTAATAGCATTATACATATGCTAAAGATCACGAAAAAAAAAATTAGAAACTACAAACAGTAACTTCTTAACAAATTTAAAACAAAGTTATTTCCTTAATAACATGATCAACCATGTACATAATTGATTCTACTACAAAACATTCTTTAAAAAGTATTATGGCTTCTTTGTTGTCAGCAAAATTATTACACTTAATACAATGGTTTACAGGATGTGCCATTGCATTCACTACATACTGTCTCGCTGCCCCCATCACTCTCACTGGCTGCAAGTCTGTCACTGGTGTTACTGCATACTTTTTTGCTGCCCCCTTCACTCTCACTAACTGCCGGCCTGTCACTGGTGTTACTACTTACTTTCTCAGTGCCCTCTTACTCTCACTAGCAACCTGTCAGTCACATGTGTTACTACTTACTGTCTCATTGCCCCCTTCACTCTCACTACCAACTTGGTTGTCACTGGTGTTACTACATGCACTTAATTTCTCACTGCCCCCTTTACTCTCACTAGCAACCTGTCTGCCACAGGTGTTACTACTTACTTTCTCACTGCCCCCTTCACTCTCACTACTAACCAGTCTGTCACTCGTGTTACTACTTACTTTCTCAGTGCCCTCTTACACTCACTAGCAACATGTCTGTCACAGGTGTTACTACTTACTGTCTCATTGCCCCCTTCATTCTCACTACCAACTTGGTTGTCACTGGTGTTACTACATGCACTTAATTTCTCACTGTCCCCTTTACTCTCACTAGCAACCTGTCTGTCACAGGTGTTACTACTTACTTTCTCACTGCCCCCTTCACTCTCACTACCAACCAGTCTGTCACTCGTGTAACAACTAACTTTCTCACTGCCCCCTTCACTCTCACTACCAACCAGTCTGTCACTCGTGTTACTACTTACTTTCTCACTGCCCTATTACTCTCACTACCAACCAGTCTGTCACTCGTGTTATTACTTACTTTCTCACTGCCAACCTGTCTGTCACTCGTGTTATTACTTACTTTCTCACTACCAACCTGTCTGTCACTCGTGTTATTACTTACTTTCTCACTGCCCTATTACTCTCACTACCAACCAGTCTGTCACTCGTGTTATTACTTACTTTCTCACTGCCAACCTGTCTGTCACTCGTGTTATTACTTACTTTCTCACTGCCCTATTACTCTCACTGCCAACCAGTCTGTCACTCGTGTTATTACTTACTTTCTCACTACCAACCTGTCTGTCACTCGTGTTATTACTTACTTTCTCACTGCCCTATTACTCTCACTACCAACCAGTCTGTCACTCGTGTTATTACTTACTTTCTCACTGCCAACCAGTCTGTCACTCGTGTTATTACTTACTTTCTCACTGCCAACCAGTCTGTCACTCGTGTTATTACTTACTTTCTCACTACCAACCTGTCTGTCACTCGTGTTATTACTTACTTTCTCACTGCCCTATTACTCTCACTACCAACCAGTCTGTCACTCGTGTTATTACTTACTTTCTCACTGCCAACCTGTCTGTCACTCGTGTTACTACTTACTTTCTCACTGCCCTATTACTCTCACTACCAACCAGTCTGTCACTCGTGTTATTACTTACTTTCTCACTGCCAACCTGTCTGTCACTCGTGTTATTACTTACTTTCTCACTACCAACCTGTCTGTCACTCGTGTTATTACTTACTTTCTCACTACCAACCTGTCTGTCACTCGTGTTATTACTTACTTTCTCACTACCAACCTGTCTGTCAATTCGTGTTATTACTTACTTTCTCACTACCAACCTGTCTGTCACTCGTGTTATTACTTACTTTCTCACTACCAACCTGTCTGTCACTCGTGTTATTACTTACTTTCTCACTACCAACCTGTCTGTCACTCGTGTTATTACTTACTTTCTCACTACCATCCTGTCTGTCACTCGTGTTATTACTTACTTTGTCACTACCAACCTGTCTGTCACTCGTGTTATTACTTATTTTCTCACTACCAACCAGTCCGTCACTCTCGTTATTATTTACTTTCTCACTACCAACCAGTCCGTCACTCGTGTTATTATTTACTTTCTCACTGCCCCCTTCACTCTCACTACCAAACAGTCTGTCACTTGTGTTATTACTTACTTTCTCACTGCCCTATTACTCTCACTACCAACCAGTCTGTCACTCGTGTTATTACTTACTTTCTCACTGCCAACCTGTCTGTCACTCGTGTTATTACTTACTTTCTCACTACCAACCTGTCTGTCACTCGTGTTATTACTTACTTTCTCACTACCAACCTGTCTGTCAATTCGTGTTATTACTTACTTTCTCACTACCAACCTGTCTGTCACTCGTGTTATTATTTACTTTCTCACTACCAACCAGTCCGTCACTCGTGTTATTATTTACTTTCTCACTGCCCCCTTCACTCTCACTACCAAACAGTCTGTCACTTGTGTTATTACTTACTTTCTCACTGCCCTATTACTCTCACTACCAACCAGTCTGTCACTCGTGTTATTACTTACTTTCTCACTGCCAACCTGTCTGTCACTCGTGTTATTACTTACTTTCTTACTACCAACCTGTCTGTCACTCGTGTTATTACTTACTTTCTCACTACCAACCTGTCTGTCAATTCGTGTTATTACTTACTTTCTCACTACCAACCTGTCTGTCACTCGTGTTATTACTTACTTTCTCACTACCAACCTGTCTGTCACTCGTGTTATTACTTACTTTCTCACTGCCCTATTACTCTCACTACCAACCAGTCTGTCACTCGTGTTATTACTTACTTTCTCACTGCCAACCTGTCTGTCACTCGTGTTATTACTTACTTTCTCACTACCAACCTGTCTGTCACTCGTGTTATTACTTACTTTCTCACTACCAACCTGTCTGTCACTCGTGTTATTACTTACTTTCTCACTACCAACCTGTCTGTCACTCGTGTTATTACTTACTTTCCCACTACCAACCTGTCCGTCACTCGTGTTATTATTTACTTTCTCACTACCAACCAGTCCGTCACTCGTGTTATTATTTACTTTCTCACTGCCCCCTTCACTCTCACTACCAAACAGTCTGTCACTCGTGTTATCACTTACTTTCTCAATACCAACCTGTCTGTCACTGGTGATACTATTTACTGTCTCACTGTCCCATTCACTCTCACTAGCATTCTTTCTGTCACAGGTGTTACTACTTACTTTCCCACTTCCTCTAACTCTTGCAGGCTATATCACTGTCAACTATATCACACAAGAAAAAATACAGTTTAAAAAAGAGTACCCGGTAAACATGTTATTCAAGAAAAAAAGTCTGTATATTTTGCAACATTAACATTTCCATGATGTAACACAACCGTCTCCTTGATATTACAATTATTCACCACAACAGTTTCTTTTACACACCATGTCAACCAAAAAAAAAATATTTCTTCCTATGAATAGCATATACCAAAACACATTTACATTATTAAATAATCTTCATTCTGTTGTGTGTATGGCATATGTTTCAGCACTTTGTGATAATTTATCCTTGATGTAACACTATTCAGCAAAACTGATATTTTGATGAAGTATATGGATACAAGTGATTATAAAAGTATTTCGGTATGGTTGATTTCATGTTGCCTAACAAATGTGTGTACATTTAAGTCAGAAAAATACTAAGATAAAACTCAAATGAAACATTTAACTAAACATCTTCCTTAATAAAACAATAACTCTCCTTGCTGTAATGATTTATGCTGTTACATCAAGGATTGTTACATCAAGGATATATTTAATCTTTATTCACCGTTAATCCTATAGAAACAGATGCATGTGCGTTCCACTAGGTTGTGAAATGTTAAATCCTTTCTAAACACACTCTATGCGATATAAATAGTCATACCTACTGCAAACGTAAGGCGAAATCATCCTGTTACAGCAAGTAACAAACAGAATTGTACGCACTCACCTTGAGTCTAAAACATTTTCATTTTTTGTTCACATGAAACTTATTCTTTTTAAGACGTCCGTCATACTTGTTTTAAGAAATGCTCTTCATAAGGCAGGTAGTGGCGTATCTTTTATAAAGGGGAATAACCTTGTATTTGGTGATGTAAGCAAATTGTTACATCACTGAACATACTTTCAGGTACAAAGAATGTAACCTCAAAAAAGTATTAAATATGTAGATATACAATGTTTTCTATACATAATATCATGAAAAATAAACCAAACTTTCATTTAAGGGGTTAAAACATCCAGTATATCCCCATTTCGCCGAAAGACAATCTCAGATATGAAAAAAAACTAATTCAGGGACAGTGGAAATATGCTAATTATGACACTTTGATCAACTACATTACAAATTTCCACGCACTACAGATAATAATACTTATGGAAATATGTGTATTTCAGTATCGTCTATATCGCAAAAGTATTCTTTCCCTACTATTTCAGCGAGTTTAATAGAAATATTTTCCCGACATGGTTTTGTTGCAAAAAAATATATTGGCTCATGTATAGAAACTTTTTAAGATAACTTGGCATAATTGTAAAACACGATGAGGCGGTGTGCAGCAGTGCGTAAGATCAAGGTCTCTAGCTCAAAGGTCAAGGTCACACTTAGAGGTCAAACATAAAAAATAATCATTATACACCTTGTCAGGGCTGTGTCTCCCTTATGCATTGAATTATTTAAAAATGACTTGCCATAATACAATGCGACCATGTGTCTTGGGCAACACCCAGATTTTTATAGGTCAAAGGTCAAGATTACACAGTCATTCGGTCAAATATATTTTCCTTGTCTGGGCTGTAACTTCTGTTTGCATTCAAGGATTTTTAAATAAATAGGTATAAAAGTTTACTTAAATGAAATGATGTGTCATGAATATCACCCATACTTGTAGTTCAAAGGTCAAGATCACAAGCTGGCTAAACAGGGGCTCGACATGTTGCCCTTGGGCTTCTAGTCTATGAAAAAGAATGTGTTGGGAACTGTAATGGTGGTGATAACCGGACATTGATTCTTTTGCCCACCAGGGAGTTTTACAAACGGATAACAGGTGCACATGACGTCACGACGATATTCCCTATTACACTGCCGAATATGGCAGGCGGGCAGGCAATCTGGTGGGTGTCAAATTGGTGATGTCAGGTCAATAACTTAAGTTTGGATTGATATATCTTGACTAAACTCAGTACGAATAATTTTTTAATGAAAACCTAGCTAGGGAGTCAGTGTCCAGTCAATAACTTAAGTTTGGATTGATCAATCTTAAATAAACTTGATATATAGCATCCTTGAATGAAAACCTATCTTGGGATTGTCTTTGGGGTCAGTCGGGTCAAGGTTGCTGTTACTAAAAATAAAAAATCAGTGTCTGGGAATAACTTAAGTTTGGAATTACTAATCTTGACTTAACTGGGTATTTAGCATCCTTGCATGAAAGCTTTGCTTGGGAATGTATTTAGGGTCAGTTGGGTCAAAGCAACTGTTTAAAAATAGAAAATCAGTTTCCGGTGAATAACTTAAGGATTAAGATATTGCAATGAAATTTTGTGTGTAGGTAGCTTACTTAGAACCCAAGCTTGTGATTGCATTCTCTACCTATAGGGTAAAGGTCACTGTTAACTTATTGGCCGCACTGGATACTGAACCACTGATGAAGCCTTAGCGCAGAAATCTGGAGTACTGTGGTATTTATTAAAGCCTTTGAAAATCTGGTTTTGTGGCATTGCCGCATTTTTTTTTAAAGATTTTTTAATTGGCAATGTCATAAAAATGATTCGGAAACAAGATGTGTTTTATAAACACCATGCCCCCTCCGGTTGCTCTTTTTGAAAATGCACAGGTCCTGTAGAGATTGTCATGATGAACCAAGATATGAAGTTTTTTATGTTGCAGGTGGTAGCGTTTTGATTTAATAGACAAGGTTAAAGTTTGGTACAGGCAAACAAAGGGCCATAAATCTGCTAAAAATTATTGAATCACAAAACCCTGACAGTATGTGCTGGTGAACTTGGTGACAATAGTTCTATCAAAGTTTGGTAAGAATCCCTTGAGAAATACAGAAGTAGTTGCAAACAAAAGAGTATTTCTCTATATATTACATATGCACAAAATAAACAAAGGGCCATAATTTCCTCAAAATTTATTGAATCATAAAACCTTTACATCATGCATTGGGTATCTCGATAACAATAGTTCCATGAAAGTTTTATCAAAATCCCTTGAGAAAACAAGGAAACAAGAGTATTTCGCTGTTACAATCACACAAAATAAACAAAGGGCCATAATTACGTCAAAAATGATCGAATCACAAAACCCGGAATATATGTGTGGGGGTTCCTGGTAACAACAAGTCTGTGAAAGTTTCGTTAAAATCCCATGAAAAATGTAGGAGTAGTATCCTAAAAGAAATGTTGGAATTTTTTAAACAGAAAGACCCTGTGACTTTGACCTACTGACCTGAAAATGCACAGGTCCTGTAGATATTGTCATGAGGAACCTACATATGAAGTTTGATGAATGTAGGTGCAGGCGTTTTGATTTTATAGGCAAGGTTAAAGTTTGGTACAAACAGACAGACAAACAGAGACGCCAAAAACAATATGCCCCAGATCCATCAATACTGGGGCATAAAAAACATTCTTCATTCAGTTATATATTTGTGGTCATCCATTCTGATTCATAGGACCTGGTGCTATATAACTATTCAAACATTTGTTCCATGTTGTAGACAGTAATTACAAATTTGATGTAGAATATTGTTATTGTAATGGTAATTAAACACCTAGACGAGTCTTGTGTTTAGCATAGAAACAAAATGATAGTATTGTTATTTCTTATTAGAAAGTGCATATACAGTTAAACTTGTGAACAAAGGCCATCCTATGGGAAAGACATAATATGACTTTTATTGACAGGTAGCCTTTATATGGAGGTCATTTTGTTCTAAATAATCAGTGAAAATATTTCAAAGAATGAGTTTTATTAACAGGTTGGCTTTTATTCGGAGAAGGCTGCTAACACAAGTTTGACTATTATATATTTATAATAATGTTGAAACTTAAAGATAGTGACCTTTGATTTAAGTTTTCTTTGCTTGAATTTCATTATTGTGTATAAATTTGTACTTACGGCACAACTTGCTAAGATTTTAACTCCTGATTATTGTTTCATTTCTATCAGAAGATAAGAAATTTCTACGCCTCTGTTTACCCAAAACTTTGAAAACAGCAGATCAGTGCTGGAAATCTTTGTTAAAAGGACAGTATGAACCTGGTGCTAATGTTTATGATGAAATGGAGAAAAAGTTAACTCTGCAAAGATATCAAGTTGAGGTATGTAGTCAATGCAGGAGAAATCATTTTCTAAAATATATTTTATTTCGGTTTGTAGTCGTACCAACAACCAGGACCATTTGGAGATTTTTACAGCTGTAATTGTGGAGAGAGAGACACTATATGTTCATCTGAGAAGAACCACTGACCTATAAATGAGCTGAACAGTTCTCTTATATGTGAAAATAGTCTTGTTCCAGCTGGGATTGGATGATTTTTTGTCGAGCCCACCTGCGGTGAGCTCGACTTAGTCACCACAATGGCGGTTGCGTGTCTGTACGTTAGTTAGTTAGTTAGTGAGTGAGTGAGTGAGTTAGTGTGTCCGTCCGGATCCTTGTCCGGGCTGTATCTCCCTTATGCATTGACACTTTTTAAGATAACTTGGCATAATTGTTAAACACCATGAGACGGTGTGCAGTGCGCAAGATCCAGGTCTCTAGCTCAAAGGTCAAGGTCACACTTAGAGGTCAAACGTCAAAAATGAGCATTATAGACCTTGTCCGGGCTGTATCTCCCTTATGCATTGAAACTTTTTAAGATAACTTGGCATAATTGTTAAACACCATGAGACGGTGTGCAGTGCGCAAGATCAAGGTCTCTAGCTCAAAGGTCAAGGTCACACTTAGAGGTCAAAAGTCAAAAATGAGCATTATAGACCTTGTCCGGGCTGTATCTCCCTTATGCATTGAAACTTGTTAAGATAACTTGGCATAATTGTTAAACACCATGAGACGGCGTACAGTGCGCAAGATCCAGGTCTCTAGCTTGAAGGTCAAGGTCACACTTAGAGGTCAAACATAAAAAATGAGCATTATAGACCTTGTCCGGGCTGTATCTCCCTTATGCATTGAAACTTTTTAAGATAACTTGGCATAATTGTTAAACACCATGAGACGGTGTGCAATGTGTAAGATCAAGGTCTCTTGCTCAAAGGTCAAGGTCACACTTAGAGGTCAAACATAAAAAATAATCATTATACACTTTGTCAGGGCTGTGTCTCCCTTATGCATTGAATTATTTGAAAATGACTTGCCATAATACAATGAGACCATGTGTCTTGGGCAACACCCAGATTTCATAGGTCAAAGGTCAAGATTACACATTCAGTCAAATATATTTTCGTTGTCTGGGCTGTGACTTCTGTGTGCATTCAAGGATTTTGAAACAAATTGGTATAAAAGTTTACTTCAAATGAATTAATGTATCATGAACATCACCCATACTTGTAGTTAAAGGGTCAAGATCACAAGCTGGCTATACAGGGGGCTCGACATGTTGCCCTTGGGCTTCTAGTTTATTTATTTCATCAGATTTAACGCCATTATCAACATTATTTCAGTTACATTTTTGTATATCATGACTGGCAGTTATCCTAACTAGCTTCATTGGACTTCCTTTAGTCCTTAACCAGTACAAACCACATTCTATCTGCAAGCTACAACACATAATTCAGAGGTGGGAGACAATTTGACATACAAAAAAATGTACAATGAAAATATCTTAAGTCTAATTTGTCACGACCAGTATGAGCCTCGCCTAGGGTTCGAACTGACAACCTCTTGATCAGTAAACCAACGCGTTACACTGAGCTAATCAGGCAAGCTACCACAACCTATAGACTACAAAGATTCCCTAAAAGTCTTTATAAATGAGATGTTTTTGCATGTAGTTGCCATACGTAGCATATGGTCAATGTTGTATTTCATCTAACAAGGCTAGATATAAGGGTTCAACAATAAAATGATCCTGCATCGTACAAAACTTTTGTTTGACTCTCATATTTTGTGTGTGAACAATTACAAGTTCAGATTTGTACATTTCATATTTGTCCATACTTTACTTGCATTGTAAAGAATGAGTAGTTTACTAATTAGCTCAACATTTAGGAGGTGAAGCCGTCCTGTGATTGCAAATAGTAGAATTTTATGTTTCAGTGTGAATCTGAATTTGATGGAGTACCTTGAATCACCTGCGGTCAGAGAAAACAATTCAAACTTAATTTCTAGAAACATTTTTATGTTAAGAAATATGTGACACCATTGTTTTATGAGAGCGTAGAAGGAACATACCGTATTTGTTGTTGTTGCTGACTCTTTAAGTTTAAATCACTGATAGAAGACTTATTATATATATTGTTGGTGATCATTATTTTATCTATTTAACCTTGGAGTTGTTCAGTCAGTGTCCAGTATACATCTGGAAGTATCAGGGGTATTGAGAATTATTACATGTATGTAAAATTTGAAGTTTGGAAATCTGCAATATATGTGCATCTTGAAAGCAGAATTGCCTATGAAATGAGGCAATAATCAAGATAATGGATGGAAATATTAATTTATTGTTTGCTTACAGAATCCTGGAATGGACTTCAGTAATGCTGAAATAACTGGCAATTATCACAGAGGTGGACCATCATTACCTGATACATGAGATCTGTATGTGAACCATGCAGATACAGATGTGATGAAATATATTCACTTTTTCAAGTTTTTAAATCCTTCATGAAATGGATTTAATGTTTTTAATCCCATTGTATAAAGCATCATGTCTCAATATTTGTATACAAATGTCACTTGAATAAAGTATTATTGTACAATAATGAATTGATATAAAATTTTGTTTATATCTGTAAGTTTTTACAAAAAAAGAGTCTTGATGGCCTTATAAATCACTCACCTGAGCACCAACTTGACAATATTACAGAATAAATCTGTGTTAGATCATGCACTTCTCTCCAAGATTTTTCAAGTTTTCTCTAAGTCCATGGCAAAACTTAGTTTGACCCGGGAGAAACGTTCCCAGTAGAGGGCCAAAAGACAATGCAATCAATCAAGTGTTAAAGTTCTAAGCCAATAGCATTTTGCCAAGAAGATTTGTGAAGGTTATGCCTTTATGATCTATTTAAATAGACTCTGGGTTATGGCAATTTCAATACCAGGAACAATGTAGATAACCCATATCTAATACAACATATCATGTATCTAAAATATTGGCCATTAAAATACATGTAAGGGTTAGAGAAGAAATGTAAAAGTTTCCGCATACATTTCAATGATGGGATTTATTTCTTACATGCCTTTTATAAATACAAATGTACATGAGATATTTATGTGCAAAAGATTTCTTACAAATTTCAATAATGTCCATAGAAATAATAAAATGCTACATCTATAGTTCAATTCTAAACAAGTTTTGGGGTACTTACAAACAACAAAGTCATTATAGAAAAACTAGTTGGAAGTATGTATGACAGAAGTAGAGTAAGAACTGTACTATACTCTTCTAAATTTGATAAGGATCACTAAGTCCATACACACTAATATACAGATATGTTTCAGTGGACAACATCTATTTTCTTTTTGCACTGGAATATTATGCTGGAATGACCAAATTTTAATAAAATCTAATCAACGGTAGTATTATGAATATGATCAATGTGGTTTTCACGACCAGCAATATCAAAGTGATCCTTTAATATAAAATTTTGAGTAATACAATTCAAGTGCAGACACAGAAAAAATATGAGGAAAGCACATACCTACCGTACTGAAACCAACCTATATACATCATTAGGCAAAAAGTTAAAATGTAGCTAGCTAAGAAATAACCTTTGATGCAAGAGGAGAGGGTGTAATCTACTTACTGGAGAAATAACCCATTAAAGCCCCATTAGTTTTTAGGTCTTATTTTACCTAGAAAGATGTCTTATCAATGAAACTGATAAAAAGATTCCAAAATTTTCATTTTTAATCACGAAGTACATATAGAAATGTAGTACAGTATTTTTTCAATGATATTGCAAAAAATAAACAAAAGCATCAAACACCTTTTTTACGAGATGTGGCTAAAGAAAGGCATCTTGTAAGTATTGTTTTAGAGCAAATGATATATATTTCATATATTTTAACATCATTTTTTCTATTGTTCAATATTACTAAATTCCAAAAGTTAATGGGCCTTTAATAGTTTGGTACAAGCAATTTATGTCAAGGTATATTCAAGGCTGGGCGATGTGGGTGGGTTAGGAATGATCCAAGGCAACAACAGAAAAAGAATCAAAGCATTCTAATAAGAAGTGTTGGTGCTAGATTAACAGTAAAATCTAGTTAACCTAGAAATAGTTCATTTAAAACATAAGTCCAAATCCAATCAAGGTTGGGTGGATTGTAAATCAAATGATACTAGGCAACATCGGCTTAAGTCTAGTTAACCTTGTACGGACAGACGCACCGACAAGCCAATCACATAAAGACCCTGCAATCAGCATCAGTAGATGCCAGTGGTATATAAATACACAAAACATTTGAGAGAAAGGCCATTATTATGTAGGTTACCATTTGTTTTGTGTTGAATTGTACTTTTCCTGAACTCCTGATCAAACAATTGCTGATATTATCCCAAGATAATAATTACCGACAAAACGAGCCCTTTTTCTTCTAAAAACACTCATTTCGCTGTGATTTTTGCTTTTGTAAACTTGAAAACACAGCTGTTCTATAGAAAGTATTTTTACAAGAGGGCCATGATGGCCCTATATCGCTCACCTGAGCATTGTAACACTAACGGATAATTTAATCAAGGAAAGGTTATTTGACATGGTAAAGAATTATCTACCAAAACTCTAAAGAAGGTGTTGAAATCAACTGACCCCCGGGGCTGGGCCAATATTGACCATGGGGCCACAATTTGAACAAACTTGGTAGAGTTCAACAAGAAAATGCTACATCCGAAATATCTAAGCCCTAGGCCTCGTGGTTTTGGACAAGAAGATTTTTTTAATTTTCCTATATGGGCCTATATAAATCAAGTGACCCTGGGGCAGAGCCGATTTTGACCCCTCAACCATAATTAGAACTAACTTAGTAGAGGTCTGCTAGACAATGCTACATACCAAATATCTTAGCTCTAGGCCTTGTGGTTTTGGACAAGAAGATTTTTTTAATTTTCCAATATAAAATCGAGTAAATCAAGTGACCCCTGGGGCAGGGCCAATTTTGACAGTAGGGCAATAATTTGAACAAACTTTGTAGAGGTCCACTAGACAATGCTACATACCAAATATCTAAGCTCTAGATCCTCTGGTTTCAGAGAAGAATATTTTTTTTAATTTTCCTATATAAGTCTATATAAATCATGTGACCCCTCAGGGCTTGAAACATTTTCAAGGTGGTACTAGTCCTGTACGACTAGTAGCTGCAATTTCTTACTCGCCCTTTAGAAGAACCAACTCGCCCTTACGAAAATTAAGTATTTGTATACTTTTAGAATGTAAGTTATGATTAAGACTTTAAAGGATGTATATATCTTCTGTTATGTATGACTGATTGCGGGAAAATTACGTCGGATGCTGACATAAATGATTACAACATACATGAACGATACAGATTATA
The DNA here is from genome assembly GCA_964023205.1 of Lutraria lutraria. Classification (NCBI taxonomy): domain Eukaryota; kingdom Metazoa; phylum Mollusca; class Bivalvia; order Venerida; family Mactridae; genus Lutraria; species Lutraria lutraria. The sequence continues at coordinate 49,085,270 of OZ026833.1, forward strand.
TAATCGGCATTTTAATCTTTAATCACTAAGGATCACCGTGATTCGCGTACATATCAAGCCGTCTTTCAAGTAGCAACACTGATATTTATTGTGAATGCTTCTTCTACTTGAAATTGCTTTCTGTCGTCTGTTCATTTTCGGAAAACTGGCACTGTTTATTATCAGAAAACAAGTAACATGGTAAGATAATTCCGGATTTGACACTTACTCGAGTCCGTTGATACGAGACCAACAATAATCAACGCATCCAATTAATTTGTCAAGTAAGAAATCCCATTCTTGAAATAAATAGAAAATTCGGCGAATGAGGCATTGTCGCAGTTAAACTTCTAAACTTGTAGCGGTGTTTTAAATATGCCGCAGGGCCGGGTACAGGGCAAAAATCTATTTTTAGTCATTATTGTCTAGTGCAAGCGTTTCACGAACGCGGATTTAACATAAACAAAACGTGAATCTAAATTGATTTGGATCGAATTGGAAAGAGATATTTCCAGTTTTAAATTAATTTTAGGGTGATTGAATGTCTGATTTTGTGCCCGCCCCGTCGGACTAGCATTCACAAAAATGGAATTTTCAAGCCCTGACCCCTGGGACGGGGCCAATTTTGACCCTAGGACAATAATTTGAACTAACTTGGTAGAAGTCTACTAGACCTTGCTACATACCAAATATCTAAGCTCTAGGCCTAGTGGTTTCAGAGATTTTCAAAAAAATCCTTCTGCATGGAATGGAATTCTTTTAACAACTTTGGTAGAGCTTCAAGCAAGGAACACACCTGTGAAGTTTTGTTGAAATTGACCCAGTGGTTTAGGAGGATATGTTGTTTAAAGAAATTGTTGACAACTGACGACGACGGACATAGCTCGATCCTAAAAGCTCACCTTGGCACTCTGTGCCAGGTGAGCTAAAAATACGATCATGGTTTCGGAAACATGTTTTCTTGCTATAAAGTATGCACAGGAGGAAAACACCCCGGATTCCTTTGTTATAGGACAAATAGAAACTATTACGACTGATAAATTTATATGCTTATGGGACTTTAATGTCTGTGCAGAATTTATCACAAAAATAATTATAAACAAATGAGAGCTAGAAAGTCCATTGATCATTTAAAAATAAATCTATTACAAATTATTTGAATCTAACACCAAGTTAAAGTTGTCATGACATATTTTATGAAGTGGAGCAGTATTAAATACTGAATTAATAGAAATGTAATGCAGAATATCAAACATGGTCATCAAATGTAATCACACATTTGCATTCAGTACATTCAGATAAACACTACAAGACAAACAAGAGGGCCAAGATGGCCCTTTATCGCTCACCTGAGAACAAAGGCACAATAATTAATGACCAGGTAATATAGTTTCCATCTCGTAAAACTAATTTTTACTTAGATTTTGAGATCAAAACCAACAATGAAGGTGTAATATTGTTAAACAAGCTACACATTTACTGAAAATATGATTATGATTGGTGAATAAATGAATGCACTAGAGTGTAAACAAACTCAAATATAGCAAATTTTCTAAGTCAAGGGCCCATAATCGAACTTGTCCAAGGTCTTTTGGTTATACACTTGTGAGCAAGTTTAATCACAATTTGTTAAGAGCTGCGGATGCTAGAGTGTAAACAAACTAATTGACGCCGGACATTAAACGATCCTCAAAGCTCACCTGATGAATTAGGTGAGCTAAAAATAACCATTGACAAATATGCCCTTATATATGTACCTACATCAAAGTGAAACACTTGTATGTTTAAGTTATAATGTTGATAAATAAACATGATGCATCAATCACTCAAACAACTTTTAAAGATCACATTGTTTACAAAATATCATCTTCTAGATCGTCGAGTTTCAGTGAAGATATTTTCTGATTCTGATTCATCAGAATCTTTTGTTACAGACGTAGGTGTGTTAGATCGAGTTCTTATCCTTGAAGTTTCCTGCGGAGCACATTTATAGCTACTGAAACTTGGAACACTACTTGCAGTACTTTCAGGAGTGGATTCTCTACTACTTCTTGTAATTCTTTTACTTCCACTTTCAAATAGTCTGTCTTTAACAGAGTGTACACTATCACTATCATATCGTGTCCTACTGGTTTTACTAACAGGAGTTGAACCATGATTCTTATCAAAACATTTTTCCATACTAGTCAATGATGGAGAACTTCTCGAAGAATTTCCACTTTTCCGTCTAACATGTAAGTCTGATATCTTTAAATCACTGTTAATGATGGCAGCACGTTCTATGCTGTTGGCTTCATGTCTGTCTCTTGTAGGAGATAGCTCATTTAGCACCCTAGAGACTGCTTTAGCAGGACTTTTGGGTGAATCGGGGTCACAGGGAGGAGATTTCATAAAAAAAGTGTCAATCTTTTTCTGTGAATGATCAATAATAATATTTTTACCATACCTACTCTGTCTCTTTCCATTAAGCAGAGCGTTGGTCACCTTTTGTTTCAGCTTATTGCTTACAACAAGTTTATTGTTTTTCAGATATCCACTTAGCTCAGCCTTCACATGATTTGATACATTATGTGCAGATGGGAATTTACTGACCAGTTCATCTTTCTCTATATCTGTCAATTTAACAACTGCTGAATATCTTCTCTCTCTTTTTTCTGACTTTTTAGACTTTGACTCAGTTGATTCAGCAACAGATTCAGTTTCTATTTGTTCAACTTTTATTTTATCAATGTCGAGTAAGTCTTTGCGATCAGCTTCTTCTGAAACACTTTCTGGTAAACTTGATCTAGTTCTAACTTTTCTAGATGAAATATCAATATCTACCGTTTCATCACCAGAACTATTGGCAACATATTCAACTTTACTTTCCTTCAAATGTTTATTTAAACAAGGCCGGCCTCGTTTTCTTTTCACAGGTTTGGTATCTGGAATTTCAGACTCAGATTTCACAGTTATTAGATTATCTGTAGTACAACTGGCTAGTGCTCCATCACTTGAACCAGATTCCTTCACTTCAACAGTGTCAGGTAATAACTCAGTTATGTCAGTCTTTGTATCACAGGATTCTGTATTAGTGTCAGTTTTCTCACTAATCTCGGTCTTAATGACAAGTCTTGATTTTCTAGACTTTGGAGTTTCAGATATGGATTTACTAGAATCTACTGTTTTCTTTCCAATAGTATCCGTTGCTTTTAATTTCACTTTATTTTCAACACTTTGAGTCTTTGAATTTTCAGAACTTACACTTGATCGTCTGGATAATGATTTATGACTTTTGTTGTCAAAATTTACTAAACATGCAGGGACTGGGGGACTGTAACTGTTGTATGGTGCAGGTATATCTTTAAATGTTTTAACAATTCTTTCAATCTCTCTAGAACCAAGATGAAGACTTTTATCAGTTAAAACTTCCAATGTAGCATAAAATACACTCTCTCGAGCTGTGTTGAACTGTTTTTTAATTTTCTCTCTACGGCTGATCATGTATGACAAGTTTCTCACCTAGAAAAAAGTTAAAACATATTTCTTTTAATTGTTGTCATAGTAAATATAATCATAAATAAGATAGTGTAACAGTTTCTTGTTACTATATGAATTGTTCTTACATCCACAATCTGGACCTAAGTGATTAAATGCAAATCAAACATTGCAAAATTTCATAATATTAATAATGTGAACTATAATCTATACTTGTATATCTCAGAAGAGGAAATCACTGCCGTATTACTCGGCCATAAGTCGACCAAATATGGGTCCTGAAATTGTCTGTAAAATCCAACTCGACTTATGGCCGAGTAACCAAAAAAAATATTATCACTTGGACACTTTCAGAGCACAAAAACACAATAAGTCCACACATGTTTTTGCACAAACAGGTTGAACTGGTGCACTTTGTAACTATATTGATTTTCTATTTTTAGCACTGTTGAAATTAACTAGGTTTATGAAACTGACGTCATGAATGATGTTATCTGTCAATCAAATGACGTATATATCTTACTCTCTGGTTAATTTTTTACTCCCATAAATTGAACAGGAATTTGGAAATTTAAATTAGGGATATTTTTTGTGTGAATAATTTGTAACTGGATTACTTAGTAAAGTACGAAGCTTTTGTTGATCTAATCATTTAGAATAATGACAAAATAGTTTTATTAGTAAATCATTAGAGTTTTATTTGAGTAAATTTACATGTTTGTCTTCCTGATTTATCTCGATGGCTTTGTCCAGGTTGGTCACGGATTAGCAAGTTTGACACGTTTTTTGTTTTAATTTCGTTCTATGCGGTGAAATTAACACCTTTTGTGTCTAACATGTCAAAACCACAGTCTGTGCGATGTAATTGTTGCTAATTGCAACTGACTAAACAAATGAAGCAGAAAATGATGGCAAGGGGTCTTGTATATCCTATTTCAGAAACACAGATTAATTTCTCACAGTGAATTATGGGATATAATTATACTAATTAACAGTCTGTAACAGTTACTTCCCTTTGTTAAATGGGAGTGATAAAATTCTGATTTTGAAGCAAAAATTTGCACTCGACTTATGAATGGGTCTAGCTTAAAGGGCAACGCAATGTTGACTTTTCAAGCACTAAGTCGTATAGAACTATTAAAGTTATGATGATTCCTCCATTTTAAAAAAAAAACACCATTTAACAAAAATATTGGTGATTTAATATTGTCATTTAGTGATTAAGCGAATCTCCTAGGGCGCCGCCATTTTGAAAGAATAGTCACGTGTCGTGACGTCGTATTGCACAAAATGTAAAAGCCAGTACACCCGTCCTGCGAAGAATGAAAACTGTTACGGTGTTTGAAAGATAAAAACTTTACGCCACTATTATAAAATTAAAGATACGGCCTTAAAAGATATTTTATTGTATATTGTATTATAAATCAGGGGTGTGACTGCTCCAAGAGCAAAAAGGCTGAAATACCCTACCCCCACCCCCCTTACACTTGCAAAAACATCACTTTTGAGTAAGTCAGACAGACTCTGGACCCTTTTGTTTCAAAGATTTTAAGACAAAAAAGAGGAAATCAGCTGAAAGGAGGAAGAATCACACCCCTGTAAATTACAATATTTTTGACACTTATCCAAATTAATGGTTACTAGCCGTTCGGTACCAACAATTTAACATTGCTATTCGTTTTGAATATATACAAAAAAGATGTGATTGTTGGTGTGACAAACTTCAGTTAATTTAAAAAATTATCAACTTTTTTATGTCTTACCGACATAAATATTATTACTGATTGTTAAAATGTGCAGGAACGCATTAAATATTATGATGTTTGAACAAATAATTATGGTGCAATTATTTTGTCTGTATAATCAGAGACAGTTATCTATATCTCTGGTATAATAAAGAAAAAAAGATTAAAATACGATTGTTAGTGCATGATATTTCATAATGGTAAATTAATAATAAACAGAAACATTTCATGAGAACAAAATAAAACTAAGTATGATTTTTTATATATGTAATTCTTAAATCGTTTTACTGATACTGTATAATATCTGATAATGATTTTATAATTCTTTCAAATTATAGACAACTGCATGACACTACTTGTTTATTTAGTATACATCACATACCTAAAACAATAACCAAGGTCTCAATTTGCTACTATTACTCCAATTTCACATGAAAACTTCAATTAACAATCAGATAAGCGGTTAATTACACATCACACTGTCTCAGCAAGTTTTATGACACCGAAATTAGCACAGGACAATATGTTGAGACAGCTGACTTCAAAAAGAAACACCGATCGACAGACACGTGTAATATGGCAAACCCATGTGTGGTCGTGTGATCAACTGATTAGCAACTTTTCATTGGTTGATCAATTAGAACTATGACCTAGAACATTATTTTTCAACAGAAGTGTTAGAAGTCTATGATGCAATATTATGTCTGATTTTTGTTTTCTTGTGACGTAATTTTCATCAGTGTGGCAGATATTGATTTTTAAAGTGAGCGTACTGAAGTTGGAAAATAAATGTGTAGTGATTATGGATTGACAGTCTGAAAGGTAATTTAGGCAAAAGTTTAAAAAGGTAACTACACACGCTTTTATGTTTATTATATGATTATTAAGCATTTACGTAGATCATTCTACTTTTCCTGAAAATAATGGCAAATTTCCACATTTTCCGTGCTTTCCCACAAATCACACCAATGATGCTGTATTACCCCACAATTAAATGTGCAATACTGTTTAATTCCCAACGTAACAAACAAGAGGGCCATGATGGCCCTATAAATGCTCACCAGGAGAAAAGGTCATTTAGAGAATAACATTGTTGAAGTTTTCTATACGAGTCCAAGTAAGATCAAGTGACCCATCTGGGCCGTTTTTTATCCCATGGCCATTATATGAACAGATTTAAAAGACAAAGCTAGATACCAAATATCTTAGCTCTAGGCCTTGTGGTTTCGGAGAAGATTTTTTTTAATTTTCCTATATAAAATAGAATAAACCCCAGGGCAGGGCTAATTTTGACCCGGGGGCCATAATTTGAGCAAACTTGGTAGAGGTCCACTAGACAATGCCACATACAAAATATCTAAGCTCTAGGCCTTGCAGTTTCGGAGCAGAAGATTTTTTAAATTTTCCTATATAAGTCTATATAAATCTAGTGACCCCCGGGGCGGGGCCAATTTTGACCCTAGGGTAATAATTTGAACAAACTTGGTAGAGGTCCACTAGACAATGCTACATACCAAATATCTTAGCTCTAGGCCTTGTGGTTTCGGAGAAGAAGATTTTTTTAATTTTCCTATATAAAATAGAATAAACCCCAGGGCAGGGCCAATTTTGACCCTAGGGCAATAATTTGTACAAACTTGGTAGAGGTCTACTAGATAATGCTACATACCAAATATCTTAGCTTTAGGCCTTGTGGTTTCAGAGAAGAAGATTTTTTAAATTTTCCCATATAAGTCTATATAAATCAAGTGACCCCCGGAGCAGCGCCAATTTGACCCTAGGGCAATAATTTGAACAAACTTGGTAGAGGTCCACTAGACAATGCTACATACCAAATATCTTAGCTCTAAGCCTTGTGGTTTCGGAGAAGATTTTTTAAATTTTCCTATATAAAATAGAATAAACCCCAGGGCAGGGCCAATTTTGACCCTAGGACAACAATTTGAACAAACTTGGTAGAGGTCCACTAGAAAATGCTACATACCAAATATCTTAGCTCTAGGCCTTGTGGTTTCGGTGAAGAAGATTTTTTTAAATTTTCCTATATAAGTCTATATAAATCAAGTGACCCCGGGCGGGGCCAATTTTGACCCTAGGGCAATAATTTGAACAAACTTGGTAGAGGTCTACTAGACTATGCTACACACCAAATATCAAAGCTCTAGGCATTGTAGTTTTTGACAAGATGATTTTTTAAATTTCCTATATAAGTCTATATAAAATCAAGTTACCCCTGGTAACATTCGTGCTCTGGTGAGCTAAAAATATAACTGTACGTACATACACCACTTTGTATAGATGTAATAATTATAATAATCTTCAGTGATATTTCAATCTGTAAATTAACTTTTACATGTTTCATTGTTTGTATATAGATAGATTTACGATGATAATGGTGTAAGAAAATGCAACCAATTATAATGTTTGTCGCACTTCTTAGTGTGCAGCTTTATTTGTCATCCAATGAAATCGCCGTATTTCTGCCTTTTTCGGTGTTCTTAATTTCATAGAACGCCAAAAATCATTACTACGCTCATAGTATCGACGGTTCTATAAATGTATTCAAAATGGGAGGAGACATTTTATTGCGCATGCGTATTCACCGCTTACGACGCGTCCATCTAATTAATATTTATACCAGGAATTGAGCATGCGCTCTTCTCGTGTTAAAATCAGTTTAAATCACGCAAACACTAGTGAAATAGACCACGTCACTTCATACGTGCAAACTATGAATAACTGACCAGAACAGCTGACTTTTTTAAAGAGGTGCAGTAATAAAGAAATATTCCCAGACTATGGAAGTATCCAGAATTAATAAATTGGCTACCATTCCATGTTGCAGTGCATCAAAAGGCTTTATACAGACAAGTCAACCGAATGAAGAGCTAAAAGGGGAGACAAATCATGTTTACCAGTTGACTCATCCCTAATGTCTTCTCTCTATCCGTTCACTATTGATTATATTGCTCGTGAATCCCGTGCATTCAATAAAAATTAGGTCAGCATATATTTCAAGCGATTCGGTTTTCTATACGCTATCATAAATCAAAGGCCTGAAGGCCTGAAATGAGATGAATTTTGTGATGCAGGGATCTCTCTGAGTCGATACAAAATTTAGAACTATCAATAATTCTGTCCGAAACGAGGACCTAGTACTGTAGGCTACTGTTTATTCAATAAAATATTAATGTACTAGGACAATGTTGCCTGTTTAAAAAGAATTATTTCACCATATGAATTATCAAGGCCTTGTAACATAATTATCCTTAATATTAAAGAACTCCTGGGTCTAGAAATCACGAAAATATACACCAATCGTGTTCATCAAGGCCGTGATATACCAATTTAAAACCGATTTTTTAAACGATGGTCTTATACGACGCAGAAATGCTTTTTCTTTATGCAATATTTAATGTTATATTTATGAATATATTGTTCTGAACTGGAGCAGTAAGCCCTTCAACTTACAAAAAGTATGTCTCGACATCACTCGGACCGCTGTTAGCTACAGTATATTTTTATATCGTTCATGATTTTATACCTACATCGGCGTTTATCGAAAGAATAAAATATACTCGCTGTAACAAAGTAAGGGAGATCACTGGGTAAATTTGACAACCTATTTTCGTTTTGATTTACAAATGATGCATAAATCATGTGTCAATGTCGCATGTTTTCCCAAAATTAAATTTCCAAGTGGTAAGAATTATCATAGATCTAGATCAGATTTTTATTTATTTGCCGTGAACACCGACTGACCTACTTAAATTTTCCGAAAATCGACTTCCGCTTTCATGATGAAGTCGAAACATCATGAATTGCCCTGTAACCAAGATACCAAGCGACATTTTTGAATCACGTGTTTTCATTATGGATAGTAAATACATAATGATTGTGGAGAAGCAGTTTTGATTACAGATGGCTGTTATTAATTAATTCTTCGCAGTTTGCAAAACTTACCCTGACAGTTATTCAACTCGCGAACGGGTCGCCTCTCAAGTTTATGTTCGGTCAATTAGGGTCGGCAAGAAACGAAATCAGAACAAAAAGATGTCAGTTGCATCAATTAGACCGACTATCTATTGATCGGACCGTTGTTTTGACATCACGCCGGGTATTTATTGTCATTTTTCAACAATTAGCAAAATCTTCGTCAAGCAGACATTCATGATATTCGGTTTACGAATGTAAACTGCACTCTGATTATTGATAATAATAAGCTGTTACAACGAACGCTGCGATTGGCTGTGATTGATTAATTCGACGGCCCACTGTAGCATTCGGAGGCGGAGCGTACTGCAGTGTAGTGTGAATTAAGATTGACTACGATAAGCGGTTATTGACTTTCACAACTGATTATTGAATGAATCAGGACTTGTTAGGGTATTATGTTTAGGTAGATAATTAAAATGTGACCATTATGATTTTTAAAAGATATTTCGCCACTCGTTGTCATCTGATTTTCGACTTGTTAGCAAGTTAGTATGTATAACAACAATGACCAATGAAGTGTCCGATAGAGTGCATATATGAAGTATCCGAGAGAGTTGGGTCCTAAACGCTAAAAATAGAAAATCGATATAGTTACAGCACCGATGGTATTTGCTTACTGACTGTGTGTGAATGGGTGTTTGAACTGCGTGCATTACCGCTCTGTTAGCGAGTCTGTGTAACGAAAAAGACCGAAAAAATGTAGTACGAGGTCAATCCTAAAGCTATATAGAGAACAGTGCAGTGTTGAAATTCATAGTCTGCGTGATCGCTATATGAGAAGAATTTACAAGTAAATTCATCTCATAAAAACATAAAACATGGATAACATGTCTGTAGTTAATGAGTGTCTTCACATCGCGGCGCTCACAGACTAAATGACCTGACGAAGGTGTAATCAATATTTTCCCGCGCGCTTAGAATGACCTTTAACATTGCATAGTAAAAAGGTCAAATAAACCCGCCCACTAAGTATATTAGTATTCATCCTGAACTGTTCTATGAAAATTAGAAATGTCTCCGGTCAATACGCTCCCGTCGACATTTCTAATTCCCATAGAACAGTCAGGATGAACACTAATATATACGTAGTGTTTGATCTTAATTCTTACAAATGAAGTATTACTATAATTAAGTTTTCACGTCAGTATTTGTTACGCAATTTATAAATATCAAAATTTTTTTTAGTATTATTTTATGTCACTATAAAAATGGATTTACGAAGTGTCTAATGGAAAATTAAGATATGATTCTGTAGAAGAATTTTGTGACTGTGAAAATTGTGTTTTGGTGGATAACGTGGAAGAAAATGTTGGCTATGATTCTAAAATACAAATGTGTGATTTTTCCTAAGTTTATTCCTCACAATTAAATGCGATATCTATAATAATCAACCATTCTCTTTCACTCCCGCTTATTCGCCGTATCCATGTTTGTGCAATACGACGTCACACGCACCTGCTAATCGATTGCAAATGGGTAAAATGGCGGCGCCCAGTACACTTTCAGATATCCAAATTTCTACGATATTTTCGTAAAATATCTTCAATGTGCGTATTTTAACGCTCAAATGATTTAATTTGTTCAGAATAATAATGAATAATTGTTTAAATGAGATTAATTCATAATTAGGGTTGCGTTGCCCTTTAAATACCATTTTTTTTCGCTCTAAAGTATAGCCCTCGACTTATGGGTGAAGTAGACTGATGGCCTAGCATATACGGTACTGATAAAAAACATTGCTTTGTGTCGGTGTCATGAGGTCTGATGTTCTCAAGGTTTTCCTGTGATTTGACCTGATGACCTATTTTTTGTCGCCAGACGACCCATGTTAGAACTTTATCGATACAAACATTCTGACCAAGTTTTGTGAAGTTCTAACAAAAAGGCTCTATCACATTCACAAGGCAAAAGTTAACAATGCACGTACAACAACTGACAAAGACCAATCTCATAAGTTCATGCAAAAAATCATACCAACTCCACAAATGGTGCAAAAAAGTCATTTGTATGTGAAATCACAAAAATGAAAGTAGCATACCCTTTCTAAATCCTGTCTTAGATGTACAAACATCTTCATTCTAGCTACAAGACTATCTTCCTGCTGTTTTTCTAACAAATCTGCTTCTTCAGTCTTAGGTGTCAACAATGGACGATTAAACATAGACTGAAAATAATATATAACATACGAATAACCTGAGAAAAAATAGATTTAAACATAAGACTTGTAAATTTATGCCACAAGGAGAATCACTTATAATAACTTATGTAACAACCCATTTACATACTTGTAGGCATATCAAATTTCTGGCATGAAAAATACAAAGTTTTACATAATTCTTTTTTACAGGGGTTTAACATTGCATCTACAGTCCGAGCCACATGGCAAGATTCCTGCTCTAATTGTGGAGGAACATCCTAAGTTTACATCTCTGTACAACCATCAACCTTCTACAGGATACCTAAACAGTTCCCCACAAGGGAAATTTGGTCCCGGTAGGATGGTGAGGGGTTTATAGTGATTGCTAGTCAGAGACAATAAATAACCACTCTACCACATGGGCACTTGAATCAACTCCACGCATGAGTGTATTAGCTATTCAATCTCATTCTATACATAGCGTGACATCACTATATTTGTCTAACCTCTATACATAGAACTGATTACTAAAACAACCATATTGGTTGTATGTTATTAACAAAATTTGTTTAGTTAAGTAAAATGAATACATTATACCATTTCTATTCTTGTGCTTTTGTCAATAATACTAAATATTCAATGAAATGCAATGTTGAAGTACGCTTGGCTTCATTGTGTACCATACGGTGACGTCACGTTATGTTATTTTTTATAACTTCAATTTTGTAAGTAGTTCCTGCAAATACCCATAATGCCCCGAGCAGAAGAACACAGGTCAGTGCATAGCGCTACCGCAGTGTACACATTGATTCAATCTAGTCCAAAACAATGTCTCTTATTAGCATTTTATTGTAGGTCTGAGGTAGACATATTCCAACATCTATACTAGAAGCCCAAGGGCAACATGTCGAGCCCCTGTTTAGCCAGCTTGTGATCTTGACCTTTGAACTACAAGTATGGGTGATATTCATAACACATCATTACATTGAAGTAAACTTTTATACCAATTTATTTAAAAATCCTTGAATGCAAACAGAAGTTACAGCCCAGACAATGAAAATATATTTGACCGAATGTGTAATCTTGACTTTGACCTATAAAAATCTGGGTGTTGCCCAAGACACATGGTCGCATTGTATTATGGCAAGTCATTTTTAAATAATTCAATGCATAAGGGAGACACAGCCCTGACAAGGTGTATAATGATTGTTTTTTATGTTTGACCTCTAAGTGTGACCTTGACCTTTGAGCTAGAGACCTGGATTTTGCGCACTGCACACCGCCTAATGGTGTTTAACAATAATGCCAAGTTATCTTAAAAGATTTCTATGCATAAGGGAGATACAGCCCGGACAAGGTCTATAATGCTCATTTTTTATGTTTGACCTCTAAGTGTGACCTTGACCTTTGAGCTAGAGACCTGGATTTTGTGCACTGCACACCGTCTCATGGTGTTTATCAATAATGCCAAGTTATCTGAAAAAGTTTCTATGAATAAGGGAGATACAGCCCGGACAAGGTCTATAATGCTCATTTTTGACGTTTGACCTCTAAGTGTGACCTTGACCTTTGAGCTAGAGACCTGGATTATGCGCACTGCACACCGTCTCATGGTGTTTAACAATTATGCCAAGTAATTTTAAAAAGTGTCAATGCATAAGGGAGATACAGCCCGGACAAGGATCCGGACGGACTAACTAACTCACTAACTAACTCACTAACTCACTCACTCACTAACTAACTAACGTACAGACACGCAACCGCCATTGTGGCGACTATGTCGAGCTCACTGCAGGCAGGCTCGACAAAAATCAAAGACGAAAGTAATTTTACTTCCAACAGTTTTCTCACAAACACTTTTGAAAATTGAGATATTCAATAATACATACTCTTCTTTTAAGCTTCCAAAACACACATATATGATCCACAACGCTCTCGGAAAGTTCTAGCTGACTAGCTATCTCTGGGACTTTAACTAAATTATAAAACTCCTCTTCTAGTTTCTGTAACCTGTAAGAAATCAAAAAGATCACTCAGAGGTACAGTATGATTATTCAACTTATCTTAGTATACTTAAACCTTACAATTATTGCTCATTGGATGCAACTTAACCACTTGTAATGCCAAATTTTAGTAATTTCTTAAACTAGAGCTATCACTAAAGGTGATGAATATCCCTAGATGCTGACTTGACCAGTTATTGTTACATGTTACAAAGGGAAATATAAGGCATTTTCATTTTTTTAATACCTGCAAACTGTTGCTTAGAAATATCCTGACCAGTTTCTAAATATTCATTATATAAAAAATGACAAAGGGCCATTACTCATTAGAATATACTTGGACAAAACCTAATGTGGACATGCACAACTTGACAAGCTACTTATCACTTCTAAGAAGTTTCACTGAATTCCTGCATGTAGTTGCTGAGAAATGGTTTGGACAAAAATTTACCTATTGTATAAAACAAAGGGCCATAACTCAGTGAAAATTAATCCAAACAAAACCTGGTTATTGCATGCACAACTTGGCTTACTTTTTATAACTTCTGTGAAGTTTCATTGAATTCCTATGGGTAGTCACTGAGATATTGTATATACACTGTATAAAAAACAACAAAGGGCCATAACTCAGTAAAAATTCAACCAACCAAGACAAGCTTAATGTATGCCCAACTAGGCTAACTACTTATCACTTCTGTGAGTTTTATTGAATTACTGTCGGTAGTTAATGAGAAATAGTCTGGACAAAATTTGCTTATTGTATATACTGTAGAAAAAAACAAAGGGCTATAACTTAGTGAAAATCAATCTAAACGAAAAAATGATTTAAGCATGCACAACAAGGCTAACTACTTATCACTTCTCTGAAGTTTCATTGAATTCCTGTCAGTAGTTAATGAGAAATAGTCCGGATAAAATTTGCTAATTGTATATACTGTATAAAAAACAAAGGGCTTTAACTCAGTGAAAATTAATCCAAACGAAAAATTCTTAAAGCATGCACAATAGGCTTACTACTGATCACTTCTGTGAAGTTTCATTTAAATTCTGTAAGTAGCTGCTGAGAAATTTGCGGACAAATTGTGTCTACAGACGCACAGACCGACCGACCGTCAAGCCTGAATCCAAAATAGCCCCCATATATTTCATATCTGGGGGTATAATAACAAATTAGAATAAGCCCACTGAATACAGTGAAAATTAGAAGATGGCCCTATATCACTCACATGAGAATCATTCCTTACTGATGAAAACATTATCTCGAGTCTGTATTATGAGGTCTATTACCATCAAGGTTTTACTGTGATTTGACCCGGTTTCTAGTTTATGACCCCAGATGACCCATGTGCAAATTTGTCCCACATATCATTCAGACAAACATTCTGATAAGTTTCGGTGAAGATTCAATCAAATTTGTGACCTTTAGAGTGTTCACAGGATTTTCCTGTAAGTTGACAGGGTGACCTAATTTTTTATCCCAGATGTTCCATGTTGTCCTAGATTTTATCAATACCAACATTCTGACCCAGTTTTGTGAAGATTTAACTAAACAAGTGACCGCTATCATGTTCACAAGGCAAAAGACAACGCACGCACAACACACACTGCGGGCCAACAGACAAAGAAGAACCACAAAATGCCTGATTTGTACCCTAAGTTAAAACTGTTCAAAATGAGACACGAACACCCAATAAGTGCAGAATAAGAAAGCAATCTTTAAATACCCAAGTGAACATGGAACAATGGAAACCATGACAAACATACTATGTCCTGTGAATTCATTTTCACATCTGTTTCAACATATTTCATATCACCCCTGAAACTTTTCTGAAAGCTATTACTACTTAACTAATTATTATTACATGTACTAGAAATGAAAGCTATTACTACTTAACTAATTTTTATTACATGTATCAGAAGACTTGATGAAAGCTATTACTTCTTAACTAATTATTATTACATGTACTAGAAATGAAAGCTATTACTACTTAACTAATTATTATTACATGTATCAGAAGACTTGATGAAAGCTTTTACTACTTAACTAATTATTATTACATGTATTAGAAGACTTGATGAAAGCTATTACTACTTAACTAATTATTATTACATGTATTAGAAGACTTGATGAAAGCTTTTACTACTTAACTAATTATTATTACATGTATTAGAAGACTTGATGAAAGCTATTACTACTTAACTAATTATTATTACATGTATTAGAAGACTTGATGAAAGCTATTACTACTTAACTAATTATTATTACATGCATTAGAAGACTTGATGAAAGCTATTACTACTTAACTAATTATTATTACATGTATTAGAAGACTTGATGATTATTTGCCAGGTACCTTTCTGCTCTTATTGTTGCCTTCTCTTCTTCTGACATATGTATTTCTTTAACAGGTGAACCATTTGACGATTTTCTAGGAGAATCTGGATCGGACTCTGAGTTATTTCTATCTCTTTTCCCACAGTGCTTTGGACAAAATGCCTGATAAATTCATAATCAGTGTTAATACATAATACTCTTGACAATAATTTCCATAAATAAAGTTAAAGCAAAAAACTTCACTATTTGTCTGTTAACAAGTTGATATGAGTTGTTTGAAAGCTGAAAGCACCAAGCACACAAATATTACATATTTAGTCAGACAAATTACTTTATATTAATACTTAAAATAGTTACACTGTTGTAAAATAGAATACACACTAAACTACATAAACCTTCTGTCTAGTTTACTGATAAATAATAGTGGATTAAGATAGGTAGGTATACCTTTAATTCAAGTTTACTGATAAAAAATGTATTAAGACAGGTAGGTATACTTTTAATTCTAGTTTACTGATAAGGAATAGTGGATTAAGACAGGTATGTATACCTTCAATTCTAGTTTACTGATAAATAATAGTGGATTAAGACAGGTAGGTATACCTTCAATTCTAGTTTACTGATAAATAATAGTGGATTAAGACAGGTAGGTATACCTTTAATTCTAGTTTACTGATAAAGAATAGTGGATTAAGACAGGTAGGTATACCTTCAATTCTAGTTTACTGATAAATAATAGTGGATTAAGACAGGTAGGTATACCTTCAATTCTAGTTTACTGATAAAGAAAAGTGGATTAAGACAGGTAGGTATACCTTCAATTCTAGTTTACTGATAAAGAATAGTGGATTAAGACAGGTAGGTATACCTTTAATTTCACATCTTCAGTATTTTTATCCTCAATCAAAACAGTTTTCATTTCTAACTTTTCACTGATTGCACAAGTGACATGAAATGCTGTTTTACATGCTTTAACCGAACATTGTATACACGCTCCACATCTTTCTTTACATATGCAACATATTAATGACCATCTACTTGCCTGGAATAAATAAAGTTACACATGATTTGCTAAAAAAACAGTTCAATGAATCTAAAAATTCAACAAAAGTTGAATTTCCTTTGTACAGTATGCAGTTTTTATTAAGAGACAAAATTTTGAATAAAACTAATTTTCAGGTGGCTTATAACTAATTTTCAGATGGCTGACTTGTTGTCACAGCATTTTTATTTAAGGTAATTTATTCTTGACAACAGGCCAAGCCACAAAATTCATGAAATTAAATCCCCCCTTCAAATGACTGACGACACAGTATAAATATCAAAATTATGTTTAGGTGAAAATAAAGAAAACATTTCACTACATACTGGTATCATGGATATCTTAGTAATTGGTTCCATCTTATCTACACATCCAATAGTAACTTCAGGGATCCATATAGCACAACTAACATGAGCCCATTTTGTTCCACTCCTGTAATACAGTAATCATCTACTCATCATGAAAAATCAAATTGCACATCTGCACTTCATTAAAAAATATTTTTTACTTATATTTATGAACCTGAGTATATAAACCTGGTTTCTATAAAGGCATTAATAATGTTCCCCATTGGCAGGCTTGACAACAGATTTTGATATAAACTAGAAATGTGTCCATAGGAAACGGATGCACTATTTCAATATAAAGAATGAACGTAAATATTTAAGTGTCCACTATGACCTTGACCTTTGAGCAAGCGACACAGTTTTTGCACATGACACATCGTCTTGTTATGATGAACATTTCTGGGACCTTGACCTTTGAGCAAGTGATGCAGTTGATGTGCATGACACGACGTCTTGATATAATGAACATTTGTGCCAGTTTATTTCAAAATCCAATCATGCATGACAGAGTTATAAGCCAGACACTAACATATACATACAATGCTTTAAGTGTCGACTGTGACCTTGACCTTTAAGCAAGTGACACAGTCGTTGCGCATGACATGCCGTCTTGATATGATGGACATTTGTGCCAATTAATTTCAAAAGCCAATCATGCATGACAGAGTTATAAGCCAGACACGAACATATACATATAATACTTTAAGTGTCAACTGTGACCTTGACCTTTGTGCAAGCAACACAGTCGTTGCGCATGACACATTATCTTGATATGATGAACATTTGTGCTATTTTATTTCAAAATCCAATCATGCATGACAGAGTTATAAGCCGGACACAAACATATACATATAATGCTTTAAGTGTCCACTGTGACCTTGACCTTTGAGCAAGCGACACAGTTTTTGCGCATGACACATCGTCTTGTTATGCTGAACATTTGTGCCAAATTATTTCAAAATCCAATCATGCATGAAAAAGTTATGAGCCAGACAAGAAAATCCATAACACACAAACAAACACACACACACACCAACGGACAAGGTAAACACTATATGCCACCCACCATTTGATGGCGGGGGCATAAAAAATGTACCCGTTTTATTCCATGTACAGGAAAAAAAGTCCCATAACTGCACTAAAAATGTGCTAACAACCCAAATCAATACAAGTAAGTTGGTCCTAGACAAAGCTGTAAAATGTTGTCTTAACAAGTAGGGGTGCAACAATATGGCATAACCTGTATTGTGATATATCACGCCTACTACAAAATACTCGTCTGTCATTGGATGATTTGACGTCACGTGGTGACCTAATATATCCTATATTAGGTTAACAGAATATATTAGGTCTGTAATGGAGTCATTTATGTTTATATATTGGGTCTGTAATGGAGGCTTTTATTGGAAATGATGATGAGGAAGGTAGTCTGCGTGATATAATCGTTACAGGGATAGTAACTGACCCGATACGGGATATACGGGTCTGTGAAAAACCATATCGGGACTCGACCTTCGGTCTCGCCCCATATGGTTTTCCACAGACCCGTATATCCCGTATCAGGTCAGTTACTAACCCTGTAACTATTAATATCACGCCTCCTACAAAATACTCTTTTGTCATTGGATGATTTGACGTCACGTGGTGACCTAATATATCGTATATTAGGTCAACAGAATATATTAGGTCTGTAATGGAGTCATTTATATTTAAATATTGGGTCTGTAATGAAGACTTTTATTGGAAATTATGATGAGAAAGGTAGTCTGCGTGATATAATCGTTACAGGGATAGTAACTGACCCGATACGGGATATACGGGTCTGTGGAAAACCATATCGGGACTCGACCTTCGGTCTCGCCCCATATGGTTTTCCACAGACCCGTATATCCCGTATCGGGTCAGTTACTAACCCTGTAACTATTAATATTGCACTGTTGACCCATATTGCTAGATGAAACTTTTCTACCTTCAACAGCAGAGTTGAATCTAGGATTATAAAACAATGGGCCCCACCCCCAACAAAAAAATGGGCCAATTTGAAATTCAAAGTGGGCCATTGAAAACAACAACAAGAGGGCCATGATGGCCCTATAAATGATCACCAGGAGAAAAGGTCATTTGGAGATTAACATTGTTGAAGTTTTCTATACGAGTCCAAGTAAGATCAAGTGACCCATCTGGGCCGTTTTTTATCCCATGGCCATTATATGAACAGATTTAAAAGAGGTCCATTAGACAAAGCTAGATACCAAATATCTTAGCTCTAGGCCTTGTGGTTTCGGAGAAGATTTTTTTAAATTTTCCTATATAAAATAGAATAAACCCCAGGGCAGGGCTAATTTTGACCCCGGGGCCATAATTTGAACAAACTTGGTAGAGATCCACTAGACAATGCCACATACAAAATATCTAAGCTCTAGGCCTTGCGGTTTCGGAGAAGAAGATTTTTTTAATTTTCCGATATAAGTCTATATAAATCAAGTGACCCCTTGGGCGGGGCCAATTTTGACACTAGGGCAATAATTTGAACAAACTTGGTAGAGGTCCACTAGACAATGCTACATACCAAATATCTTAGCTCTAGGCCTTGTGGTTTCGGAGAAGATTTTTTAAATTTTCCTATATAAAATAGAATAAACCCCAGGGCAGGGCCAATTTTGACCCTAGGGCAATAATTTGAACAAACTTGGTAGAGGTCCACTAAATAATGCTACATACCAAATATCTTAGCTCTAGGTCTTGTGGTTTAGGAGAAGAAGATTTTTTAAATTTTCCTATATAAAATAGAATAAACCCCAAGGCACGGCTAATTTTGACACCAAGCCATAATTTGAACAAACTTGTTAGAGGTCCACTAGACAATGCCACATACAAAATATCTAAGCTCTAGGCCTTGCGGTTTCGGAGATGAAGATTTTTTTAATTTTCCTATATAAGTCTATATAAATCAAGTGACCCCCAGGGCGGGGCCAATTTTTACCCTAGGGCAATAATTTGAACAAACTTGGTAGAGGCCCACTGGACAATGCTATATGCCAAATATCTTAGCTCTAGGCCTTGTGGTTTCGGAGAAGATTTTTTAAATTTTCCTATATAAAATAGAATAAACCCCAGGGAGGGCTAATTTTGACCCCGGGGCCATAATTTGAACAAACTTGGTAGAGGTCCACTAGACAATGCCACATACAAAATATCTAAGCTCTAGGCCTTGCGGTTTCGGAGAAGAAGATTTTTTTAATTTTCCTATATAAGTCTATATAAATCAAGTGACCCCCGGGGCGGGGCCAATTTTGACCCTAGGGCAATAATTTGAACAAACTTGGTAGAGGTCCACTAGACTATGCTAAACACCAAATATCAAAGCTCTAGGCATTGTAGTTTTTGACAAGAAGATTTTTTAAATTTCCTATATAAGTCTATGTAAAATCAAGTTACCCCAGGGACGGAGCCAATTTTGACCCTAGGGGAATAATTTGAACAAACTTTGTTCCATTAGACAATGCTACATACCAAATATCTCAGCTCTATGCCCTGTGGTTTCAGACAAGAAGATTTTTTAAGTTTTTTCTATTTGTTGCCATAGCAACCAGAATTTTTAATGAAATTTAATTTTTTGAACAACTTTGAAAGGGGACCACCCAAGGATCATTCCAGCCAAGTTTGGTTGCAATCGGCATAGTGGTGTAGGAGGAGATGTTGTTTTAAGTAATCATGGACGCCACGTAATCGTAACGACGCACGATGGACGCAAGGCGATCACAAAAGCTCACCCTGAGCACATTCGTGCTCTGGTGAGCTAAAAATATACCAACAATTTCACATCTCAGATTTTAGCTCTCTGAGTTTCATATTTAGGGGTTATATTTGGATAAAACATTTAAGTTATCAATATTTTATGATAAAATTATGAAACAGAACCCATTAATTCACCTAAACTTTGTATGTTATAAAAATATCACAAGATTAATCTAGATCAAGCTAATCATCTGATTGTGACACTAACCGTGTACTCTTCATTGCTCCTCCTATTTTTGGACATAAAATACAAACAGGTTTAATACCAAGAGCACATGTTCTACACAACCAACTACCTTCAGGGACTGTCTGTATTCCATAACATGCCTACAATAAATATATCATCCAATAACTTAATTTGTATGTCAGATAACACATAACTTATGCAAAGTAACAAACTTTTCTTCAAATGAAATATAGAAAACTATGCATATTTATATTAGAGTGGCTAAAATTGAGATTTGAGCATGACATTAAATTGACAATGTAATACAACCACATTCACATACTATACACATGAATAAAAACATGTTTACACAGTGTTTCCACAACAGTATGTTTCTTGCATTTTTGACGCATCTTATTAGCATACAACTCAACTAAAAGCCAAAATGCATCTGCCGTGACGCAACTAAATTCTTATTGTGAGAAATATGTTTCACAGAAAAAACAAGGAAATAAATGTCCTAATTCATGCAAATCGACGAAATGCCGAACTGTCGTAATGCGAAATGTTTACATAATGATCACTTCGGATTTAATGGTTGTGTTTAAAGTTTGGATTCCGTACTAGTCTGTACGCTTTGCGAAGTATAAAATATTGATACGCCAAACTTTAAACTAAAGTCTTAGTAGCGTGGAAGCTGTAGCATACGAATAAAAACAAGAGGGCCATGATGGCCCTATATCGCTCACATGACAATCACTGTTCACTCATTAAAATATTGTTTTGAACCGGTGACCTAGTTTTTGACTCCAGACGACCTATGTTCGAATTTGTCTTACATATCATTAAGACAAACAGTCTGACTAGGTTTGGTGAAGATACGATCAAGATTTGACATCAGTGTTAATAAGGTTTTCCTAAGATTTGACCTTGTGACCTAGTTTTTGACCCTAGGTGACCCATATTTGAACTTGTCCTTAATATCATTAAGACAAACAATCAGACAAGGTTTGGCAAAGATCCAATACAAACCATGACATTTAAAGCTTTTACAAGATTTTTACCTAAGATTTGACCTTGTGACCCAGTTTTTAAACCCGGCTGACCCATGTTCATCCTTGACCCACATATCATTGAGGCAAACATTTTTACAAGGTTTGGTTAAGATCCAATTAAAACTGTCACATCTACAGTGTTAACAAAGTTTTCCTAAGATTTGACCTGGTGACCTAGTTATTGACCCCAGATGACCCATATTTGTACTTGACCGTTATATCATTAAAACAAACGATTTGACAAAGTTTGGTGAAGATCAAATAACTGTGAAATCTACAGTGTTAACATGGTTTTTCATAAGATTTGACCTAGCGACCTAGTTTTTGACCCAAGATGACCCATGTTCGAACTCGTCCAAGATATTATGAAGACAAACATTCTGACAAGGTTTCATGATCATCCAATCAAAACAGTGACTTCTAGAGTGTTCACAAGGTTTTCCAGCAATTTGCCCTAGTGACCTAATTTTACTACAGAAATTACCCATTTTCAAACTTGACCTACATATTATTAAAATAAACATTCTGACAAAGTTTCATGAAGATAAATTCAGAACAGTGATTTCTAAAGTGTTCACAAGGTTTTCCCTAATTTGGCCCTGTTGACCTAGTTTTTGACCCCAAATGGCCCAATATCGAACTCATCCGAGATTTTGTTGATATTAACGTTCTGACCCAGTTTTGCTAAAATTGAGCCAAAAATGTGGCCCCTAGTGTGGTCACAACAAAAAGTTTGACGACGCACGACGCCGGACGGAGAGTGATCCTAATAGCTCACTTTGTCACTTTGTGACATGTGAGCTAAAAACGGCACAGGTAAGAACTAGGGCCCGAAATTAACAAACTATCAAAATGCGAGTAAAAAATGACTTTGAAAGTTCAGTTTATGGCCACTTGCATTTTTCATTTGTGGTTTTAAAGGGTCTGCTCGAAAAAGATTGTTTCCTGTATACCACTAAACACATTAATACAAATATCACTTGGTCCATCAGACAGAATATAACTATAAGTGCAGTTAGCACATGGAAAAAGAAAGGAGACTGCATTCTTCCAAGCCTGTCAAAATGCCACAGTGTGGAACAAGTAGATATTTTAATGAAGATTTTTAGTCTGAACAGTCATGTCTAAAACTTCATTCCTAAATACAATTGTAATATATAGGTCTTTGTAAATGTGTTAGGTCTTGGTTGATAGAAAACAAGACTGATAAATATTCTCACAGTTTCAACCTTTATGGTCTATATATATGTCTTTGTTTTATAACATTATATATGACTCCATCAAAACTGCTGATGACCCCTTGATTTTGGACCAGGGGGTCACAGATGACCCCAAAAAAATCCTGGCTGGCAGAAACACTGTTTTACAATGTCAAGTCAGTTCAGACGTGTGTAATTACTAACAACAACAACTTTCTGTATAAAACAATATATTATTAGGATCGGTGGATAAATCAAGCCGCTAGGGTGTAAACAAGCTAAAATATAGCAAATTTTCAAAGTCAAGGGCCCATAACTCTTGAAGTTCTGATCCGATTCTGCCCATTATCGAGCTTGTCCAAGATCTTTTGGTTATACACATTTACTGAAAATATGATTAGGATTGATGAATAAATGAATGCGCTAGAGTGTAAATAAACTCAAATGTAGCAAATTTTCAAAGTCAAGGGCCCATAACTCTTGGAAGTTCTGGTCCGATTCCGCCCATAATCGAACTTGTCCAAGATATTTTGGTTATACACATTTACTGAAAATATTATTAGGATTGGTGTAGAAGTTATAGTCCGATTTTACCCATAATCGAACTTAGCCAAGACATTGTGGCCATATACATTGTGAGCAAGTTTAATCACGATTCGTTAAGAGCTGCAGATGCTAGAGTGTAAACAAACTAATTGTGGACGGACGACGGACGACGTACGACGGACATTCAACGATCCTAAAAATTCACCTGATGAATCAGGTGAGCTAAAAAACTTGAGACATTTAAAGTTGCATACAAAATCAAAGTACTGAAAGTACTGTCGGACTTGATTTTTACCAAACAAGGCAAAAGAGAGAAATGTGTACCCACATCGTTCGAGCCCATACAAATATTTTTAACACTTAAAATTACGGCCCGATTTTTCATTCATATTGTAATGCAGGTCATATGCATGTAGGTAAATGACATATATGCTAGGGCTTTACTATAGTCGCTTTGCTAAAATTTTAAAATGAAAAAAGCCTGATATTAGAAAGTTTAATGATTAGCACATTAATTGAAGACAATTTAATTCCATTAAAACCTCTTTATTGTACACAAACTAGTGACCAACACTTCAGTAATAATCAAATCAAAAAGGTCCTGACACAGTAGAGTAAGACCTATATGACCTATAGTTAACCCGATGTTGCATGAAATTCAGACATGATTATGTAATTCTAAATAATCTGGCGTAAAAGGAACTCTTAAACTGTAATTTTCAAAAGCATGTATCCAGTAATTTACGTTCGTATTTAGAGACTCAAATTATTATTCGTAAGCCGCAGTTTAAACATTCAACCTTCTATGTTTACCTGACATGAACTCATTCATTAAATCAAACTCCCCACACCTGTTACGCTTTGCTACTAGCCACTGCAGTGAGTGCGTCTATAAATAGCGATTCCGTCATCAAACTAACACTAGTTGGTGTGAATATCACAGAAATACGATTAGATGAGAATTCGCTTTGTAATATTAAGAAATGTTAGAAAGGCACAAAACACATACATCGATGGTAGATTGTTGCAAATGCATGAATACGTCCGTAGAGATGTTTCTGAACTATCGAATGAAAAACGAAAGTAGAACTACTTTACAGCAAGATATTTTATTTGACAGTGAATATGCGGTTTTAATTCTACGCATTTGAACATCTCATGTATCTACCGACAAGCACTTATTTAGATACATGACTCTTTCCATGTAGTTACAATAAAATGGTTTGAAATATATTTAGATCTGACACACTTAATTAGGGAAAGATTCCAGATACTTCTATATAATCACACCATTTAGTTGCATACTATTTCCTTTATGCGGCATTCTTTTAACCAAGCTGTTATGGAGTCCAGCGACAAAATTTTGGTCAACAATTACAAAGGATTTGATTTTGATAAAAATCAAGTCCAAATATATGAATACATTGTTTTACTTCAGTAAGATATTAATTACGATAGAGGCTTTATGCATTTTTTACTACAACATGATAATGATAGGATATATTATTTAAATGGACATTGATTATACTTTCCTCCAATTTACTGCAGAGAATTATACAAGAATTAGTATATGGGCCAAGTCAGTAATTTGTATTGTAGTAATGTAGTATGCACACAGAACTTGTGGACAGAAATTACCTGTCCCATTATTACAAAACAGGCTATAGCATTAGCTTTTCAATAATACAGTAGAAAACCTAACCAACAAGTCTAGAAATATAACTTTGATATACCTGATGTACACAAATGTCACATCCATCACAGAATACCATCTCATTAGTGTCCTCACTGTCTGGCTGAAATATACATAGAAAAATATCAGTCAATTGGTCTAGTTATATAAACAGAAAAATATCCGTTATTTGGTCTAGTTATATATGAATAGAAAAATATCAGTCAATTGGTCTAGTTACTAGTATATAAATAGAAAAATATCAGTCAATTGGTATATTCGTTTTAAGTTTAAATAAAGATCATGACTCTGGCAACTCAAATTTTTGCTGGGACAAAATAAATTGGAAATCACGATATTTCAGCTTCATAATCCATTGTACATTTTAAGTCAGACCATTTAAGGCAAATTTTAGCCTCAAGGTTTTGCTTGTGTTGGATTTAATCCATCTTAAACCCATTGTTTCGCAGAAAGCTGGTCAGGTACCAGTCAGTCATGAAGTTTTACTAACCTAAATCATACAATAAAGATATCAAATTTTAATAAAACTAATACATTGAGTCATGCTCTGATCACTACTACCAGTTGTTAATTGAACTATGAATAAATCTTTTCATGCCTCTTTTCAAAAATACTTGATTTCTTTGAATGCAGTTAAAATATGTGTTCAACTGCCTGATAAACAATTTGCATGCCCGGTCAAAAAAATGAAATAAATGACATTTTTACTTATAACTTAATCTAATTAGTTACCTAATCACCAAAAATGGCCCTTCCCAGATTTTTCATTGGTCTCTTGGGTATTTTTTTCAACACATAAATAGCATTTTGACAGGATTTAATTTAAAAATGAAATATTAGAAGAAAAAAATTCGTACCTACAATCTCACTGAATATTCTCAGGGTAGGGTTACTGCAAACAAACATTTCTATAACGATAGCCTAAAAGAAAAATTTTACTAACTGATTGACAGATTTCACAAACTATATCTTCATCATATTCTATGCCAAGTCCTTCCTCAGTTTTCTTTTTTATTTCCATATTTTCATGACATTGGGCTTCTAATGCTTCGATCACTCTCTCCATTGTCCATTCATGTATCTGTGTATCACCTTTAACATATAAAAACATGTTAACATTCGGTGCAGTAAAAGTTAATAAGATCTAGTAAAATTTGCTCCTTTACAAGACCAATTGTTTGGTGCTTGAAAAAGTTATTTGTAGACTGCAATTATAGGAATTTATATAACTTGATGACCTGATATTAACTATTTACACAGTAGGTTAAATTTGAAACTAGAAATAAAGCTAATCAGAGCTCGACATTAACTTTTTCAAGAGGTAGACAGCAGGACTACCAGCATAGAATATGAGGGAGTCCTTGCAAAACATAGGTAGTCCTCATTCTTGTATATAAAATATGTTTCTCATTCATTTCAATGCCTATTGAGTGTACATTTTACCAGAATGCAAAACATTTATAAACATCAGATTTTCACAAATGTATTGAACAAAGTTATACAGGTTACATCATATCAGATCTAACAAAAGTTTGTTAGTTTCTCATTTTTACATAAATTTATAGAACTCAGGTCACCCAAATTTCAGCCTGATGGGATACCCAGCTTGGAAACCTAAACAGTCCTTGGAGAAAATAGGTAGCCTCAGGCTAACGGACCACTGTTAGTGTCTAGCCCTGCTTAGGCTTACATAGCTTCCTTAAACACCAACAGCTGTAATCCGTTAAGATTACTTAAAAAAGACCAGGCTCAAAATATTTTCCCATTTTGTACCAGTCATAAAAACTACCATTGTAATTTTTATTTTCTTTGTTATTTACAATATGACGACACTAACACATACCAACTTCATCCCTCTGTTCATTCAACAATTTAAGCCAGGAGACATCAAGATCATCAAGGTCATAGCGTACAACCTGTTCTGATAGCTGTGACATACCAGTTAATTCATGTTGACCAAGTTGATAAGTCTCATCTTTTACAGCATGTAAAAACTTTTTTGACCTAAAGATATGAAAGTACACTTCTAGACTGCATGTAAAACACAATCACAACAAATTCTAAATGTTTACTTTTGACAAAAAGATTCACAATAGAAGCAGGATTTTCACTAATTTTTTTTACTAAATTCTACAAAGATTCTACAATTATCATTATATGTTTTTATTTACAATATAACAAGTTAAACTAGATATGTGTCAATAGGACACGGATGCCCCCGCCATTTCACACTGGACACAGAAATTAGTGTTATGTGGCAAATATGTGAATAGAACATAGAGCAGGTTGCTAGGGAATGCTGCCATAGTGGGAGGTAAAGATGACCTAAGGGTAAACACACAACTACATGTACTTTCACTGTTTCAATATAAAGAATGAACGTAAATATTTAAGTGTCCACTATGACCATGACCTTTGAGCAAGCGACACAGTTTTTGCGCATGACACATCGTCTTGTTATGATGAACATTTGTGCCATGTTATTTCAAAATCCAATCATGCATGACAAAGTTCCGTAACACACAAACACATACACACAGACAGGGTAAACACTATATGCCATCCATCATTTCATGGCGGGGACATAAAAAATGCTCCCAAATATTTTAATTTTATTTTTTTGCTAGGATTTTGATGAGTAGGTAGGAGAACTCCAAACAATTTTTGTTCAGCCTCAACAGTGTACCATAAACAATTCCTTATTGTTGTGAAACAATCTATGCCTCCAGCTATCTCATAGTTACCGGTGTGAACAAAAATTCCAATAAATTTATACTCACATTTTGAAATCTCCAGATATTTTAGACTTTTCAGTCACTTCCCTACAAAATACAATAGTAATTAAGCACTAAATTAGCAACACATCACATTAGGGCTGTAACGATTATCCTAACTCTCGGAGTCTGCAATCCATGACAAAAGTTTGGGCACGAATATTCTGATACCAAAGTTGCGCAAGGTTCGCAAACTTACCTTCATCTTTAAAACAACAAGAAATTGAATGAAAATATACACAGAACTACCATTAAATTACCAAACTAACGATAAATTAAGTCCATTGTCAGTTTCAGGATTGATAGCATGACCAGAAAGACGTTGGTACTTGTTAAAGACCGAACTCCGGTATACATACGCAAATTTCTTTTGAGTGCGTGCGTACCCGCTTTAGAGCCGCACTTTTTCAAAACAAAGTTGTAAATTCATTTCATGTTTCATTCAAAAATGTTCTTATATATAGCTATTTTAGGTAAATGCCCCTGGTTTCAATTTGGAGGAAAATCGAAAAATTGATAAAACAGCGCGTATAGCGATAAAATCCAAGTATCCCGAAACGCTTATCTGGGTCACTGCTATGGTGCGGTCATTCAAGAAAATATGCTGGTACAAAATATCTAAGCTCTAGGCCTTGCGGTTTCGGAGAAGAAGATTTTTTTAATTTTCCTATATAAGTCTATATAAATCAAGTGACCCCCGGGGCGGGGCCAATTTTGACCCTAGGGCAATAATTTGAACAAACTTGGTAGAGGTCCACTAGACTATGCTACACACCAAATATCACAGCTCTAGGCATTGTAGTTTTTGACAAGAAGAGCTAATAATGATCAGTTTACTTGATTTTTTAAAAGTAAAATAGTTATAAAAGTTCTTTTGAGATGTTTTACGTTTTATGATAGTAGGTATGAATTACTATGATATGGTCTTATATGATTATGTTTTTTATCTACATATACATAGATAAACGTGAAGGAGCAAGTAAATAATACAAAATGCTTTATTGATATAAAGCTCAGAAGTGATGCAAACCTATCTGCATATTGCATTGCCGTTTCACTCGCAAGTGGGCTGACAATACACAGGCCTACACCACATCTACATTATAATATATATAATAAAAATCTAAGCATATACACAATGACTCATAGCGACACACGAAAATAGGAAATATCAAAATTGTACAACTCAATATAACAAGAGGGCCATGATGGCCCTATATCGCTCACCAGATAAAAAGACTCTTAGAGAAAATTATCATGAGCCTTTGTAAAATTAGGTGACCCTGGGGCGGAGCCAATTTTGCCCCTACGTCAATAATTTAAACAAACTTGGTAGATGTCCACCAGACAATCCTACATACAAAATATGTAAGCTCTAGACATTGAGGTTTTTGACAAGAAGATTTTCATGTTTTCCTATATAAATCATGTGAACCCCAGGGCTGGGCTAATCTTCACCCTGGGGCCATACTTTTAACAGACTTGGTAAAGGTCCACTAGACAATGCTACGCATTAAATATCTCAGCTCTAGGTCGTGTGGTTTCTGACAAGAATATTTTTTTCAATTTTCCTAAAATAAAATAGATTAGGCTTAAATTAAAATTAAGTTTGTTTGTCCTTTACCGACCACCCCGAAAATAATCATTCTCCTATAAAACAGTAGCAGAATAAAGTATTTACTACCAAAAGTGATGTTAATGAACTTATAAAAAAGGTACTCTTTTCCATTGGGAATATGACCAAATTTCGACTATAAAATCGACTAAAAAAATCCCTGCAATAGCTCACCATGAGCACTTTGTGCTCTGGTGAGCTACAAATAAAATTATTTGAACTTAATGTGCAGATAATAAATATACAGTTAAACCTGTGTTAGTGCCCATCTCCAAACAAAGGCCATCCAGTAAATAAAGGCCATTCTTTTAAAATCTATCATAGATCATATAGAAAAAAAATACTTCCAAACGCCACCTGTCAATAGTATGTCTTTCCAAGGGGTGGCCTTCATTCATAGGTTTGACTGTCATTGCAAAAAAAAATACAATAAAACCAAGAACATACTTGAGATTAACACTTCGTAAGGATACATCATTGACTGGAACTTGAACACCTCTTTCCCATTCTTGTCTCCATGGGTCAGCTATAAGAAAATAGTCTTCTTGAGCCAGTGGCTCTGAATCAGCCAGTTTCATGGCACTGATCAAATCTTTTCTAAATAACTGAAATAAATATGTTGGTACTTGTTATATCATTCAGCTTAGAAAGGTTTTAAAACATTGAATCACAGATAGATCTATCTAGAGAATTGAAAACTAAGTTTCTGAAGCATAAATGAAAACAATCCTTCCAGTAATGTATCTTCACATATTCTGTTGGATGGATGAAGCCAAGTTATCGATGTCTAGATGCAATTATGAAAAATTATCCTTTAAATAACTGCCATTTTTTTCCAAAGAATTTTGTGAAAATTTCAATATAAAGGTCAAGTGATAGTACATTAAACCTGGGAATCGCTTGTAACTCGATATTGACAATATATATGTTATAGCAGAGATTATGATGGTGAACAAATTACTGTGCCAACGAAAGGGCCAAATGAAACAAGAGGGCCAAGATTGCCCTTTATCGCTCACCTGTGAACAAAGGCACAATAATTAATGACCAGGTAATATAGTTTCCATCTCGTAAAACTCATTTTTACGTAGATTTTGAGATCAAAACCAACAATGAAGGTATAATACTGTTAAACAAGCTAAAACTTCAAATCCAAGGGCCCATAACACTTTAAGTTGTGGTCCGATTCCACCCATAAATGAACTTGTCCAAAACCATACGGTCATACACATTCATAGTAAATATGATTAGGATCGGTGAATAAATGAAGGCGCTAGAGTGTAAACAAGCTAAATTATAGCAAATTTTAAAAGTCAAGGGCCCATAACTATTGAAGTTCAGGTCCGATTCCGCCCATAATTGAACTTGTCCAAGATCTTTTGGTTATACACATTTACTGAAAATATTAGAGCGCTTGAGTGTAAACAAGCTAAATGTAGCAAATTTTGTAACTCTAGAAGTTATTGTCCGATTTTGCTGTTATCTGTCAATCAGATGACGTATATCATGCTCTCTGGTTAATATTTTACTCACATATATTGAACAGGAATTTCCAAACTTAAGCGTAATATGTCAACAAGGTCAGACTTTATTGCAGTTTAATCCCAATATCGATCTACACACATTGTTTTGATGAAGTTGTGGTGAAACTGATGCTTAGCAATAGCATGTGCTTAGCATGTGATTGATGAATGCGAGCATTTTCATTGGTTGTTTGTTTTCCAAACTGACCTTGACTGGCAAATTAACCTCCATTTAATTCTAGATGTAAACCCGGTTCAATCAATATGTATTGCTATTGACTGTTCGAGAGACTGACAGAAACCTGAGTATCCAATTAATTTGTCAAGATGGAAATTCCAATCATGAAATAAAAAGCTGGCGAATGTTATCAAACAAATGAATCATCGTTGCAGTTAAAACATATTTGTACACTGGTAGCGGAGTTTTATATATGCGGGGTACAGGGGAAAAAATATATCTATTTATAGTCATTACTTAGATTGTTTCTCTTTATTCATTTTAGCTACGTATCTCAGCGCTTTAATCAATAACACCGGTCCACCATTTACATGTAATATTTTTTCACAATGTGAAAATTTAGAGACTTCGATAATGAACAAAAGCAGACAGATTTAAGACTCGTCACTCAGAAGTTATATGCGTTCTGCGGATGCACATAAAATGAAAACATGCATCCATGGTGATATTTTTGCATCCTTGACGCAGGATGCACAGGTAAAAAATCACTGATCCAGTAAGTATCAAACATAAGACATACCATTAGAACCGATTTTCTATAAATACATAAATGGCATATATATTTACACAATGAAGCATTATTAGACAAGCTAGAAATAAACAAATCATAAAATTACCTCAGCAGGTTTATGTGATGATCCTCCTCCACCATACTGAGGTGTCTTCTTACTGGAAGCGGCTAAAAAAATGATGACAAACTTACATTATAATGAACAATTAAAAAAAAACATTTAAACTCGGACATAAAATGACAAAGTTATGACTATTTTTTTGACAAGGAAGTTGTCAGGACTCCAAAATTCCCAATCTGACAAGACCCTAACCCATTCCCAAAGAGATGAAATAAATCACTGAACTGAACTAAGTAGATAAAATCTGGATGTATTTAACATGAACAAGTGAACTTGTATGAACCTTTGCTGACTGGTGTCTCTTTCTCCTTCTCTTCATCATCCTCTTCTTCATTCAAACGTCGGCGCTTTGATCTCCTCTCTAAAATTACAAAAATAGTAACCTGAACTAGAAATGTATACAAGGCAATGACCCTTTACTATACTATAATATTTGTAAGGTACTGTAATACTGTATACTTATTAAGTTATTAGTATGAAGACATTCTCATTTCGCATTCACTGAATTAAGAACGAGTGAATTTAGCAACTACATTAATAAGTAAAATTTGATGAAATGACCAATTTGACAATACAGGGATATGGATATAACATTCTTCTTTCCAGTTGTTGTCAGAGTGAGACGTGTAGGCTGGAAAATCAAGGTTATCTAGACTAGAGCAAAAAACAACAAGTTTACTTGTGACATTGTCTGAATTTGAACCATCAAACTGAACCCCAGGATCAAATTAAATTGGCTAGGATATTCACCAGCCCTACAGGGTTCTCAATAACAGCAGGCTGCATGCCAATTTAGCCACTTAGAAATGTGTTTGGGCCTGTTGGCCACAAACTTATTGAGAACCCTGCAGGTGGTCGCAGGTTCGAGCCCACATTGGGTACATTATTTTCCTCCTATTAGAATCTAATCAATAGTTAAGTTTCTAATACAATTATAGACAGCTTTCTCTTACCTGGACTATCTTCTGTATTTCTTTTACTTTTATTTGGTGGCATAGTTCATTTGCTGAAAAATAAAATGTTTTAAATTTACATACTTCTCAGAAATGCTTGATTCCACATGTTAAGGGCTTTCCCTTGTCCTTTAAAGTTGTCATAAATATGGCCTTCAGACAATGTCAAAGTGTAAATGGGTATATATACGGGGAAGTCAAAGACCAAGGCCCGCTTTGGCTTTGCCCGGCTATAGACAATGCGTACGTTAGAAAAGGTTCAATGTGAATTACAACAATTTCAAATGTATTACCTATCGCCGAAATTCTCTTTTCCAAATCATGGAGGCTGCCATTTTGTTTGGAACAACTAAGTTCTCGTTCTCGTGTTTGCGTATTTTTTTACATCATAACAAAATTAATCACTTATATTTATTTTTTCCTATAATTCTGTTTCAAGAAGTAGAAAGCAAAAAATTCGAAGTTTTTAAAAAAGAAGCTATAGTTAAAACATACAAACGCTATTGGTTAACTGTGTGAAAAGCGTCTACACAATCTGACTAAAGTATTTGATCTTCCTTACAGCAAGATCTGATGACGGCCTATACCAGTTTCTATTTTCAAAAGTCGGAATTTCCATTATCACTATTTATAATTCAGCCAATCGTATAACTGTTACTCGTTTCATGGGTACTTTGGCCGAATGAACTTTCTACCTGACGATGTTATTTAAACGTTAGTAAACGTTTTATTACGTATAACATATTTGTCTGCAACCACTTTTGGACTTTTTTAGTAATCCCGATCGATTCGGCCATAGTAGTATAGAAAATTTAATAAACATGCATGTCACATGGGCGCTATCATTACATTTAGTGGCGTAAGAATATGTGTTCATGATAACTACAAATCAATAGTTTTTTACTGCGGTTAAAAATAGAATCAGATCAGAATTATGAAATTAACACGCTGATTGGCTAGTGGAAAAGGTCACCTCAGGTGACCTTCTATAGGTCGTCTTCAGATCCTCATAGCGTAGCGGGTTTGAGGATATGATTTTAATCAGATTGGCGTCTGCATAAAGTGTGCGCATAGACGCTTGACAGGAAGTAGAATGACGTCACTTTTTGTTTACGCAAGATGCTCGACCAATCCCTACCTAGAGTTGTCGTTCATTTCCAATAGACTCGACTTCCCTGTTCGATAGGCTTAGCCTATTTTCATATTATATACGATCCTGTCTAAAATTTTGTAAAGAGCATAAGTCTAAAAAATGGAGCGAATGCGTGAGCTAACAGGATTCAAGCATAGGGACATGGTTGCACACAAAATTCTTGATAAAATTTCACTGTCAAAAAAAAAATTCTGTCCGTTTCTCACACTAAATATTAACACAAGGGTGGAAGGCTGCCATTTTGTTAGCTACTGGAAGTATACATATTCGTTGTCGTGCGGTACCTTTCCGTAATATATGTACAAAAAGCAATCTCCCGGCAGCAGTTACTTCCCCTGAAAGGGAACAGATTGGACCGCCAGATTTTTTATCTGATTAACGTGTAAACATGTTAATGGGAAAAACGAGTCTGAATACACGCCTACCTCATTAAATTTTGAGAATACACCTTAAAACTTACAAATCATATGCAGGGTTCTAGCTAGGATTTTTTTAAGGCATGTTGCAAATACAAATTTGAGTCACCCGTGAGCGGTACAGTGAATGGCTGAATGTGTGCAAGTGGGGGGGGGGGGGGGGGGGGGGGAGTCCAACAACTTAAGTGGTTCATATTTTAGTGAATTTTAAAGTCAAAAGACAGAACTGTTAAAAAGTGTTATAAATATATAACATATCATACACAAATCAATAGGAATTAAGATACATGTATCAGTCTTGCATGTCCAAATAAATCATTTGTTTGAATCCGAGGCGCCATGGTTTTGACAGGATGCTCTTTTTATGGAAATTGTGAAAGTACATGGAATGTCAAACCATACTGCTCTATCAGGCACGCACTTCTTAGGTCTCCTTTGATAGTACATGTAGTGTTTCTCTATTTAATATGTAAGCACTTACATTAGAACTCCAACTCAGAGATGGTTTTATACTTTAAGTTTATTGCTCAGTGGCTATTTAATAAATGATGTACAATAGGCCTACTATCAGAGAGGCAACTATACAGACGAGTAAATGATAATCAAGTGACTATAAGATTAACTCAATACACTACACTCTACAGTACACATTTGTTTACATTCTGTAGTCATAGTTAGATTGACATCAAATTTTTAGAATATTTTTTCTTTATTTGTATTTTCAGCAATCATAGCATATTTCAAAGTAAGAAATTTTATTGAATCAATTAAACTTTTTATTGACTGAATAAAATGACAACAAACATAACACATTGCGACTACCAAAGTTCAAACCGAAAGTAGAAAATGACATCAGATCATATAAGTTAAACTTGAATCATTTTTTTAAAGCCCTAGGGATATCAACTGCATGTAACTTCTGTTAAAATTTAATAGATAATGATATTTAAGTTACCGTTTTCCGAAACTAACATCCACAGAAACGTATGTTTCCATTTAGGATCTAAAGATTGGATTATGTCAAGATCGGCGTTGCGGATTTCTGATCAGAACTCACATCATGAATGTTATTCCATCGACTCATATGAGTCTCATTTCGTTTTTAATGCTCAAAGATTCCTCGGTGATCGTATAGATCTACGTGCATTAAAAATGTTCAGTCTTAATTTCATGGTTATGTCGCATGATATCAGTAATCATTATTTGCACACCGATACTGTTGATCTAAGCATTTTTCGTTGTTGTTAAATATAAATCATTCGCAGAGGCATAGTAATCATATGTTGCCCAAGAAACGTGTAATCTAGACACACACGATACGTCATCAGCAATGAATTTCATTCCGAAATAAGTTGCTATCACCGAATGACGTCACTAACAGTGGAATGTGTCAATCTATAGTGAGGCAACTGCATAACGGGTTGAAAACAAAATTGTCATTTTAAGATCATTGTGTGTGTACCACAGGTATCATTCATATTTTTAACTTTATGCGAAATATGCATGGCAAGCGACACTCCGCTGACTGCATATAAATAAGAGCTGCATGAATTGTGTAAACTTTCAGAATCATAATTATGATAGCTACTCGTGAAAAACAATGCGACGAAAATCAACATCTTCAACCGGCGCATTTCTGAATGTTTAGTGAAAGCGTGCATGCGATAATTATAAGAAAATCTTGTCAACACTCTTGCTTAAACTTTCACGGTCATAACATCGAGTATTTAGTTGAAACACGTGGTAAGGCAAGGCTACGATTTTGTCAGCGACATGCATTCGAGACTGTCATTGGTTTATTGATATTTGATTGACACTGTTCTTAGTGACGTAACGAGTCAGCACGCGGCACATATTCGGATGTAGTTGCTTTTATAATTGGTTCTGTATACAAGCCATGTCGTATACGTAATTAAGGGATGTCGGTGGAATTAAAGGATGTCGAATATACGACTGTAAGCCTGAAGGCATGTCGTGGACGACATGCGATATTAGGCTGGCTAGAACCCTGATATGTACGATTTATTCAGTCTCATGTACACTGTAATTTGTTTACATTAATCTGACCAATAAATCTAGTGGTCCAATCTGTTTCCTATCACGGGAAGTAACCGCTGCCGGGAGACTGCTTTTTGTACATATATTACGGAAAGGTTTTTTTTGACAGAGTGAAATTTTATCGAGAATTTTGTGTGCAACCAGGGCCAGTATTCAATATACATCTTAAGATTTTTATTTTAAATTAAGTCAAAATTTTTACTTAAGTGTAATTTTTTTTATGGTAAAAGTTTGTAAACCAGTCATCAGAAGTGTGAAAATGAATTCAAGTCAAGTAAACTTTATTTTACAGAGTCGGTTTACAAACATATAACACAAGCTCTATTGAGCTTTTAAACCCGACTACAATGAATTATCATTTTCATAATTGGCATCTTTAGAACAAAGACAAAATCATGTTATTGTGATTTCCTCCTTTATATTAGTACAAAAGAGTTAAGGAAAAAGTCGATTTAAGGAAAAATATACTTTAAGTTAAAAAATTACTTAAGATGCATATAGAATACCGGCCGAGGTCCCTATGGATTCAAGCAGCTGTGATGATTTGTGGCAACATCACACATGTGATGCAGATGAGTAGCAGTTCAGTAAAGTAACACAAGTTGTCATTAAAAATTATAGATCTATGTTTCTATTGAACTTCCTGAAGACCAATAAGGTAAAGATACAGGAAACAATCATTCACAAGCATGTATCAAATAACACAATTCATTTATGGTTAGTATAACATTGTCAATAAGCAAAATGTGAACAAAACTATCAAAGATGTTTTTTTATTTACATCGCGAAAACAAATGACGAACAAATCTGACTGTCGTATTTCTAAACAAAACGGGTACATTTTTTGGGACCGTGTTTCTTTCTATTAAACGGTTAAAAAATGTTATCGTGCAATACTTTCAAGTCTGTAACAAGAAGCAAGCCTCGCAGAGGCACGAAAATGCAAATTATAAACATTCGTGAATATTTCGTTTTACTTTGACACAAAATATTTCGCATTAGGCCTACACCAGATCGGCACGGTAAACAATCATTGAAATAATGCACTGCGTGAGTCAAAACTTTATTTGAATTGAATACCTTCGGTAAAGTGAACATAAAGCAGTCGATGTCAATAAAACTTACTATTAATCTCTACAAAAATATCTTGGCGCCATCCAAAATGGCGAATTTAGCATTAATTTTAGGTCTCACGCGAAATTGTGTTATTAAACGAGAGTAAAGGTTGAATTAAAATCAACATCGCACGGTCCGTTAAAAGTACGGGAAACGATTTTGTGGGGACGGTATACTATACTTTGCAGGCGAATTCTGCAGGCAATATAAACATTTAGAGGGATTTTGCAGGCAATATACACAAAGTTTGCAGGCACTATATTTGTGTACTGACTCGTATATGTGACGTTATGTGAAATTCATGAAATTAAAATTGTGTTATATGAAACGAAATTAGAAGAATGATAACAAATTAAAATCAAAGTACTGAAAGTACTGTCGGACTTGATTTTTACCATACGAGGCAAAAGAGAGAAATGTGTACCCACATCGTTCGAGCCCATACAAATATGTTTAACATTTAAACTTACGGACCGATTTTTCATTCATATTGTAATGCAGGTCATATGCATGTAGGTAAATGATCGACATGTACGCTAGTGCTTTACTAGTCCATTTGCTAAAATTTTAAAATGAAAAATGCCAGATATTGGAAAGTTTAATGATTAGCATTGTACACAAACTAGTGACCAACACTTCAGTAACAGTAAATACAAACATTGATTCTTCTGGTACATCGTCGCCTTGAACACAATCAGGGTCACTCAAATCAAAAAGGTCCTGACACAGTAGAGTGAGACCTATATGACCTTAGGTTAACCTGATGTTGCATGGAATTCAGACGTGATTATGTAATTCTAAACAATCTGGCGTTAAAGGAACTCTTAAACTGTATTTTTTAAAAGCACGTATCCAGAAGTTAATTTACGTTCGTATTTAGCGACTCAAATTATTATTCGTAAGCCGCAGTTTAAACATTCAACCTTCGAAGTTTACCTGACATGAACTCATCCAATAAATCAAACTCCCCACACCGGTTACGCTTTGCTACTAACCACTATAATACGTCCGTAGACTATCGAACGAAAACCGAAAGTAGAACTACTTTTACGGCAAGATATTTTGTTGGAAAGTGGATACGCGGATTTAATTCTACGCATTTGAATATCTCATGTATCTACCCGCCAAGCACTTATTTAGATACATGACTCTTTCCATGTAGTTACAAAAAAAAATGATTTGAAATATATTTAGATCCGACACACTTAATTGGGGAAAGATTCCAGATACTTCTACATAATCACACCATTTAGTTGCGTACTATTTCCTTTATGCGGCATTCTTTTAACCTAGCTGTTATGGAACAGAACAGAACATATATTTTATTACTTGACTTGAGCCAAGGCTCATCATCATTTACATAATATAACCAATATGAAAATAGGCTAAGCCTATGGAACGGGGAAGTCGAGTATATTGGAAAGGAACGACAACTCTAGGTAGAGATTGGTCGAGCACCTTGCGTAAACAAAAAGTGACGTCATTCTATTTCCTGTCAAGCGTTTATGCGCAAACTTTATGCAGACGCTTTTCACAAAGTTTACCAAAAGCGTTTGTATATTTTAAATAAAGCTTCTTTTTTTTAAACTTTGAATATTTTGCTTTCTATTTCTTGTAAACAGATAGGAAAACATAAATATAAGTGATTAATTATATTACGATGTAAAAAAATATGCCAACACGAGAACGAGAATTTAGTTGTTACAAACAAAATGGCGGCCAAAATGGCGGCCTCCATGATTTGGAAATGAGATTTTCGGCGATAGGTAATACATTTGAAATTGTTTTAATTCACATTGAACCTTTTCTAACGTACGCATTATCTATAGCCGGGCAAGGCCAAAGCCCGGGACCCGATTTGCGGGCCCCGGTCTTTGACTTCCCCGTATAAATATATACATAATTTACATGCGACATGGGAGTAAACATAAATAAGTTGAAACAAAACAGAGGTTTAGGAAACTAAATATACAAATTATCATTTATATATAAGCAAAGTATGCAGACATAATATATAATCAACACATCAAAGAGAAGTTAACTAGTCATGTATGAAGATCTTAACAACAGGGCTTCTTTTACATATTTCGCTAAGTTAAATAAAACATTTTTATTATCAGATGTTAAAAGTTCAAAAAATTTGTACATGGAAGGTCTTACATAGAAATATCTCTTAATGTATTTTTTACGTAATGATAAATATTTTGGACAAATGCAAATAAAATGAAACTCATCTTCTAGATCTGACTTATCACAAAAAATACAAATTCTTCTTTCACGAGGTATGAAATTATTTGAAGTTCGGCCTGTTTGTATCATTAAAGGATGCACAGATAGTCTTAATCTACAAAAATAAAATCTAAGGTCTTTCGGAAGAATATCAAGATAGATTTCATAACAAAATGTTTTAAAATGCTTGTAATTACTTAAATCTGAGCTTTTATCAATATTAGTAGCCCATTCTTGTATATAGCAATCTAGAATTCGATTTTTAAAAATCAAAGGGAACTGTTTAGTATCCACAGAAAAATTTAGATCAAAGACATACGAAAATCCATAATTATCAAGTAAGGGTTTAACATTGTATACCCAATTTTTATAACCATTATGGCAATCATCTAAACTTTGCAAATACATTGTTTTAATAATATTATTGTCTGAATGTTTAATCTTAGACCAATACTTGATAATACCGTGAAAGGTACAGTGGATAACGCCCAAGTTCACCATATATTCCTACTATACATGTATTCTTTTTAACATTTAAAAGACGACGACAAAATTTTAAATGTATCCGTTCAATTTCTTTGGATTTAGTATATCCCCATATTTCTGATGCATATCCAAGTATAGAGCCTACAAAAGAATCAAAT
This sequence comes from Lutraria lutraria, assembly GCA_964023205.1. Taxonomy (NCBI): domain Eukaryota; kingdom Metazoa; phylum Mollusca; class Bivalvia; order Venerida; family Mactridae; genus Lutraria; species Lutraria lutraria. The sequence continues at coordinate 49,126,139 of OZ026833.1, forward strand.
AATTGACATAAAATTTTCGGACTTAATTCGAATTTTTTACAATTGAACAACAAAAAATTTAAGGCTTTTAAAGCTTTACCAGTTAAGTGTTCTTGATTTAAAGCAAAATTACCAGTATAATTAAAAATCGTGCCAAGATAATTAAAATTATCTACAGTTTCTAAATATTGCCCTTCATAAGACCATTTTTCAGAAGATAACAATTTACCGCGCTTTCTGAATACCATAATCTTCGTTTTTATTGTATTGACTTTTAAACCCCAACTGTTACAGTACGTTTGTAGTAAATCTAAATTGGTTTGGAGCTCTGACGGAGATTCGGCTAAAATTGCCATATCAACAGCAAATAAAAGAAGAATTAAAATAACATCATTAAATTTCAAACCAGAATCAACTGGCGATTGCAAATAGAGCTCTAAGTCTTCAACGAATAAAGAAAATAATAAAGGGGACATAACTTCCTCTTGTCTTAAACCGACCGCGTATTGGAAATAATCTGAATATTTAGAGCATGATTTAACACATGATTTTACCTTGTCATACATATCACGGATAATTCTCAACATTTTACCTTGAATACCCATACTATACATTTTATACCAAAGTGCGTTACGATATATACTATCAAAATATTTCATCATGTCAACAAAACAAACATATAATCTTTTATTTTCGTTAAGATATTTTTGTATTAAAGTGTTAAAACGAAGATAGAATCCACTGTAGAATGTCCTTTCCGAAAACCAAATTGAGAATCGGAAATAACATTATTGGTTTCACAAAAAGATTCAATTCTTTTATTGAGTATAGTAGTAAAAAGTTTCGAAAAACAACTAACGAGAGTTATACCACGGTAATTATTAACATCTTCTGTATTACCTTTCTTATGTAAAGGAATTATAACACCTTCGGTCCATTTTTTCAGGATAATACCCAGAATTCAAAATAGCATTAAATAAGTCACAAACATGTTGTCCAATAATATCAATACTTGATATAAAATACTCATTCATTAAAAAATCATTACCCACAGCTATACTGCGTTTTAACAATTTGACAGCAGAACGAATTTCTTTCAATGTAATAGGGCAATCAAGTTCTTCAAAACAGCATGAAGGATCGTCAAAATTATGATTGCTACAAAATTTTTCAGCATCATCATTATAACAATTAAAAACATCATTACCAAGTTTGGAGAAATAGTCCTTGAAGACATCCACTGATATATTATTATCAGTTCGTGACTTCTATTTAAAATAATTCCAAAATTGCTTCGGATTGCATTTTTTTAATTTTTCAATTTTTGTCATTTTTCTTCTGTAGAATTGTTTCTTTTTTCTACTTATTACTCGTTTGTATTCTTTCTTACGTTCATAAAGGAATACCCGGCTAGGAACTGATTTATTCGCATTAAAAACACTCAGAGCATTCAAATATATATTCCTAGCGTTTATACAATCAGAATCAAACCATTCTGAATTTTTTACACATGACTTGTCATTAAAATTTACATCAGTATTAGGATAAAAGACTTTAGAAAACAATGGATCAGCCACATCACGTATAACTTGTGTGAAATCATTCAATGCATCATTAATCGAGTTTCTATCTGAAGAATTGATATTATGTACTGTTTTATTTAAATCCGACAACCGCGTAATCAAGCCAGAGCGAAAGCTATTTACGTGCTCACCGTTCCACTTAAATTTAATCTCACCTGTGGTTTCATGGTCAATAATACACGTATTACAAGGTACAGTAAAACTAAGAGGACAATGGTCACTCCATTCATTCAAAGAATGTATGGTACAATTATCTATGAATGAAAAATTGTGTTCATGAGTTAACAAATAATCAATTACAGACATGCCTCTAGAAGATATATATGTGTAACTGTCGGTATTACCAACTCTACCGTTAATAATGCGTAAGCGAGAAGATTTACATAAATCTAATAATTTCGTGCCGTGTCCATTACTCACATTATCAGTTGAGGCTCTGTCAAGAGTTCTATCTGGTGTATAATCAACATCGTCAATAAAAGAATTACATAGATCATGAACAATATAATCAGGTTTCTTACCGACACGACTATTGAGATCACCAATAATAAAAACAGAACCAAATTGCTCATATATACTCATTTTCTAGAGTATCAAATAAATCAATATTTACAACATCGTATGCTGGCGAATCCTCACACCAAATATATGCACCACAAAGATAAATATCATCAGAAAGATTGAAAAAAGTTTTATCAAGTCTTATCCAAATAAGAGTATCAGAGTGATTTTGTATAACTTCAATACCATCCTTGATAGTGTCCTTGTAATATAGTACAATACCCCCGCTGACTCGCCTAGCATTACGGTGTTGAAACTTTCTGTAGAAGTTCAAAGAATGGTAACCACATAGATCGGAGTCCAGCGACAAAATTTTGGTCAACGATTACAAAGGACTTGATTTTGATAAAATCAAGTCCAACAATGAATTCATACTTGTTTTCTCCTTTTTTCAAACTTGATTTTTATGATTATGTCATATTGAATTTATATATATGCATATATAACTATAACTTATTTTGTATGATTCATCCATGGACACCTATAATTTCTCATTTATTGCATAAAAAACAGTCTTGGATGCCTAAAAGTGGGACCGCTTAGTCTTTTTATATAATATATATGTATATATATACTGGATACAACATGATGAAATGACAAACATAATAAAACAAAAACATCTCTCTTACATTAGAAAAATAACAACATTAAATATCTAAATATACCATCATTTTTGCAATATTGGCGTTCCTAATTGACCCGTGTCAATCAATGCAAACTACATAATTATGTTTATTTTACAACTTAAAATCAAAGAAAAAAGCTGACAATTTTCTGTTCGATGTCTTCAATATCATTTTAAAAAATGACAAAAAAAAAAGAGAAAAAGTTTCATTAAAAAAATATTTTTATGTTATCATGCAACATATCTTAATACAATTAAAAATATCATTCTGGGGCCAACCTGACTTGGGGCCAATTTGACAGTAATAGACTTGTTCGTTTTCCTGAGTTAGAATGAGTATTACGATTTCGGTTTAGATAAATATTTTACAAGAGTTTTGGTACATGTATACGAATCTTACTTGGAATACGAAAAGTCAAATGTGCATAATATTATAAAAAAATAAAAACAACGAAAAATGTGTTAATGGTCGTAAAGCAGTACAATGTATTAATTAAGTGTATACATTTTTGCGCCAAGTGTATATATAGGCTGCACTTTTTTAAGCTCTTGAAAAATTGAGCTAAATAAACAGAAATACTGCTTGTAGACTTGTGCAATTTGTCATGATGATGCATGCTTGTGTAATAATTGGATTTATATGCTTGAATTTGGTATTTTTAGTGTGGATTTGTGATAATTTCGATTTTAAAAACGAAATTGGAGATTCATTTGGAAATTCATATCAGTGCGGGGAACGAATTAAGAAAGGAGTTAATATTCATATCATAACCTTCGAACTCTGCCTAAGGCTATCCCTATTGTTAAAACCTTACCAGTAATGCAGAGAAAAACATCTGGACAGATCATCAACAAAAACCTGATATATGTACCTATATGTAACCCCCTTAATAATGTGAAAGGTCACACAAATATTAAAATGTGTTGTTTTAATTCAAGGTCTGTTAAAAACAAAACATCATCAATTTGTGATTGCATACTCGCAAACAGATTTGATTTGGTTGCTGTAACTGAAACATGGCTTGGGTCGTCGTTGGACAAAGCATGTGTTAGTGAACTTGTACCTGATGGCTATCAAATCAAACATGTCCCTCGTTCTGGTAGACGGGATGGGGGTGTTGCAGTAATATACACAACTGCTATTGATCTCCATATTGTTGAATCCAGTCGAAACAATAGTTTCTCAAACTTTGAATACATGGACTGCAATATTGTCATCAACAATTACTCACTTCGCTTAGCAGTAATTTACCGGCCACCACCCACCCGTGAAAATGGTTTAAGTGCTAGTGTTTGTCTTGACCACGAATGGCCAATTTGTATGGCAAGATATGCAACAATACACAAGAACACTATCATAACCGGTGACTTGAAATTCCATTTAGATAAAACTTTGGATCGAGAATCTGTCAAGTTTATGAGTATCCTTGAAGCCTGTGGTATGAAGCAACATGTTAGTGGGCCAACACATATAGGTGGACACACTCTAGATATTGTTATCATCAGACATACATATAACATAGTATCTAAGTTCTAGGGCTGTCCCGATATGGCTGCGTACCGGTACGTACCGGTACAGTGCTGAACGATATGCATATCGTATCGGAAGGTCTCGTATCGGCCGTATCGTGATTTTGTATTAAAAAAACTCTTAGAATGTTGAACAACTGAAGTAAATTTGCGAATTTACTATCGTATCCTTGTCGACAATGCTTACTCAACTAATATCCGGGATTCCATACTCTATTTATAGACATTATTTAGCAGCGTGAGGTAAAGCTGGACAACGAATTCGATTCGAGTACTAGTACTAGTATTCAGATTATGTCAAGTAGAAATTGACTTATAATTTGTATTACGCCACCATGTAATTTTACATTAAAATATGGCAGCATTTTGGTTTGCCGATTATTGAAACACGCACGTAGTTGTCTGTAAGAAGTGTCAACGCGATGTCAAGACTATCAACCTTAGGACAAATATATCTCACCATCATGTAATTAAATATTCTTTATTAATATAGTATTGTTTATCAATTTGACAATCATAACCCTTATTCTTTAAACAATGTTACGTAGCTATGTTCTATTCTTGATATAAGGTCATTAATGGGACAGAGATTAAAACTTGCTTCTGTTATAATATTTCTCATAATTATTTTATTTCCACAAAATCAACTAACATATAAAATTATGTGAATCAAATTGACGACTTTAAGTACAAGACAATTTTAGTTTTCCATCTTTTTAACAGTTAAGTTTTTCTACCACCAAACACCACCAAAAGTATGCAGAGTTGCCCCCAAAAAAACACTAATATTACAACGTCATTACTTTGAAATATTTTTATATCGTATCCTTGATATCACATATCGCTAGTACCGTATGGCAGGCAATACGTACCGTTTCGGCTAAGATCTGTATCGGGACAGCCCTATATCTAACCAGCAGATCCAGGCCTATCGGATCACATGGGTAAATCGGTATGCAGTGTCATTCAATGTGTTGGCAGCAAAACCTGCTCCTGTCAGTAATACTGTATCGTTCAGAAAACTCAGTTCTATAAATGTTGACCTATTTACATTATTGAGTCAGATGTCCTCTGTTAGTTTGCAATCAAATGATTTTAATGATCTTCTCGATGCCTATACATCTGAATTATCATCTCCTGTTGATAAGCGTGCTCCTTTATGTACAAAAACAATTGTGTTAAGACCATCGTATCCCTGGTACACTAAAGAATTTCATGAACCCAAACATTTGAACCGCAAACTTGAACGTCAATGGCGTAAAACTAAACTCACAGTTCATCATGAGATATACCCCCAGCAGTGTGCTACAGTTAACGAATTACTTAGAGCGGCAAAAAATAATTATTACTCTGATAAAGTAGCGTCGTGTGGTTGCGACCAGAGAAGTTTGTTTAAAATAACCAACCGCCTACTAGGTTTTACGAATGAGGTCATTTTACCTTCCATTCTTAAAAACAATATAGACCAGTTTCGAACCTACCATTCATTTCCAAGTTTCTAGAAAAGGTAGTTGATATTCGTCTCGAACAACATTTGACCTTAAATAATCTTCACGAAGAACATCAATCTGCGTACAAACAACTTCACTCAACAGAGACTGCTTTACTCAAAGTGCAAAATGATAGTCTTCGGTCTTTAGATCAAAATAATATGACCATTCTTGTACTTCTTGACTTATCAGCGGCCTTCGACACAATTGATCACGAAACACTTTTCCATCGTCTTGAGCATCACTTTGGAATCTCAGGAAAACCATTGGCTTGGATGATATCATATCTTTGTGATCGTCATCAAACAGTGTGCATAGATGGCAAGTTGTCTAAACCAGTGCTGATGAAATACAGTGTGCCCCAGGGATCAGTTCTTGGGTCCAAAAATTATATCATGTACACGAAACCAGTAGGTTCGATCTGCAGAAATCATAGACTCAACCACCACTTCTACGCCGATCACTCTTAGTTGTACTGATTCAAACCAATTGACAAGGTCTCTTGCAATGATGCAATACGTCGAATTGAAGGCTGTCTTAATGATATTGTGTCATGGATGCATGGTAACAAGTTAAAACTGAATGCGGATAAAACTGAATTTATTTTGTTTTCATCTAAGAAGAATTCAAGGCCACTCAAAGACTTAACCACAAACGTTAGAAATTCAGAGATCAAACCATCAACTTGATGTAAGAAACCTTGGCGCTCTACTGGATTTCAGGATGGACATGGAACAGCATGTGAACTCTGTTTGTAGATTATGCTATGCTTATCTAAGACAAATAGGTCGTATCAGACAATACCTTACCATGGATGCAACCAAAATCACTTGTAAATTCCCTAGTTACTTCAAGACTTGACTACTGTAACTCACTATTAAATGGACTACCAAAGACTATTTTGAATAAACTAGAGACTGTTCAAAATACAGCAGCACGCCTAATCACCAGGACCTCCCGTTACAGCCACATCACACCAGTGTCATTGGCTACCGGTACAATGCAGAATTCACTACATGTATACAGAAAAGAGATCTTATAAGAACAAAGAATACACTTTTTATAAACAAACAAGATCGCAATCCACGAATCTCAGTCGCACGCGATTTTTCTTTTTGATTAGTGATTACCCGAGTACTCAAATTATCACCCCAGCTCTAATAATTCCTTGGATGAACGATTAGAAAATTAGGAGAATCATGTGATTGTTCTTTTACGCCGGTCCTTATAAAATTCCGGATCCACACCTGATATGTCAATTCAACATTCTACAAATAGCGACAGCGTCTGTGCGTCATCAAGCTAACACAAGTTGATGTTGGTAGACTATTAGCGGGATAAATAAAGCGTACTTTTCGACAAATTAGTGCAAATTTTCATACAAGCACCAAACTTGGTATGATGATGCCTACATGTGTCGGGGTTAAATTACATATGTTTTGTGCCAATTCCTGGATGCTGTTTTCTAAGACACTCTCGAATAGAATGTGTTCGATCTTTATCTTCCTATTTAAAAGCAAGGACAAGAACCGCTCGTTGATCAGGTATAAACAGTTGTTTGTAAAGGATTCGAACAAAATTTCAAGCAACTTCCATAACTTTTTAAAGATGGATAATAACACAACGGAGCTATTGAATTTGGCTACAGATTAAAGCACCTGATGCTATATTTGGGACGAAAGACCAAAATATGATTAGCAACACTGAGCACTACGTAACTATATTGACCTCATGCACCCATGAAGATGGTGTCACTAGGATATTTTGCATATGAAACACACTGTGGATAACGACTTGAAAAAGCACGTGGTGAGGGATTCTGACACAGACATTATTGTTCTTTCAGTGTCTGTTTTCAAAAAAATCAATACTGGCACTATTTGGATGGAGTTTGGTAAAACAAAAGACTTCAGTTGGTTTCCGACGCATGAAATTGTCGAAACAATTGGGCAAAAAGTTATATAAGTTCTTCGATTTTATAACGCATTTACCGGGTGTGACACCGTGTCGGCTCTGCTTGGAAAGGACAAAAAGACTTGGAATGTAATGTCCATATCGGTATGCAGCCCTCCTCACAATAAATCCGGATGACTTCTTTCCTGTAACAATTAACTAATGTATGCCTAAAATAGCACTAAGGCAAATGGGTCACGATATATGTACCACTACAACTAGAGGTGGGGGGGGGCATTTTACAAAATTCGTTTGAATTTACTTATATGTATGTATAAACATACTAGACATGTTATGAAAACGAGCTAAGATAGTATAATCCATTGGTATTGAGATTTTTGATAACAATTTCTGTGATTGAAATTATATTTGGCGGCCATTTTGAAAACTTGGCGGCCATCTTGAATCGAATCACTTGAACTTTGGCACACACCCTAAATCGTTTCTACATATCATTCCCATCATGTGTGCAAAATTTGATGCTTGCATGACAATTTGCACTATGTTTTCGTTATTTACCCCGCTATATAGTGACTTGGGTGTACTGTACATTGGTATTTTTTATGCTTACATCGACTTCTAAAGCATATAATGAAATGTTTCATACACATATGAATAATATAAACTTACCCTAGAAGTAACTAAGATGTGATCATCTACTGTCAAACTCCTGCCATCTAGCACACAGCCACAACAAAACTGATTTACTGCTTCCATCGATTTGTAAGCTTTCAATTCCTCAAATGTATAGGCACTTTTAGTGTTTATCAAATAATTAACAACGTCAATATAAGTGACAGGAGGAAGACATTTCAAGTCATTCTTACTGATTTGATACGGATCTTTGTCATCTATCAACAATATATTCTCCTCATATCTTCGCCTAGAAACACTATCTAAACCATCTTTGTATGTCTTCTTCGGAGGCTTATCACACTTACAATATTCCTGAATTGAGTGAATATAGTGACATGATTACGAACTGTTTTGATGAGATTAGAGTATCTAAAGATGAAAAAGTAAATAAATATGGGGTTGTGCTTTTAAAATTCTGTAAGTCACATGCTTGTTATATTGTTAATGGTCGTTTCGACTCTGATAAAAACATTGGGACTGTAATGACTGTAGTATATGTGATTATTTTATAGACTTACAACACCATCAAACACTTGCAAGATTTCAAAATCATGAATAGACCAGAAAGTGACCATTTACCAGCATAGTATGTTGATTCTGTAGTTAGTGATTAACTTGATAGTACATGTAATAATATGGTCAATGAAAGTATTCAGTCTGATGATTGGATGTATGACTTTAATTATGAAAACAACATTGTATATATGAATAACTTGCCTGAATATATTAAGTCTAGCGAAGGTGACTTATTTGACCAAATGTTACGTGACCCATGTACTTCAATAGATGATGATTTAAATTGTTTTCAAACCATGTTGATTGATAATAGTTAACAATTTTCGTCTTTGAAAACAAAGCAAAATATCGAAAAAGAAAAAAATGATTGGTTTGATAAAGAAAGTAATATACAAATGTATTTAAACAAAATTGCATCAAATGTTTAAGAAAAATATTGACCGGCCGACGTGTAGGTGCTCTATTAGATTATCAAAATGATAAAAAGAAATATCAAATACATGCAGAAAAAAGAACAAAATGAACATGAAAAGAAATATGCAAATAAGCTGAATTCTAGTTTATACAATCATAAGTTGTTTTTGAAAGAGATTAGAAGTGTATGTATAAAAAACATGTGGAGCCAAACACATGTATTTCCAATGAATCTTGGTATGATCATTTTAGTAATGAAAGCGGTTTTCGGTATTTTGTAGCGGAAATGTTAATCTAGGGAACCGTGCCTCAGAAGTTTGATACTTGTTTTCATTTTTTATCTATGGCGTATTACGTAATAAACAGCGGGGTTTTGGGTGCGGAATTTCTTTAAAGTCAAGTATCTAACGAACCGAGGACATTATAAAAGAACTGAGGCACGGTTCCCTGCATTATACATGTACATTTATAGTGATTTTAAGGCTATTTGTTGTAATATATGCCTAAATACAGAGTAGTTATCGTTGTTCACGAAATCGAAAATTACGTGCGGTATTGGTTTATAGAAGACCAATCAAATGTAATATTTGTTTCAAATCACTTGCGATGCACTTTAAACAGTGGGTTTATTTTAGTATATAATTATGGTTTAGTTTTTAAATCTATAAATTGGTGAAACTTGATTTGACCTCACATCCACGTCAGATACATTAAACATATAAACGTCATATAGACTACAAACTTCTATTCTATTTTTAGTGCTGGAAACTACTTGCTGCATTATAGATTTATACTTTATACTGTACAGTATAATACTATATTATTATGTAACAGAAGGTACATTAATTATTACAAATACAATGCTGTGTTTTGTTGTGCACTATCTTTTTTTAATCATCAAAAATTAACAAAACATTAGTAGATATTTATTGCTTGAACTGTGCATCTATCATTTGTCTTCATAAAGGTTAAATAAACTATTTAGCTGTTTGTGCATCTATTTTTATTAACAAAGGAAATGTTCATATGTTCAAATATCAAAAATCTTGAACAGTTAATTTTGTTATAAAGTGAAAAGATGAATACCATTATTCAACTTAGACTAAATAATTATGTTGTAATAGGGTCCGATCTGAAGTAATAGAAAGTCACCATTTGGATTTGATTGGGACGTTTATCGTCTGCTCCGGTTAAGCGAAACGCTCTGTCTGTACAGACTAGGTTGCACAATTAGAATTAAGACTTTCAATAGTTACTGTATAGGTGCGGTCTGATCTCAAAGCATCTAGCGTTCACTGGAGTTCTTTTAATATACATGTACATATCTTTATTATGTCTGTTAATTGTATATATATTCAAATGCCATTATATCTATTACTAGCAAATTTTCAGATTTCAATTGTATTGAACTAAAGTTACAGGACATGGTCCTGGAAACATAATGATTTCACAACAACATGTTTACTGTCGTTAGCTCCCCAACAATTCTGGAAAAAATGTGATTAACATACCTAATTAGTAATTACCCCAAACTGCCCGCATCTGTCAGTAGTAGATTGTTTCAAGATCTATGATTTTGGTAACTACTGAATGTGGTAGGTGCTTCTTTGTCCTTTCTATTAGCCGTGAAGATTTGAGGATCGCACGGTTTGAATAGAAATGTAAACAAGTACTCGTATGTATGAGTATCTTCTCAGTTATATAACGAGTAAGAAAACCACATCCATCAGAAAGTTTATGATCTGTGAACGACTTGATGTTCCATGTATGACTGATATAAACATGTGATAATTCAATATGTTTTATCAATATCTACTCTGAAAAGAAAATGTCCATAAAATATAGATATGTTTAGATATTTTCATCACGTGGGCGTTGCAACAAATGTACTGTTGGTGGGGGCTATGTCAATACTAAATACAAATGTACATGTAACACTAGATACAAGGGCTGATCCAGAATTTCGCCTGACGCTGTATCGCAAATTACCGGTATGTCGTTGCACCTTTACTTTTCAAAGTATCCTCCCTCCCTTTGCATGAATGCATTTTGTTCGTGGCGGCGAACCCAGTCCCTGAATGTACTGACATAACGCACCCAGGCAACAGATGATATAATTTCTCTGGAATATATATATAAAGTCACTTGTTCGAGCCGTTAAATGTGTAGAGAAAATTTATGGCATAAGATTATTACTTGCTAGAACGTGATGGTATTTATTGTGAAGCGTTACTTCATTTCATAGTTTATTACTTTATCAAACTGTCGAACCATTCGCCACTTTTCATTGTTGTCATTTTCAATTAATGTCGTCTCAAAGTTGAACTATTTATGAATATGTCATGCTTGAAACTATCTTGATTAAATGATCGGCGGAAAACAAGCGTGCACAGTCTGTCCATTAATCAGGTGTATAATTGATTTGTCTGTGTGTACAGATCGGATGTTAAACATGGATGGAAGTGTAAATACCCGGATGTTTGGATTGACTGATTACGTCGTATTCGGGTGTTTTATTTTTGTCAGTTTGTTGCTTGGAATATTTTTTGCAATACGCGACAAGCGATACAACACAGTTGCCAACTATTTTCTAGGGAACAAGAAACAGAAGGCTTTGCCATTAAGCATCTCTTACGTGGTAACATTTATGTCTTCAATTATATTCCTTGGAACACCGGCGGAAGTCCATCTATACGGTTTTCAATATGCAGTTCAATTACTTGGCGTGTATTTAGGGTTCATTTTATCTGCAGTAATTGTTGTACCACTTTACCATCCTCTTGAAGTGACTTCTTGTTATGAATATTACTATTTACGGTACGGTTCTCATCTTGTCCGTTACCTTGGTGTAACACTTGGAACAATGTTCTATATATTGTACATGGGAACTGTTTTAAATGGAGCAGCGCTGGCATTGAAATCTACAGTCGGGTTACCTACATGGATGTCTATTATAATATTTTCTTTAGCGTCGATAACATACACGTCTCTTGGAGGGATAAAAGCTGTAATCTGGACTGACGTTTATCAGTCAGTCATCATGCTTGCAGGAATTATCACAGATATGTTATATACAAAATTTTATATTAGAATAGGCTTTTCAAGATAATTGCTGTGACATGATCGTGAAATTTTCACGATGTCTTTACATTTTATACGTTATCAAGTAGACGGCAAAAATATAATTAGATATCGTCATTTTGATTGTTGATTTGAATTTTTATTCCTTCGTCGGTACTTAAAAGTAATATCCTTTTACACTGTTTGAAAACAGGTTGCAGTAAGATGAGGAAGGACTGTAGATGTCTATTTTGTTAGGATATTACCTATCGTATCTTTGTACTGGTATTGTATTTCATTTGAACATCAATAATAAATTATTGACTTTTTCATTAAATTCAAATTGTGTTATTAATCATACGACAAGGCAAGTATATAAGGTCATTTTGTTGCTGTATATTTATTGCGTTTCTGAACATAATTGCGTGGCAAGTTATATAATTTCAAATTTCATTATCAAAATAAATATACTGTGACAAATTACATTGTATGCACACATTATTTGTTTTTTAAATGAAACCTCTTGATATTCTTATATATTTCAGTGCTCATAAAGACTTTGATTAAAATTGGTGGAATACAAGGCCTAGCAAATGTCGGAGAGGACAGGCTAAATATGTTTGATTTCAATTTCGATCCTACAGTACGGCATACATTTTGGACATTAATCCTCGGTTCATTTCCTCAATTCTTTTATGTAGCAATGACACAGGCGGGAGTTCAGCGAATACTTTCAACACCAGATACAGCCACTGCGAAAAGAGATATATATATTGCGGCACCTGTATTTTGTGTTGTGTGGCTCTTAAGTATGTTAGAAGGTTTATCAGTGTTTGAATATTTCAAACTAAAGCGCTGTGATCCTGTTTCGTCAGGACAAATTGAAAATCCAAACCAGATAATACCATTTGTCATGTTAGAATTGTTTCATAACTATCCAGGGATACCAGGATTGTTCATTGCTGCTCTTGCTGCGGCATCTTTAAGTACAATATCTTCCGGGTTGAGTGGATTAGCCGCTGTTGTCTCAATGGACATTTTACGAGTTTTAAGACCTGATCTTGGTGATTCTTCCGTGACAAATATTTCTAAACTCTTCGTTGTCTTAATCGGATTGATATCCATCGCAGTTGCGTTTACATTGTCTAATGTCGAGGGTCCATTAGGACAAATTATGGTCGGCTTTACTGGAGCAGCTGCTGGTCCTGAAACAGGAATGTTCCTTGTTTCTGTTTTCTTTCGCCGCAGTCGACCAAAGGCAGTTGTAGCGGCAACTTTTGGCGTCTTTTTATTCAGTATGTGGTTGATTCTTGGTCAAACATTCTCTTCTGGGATTGGACAAGCTCAATATTTACCACTTGGTCCCACTGATCAATGTTCCATTTCTGGAAACTCCACATCCGTGACAAATACCTACGTTACCAAGAATGTAACTGGTTCATTCAGTGTAGTTTCAACAATCATAACTACGCCAAACACAGGTTTTCCACCACCTTCAACATTTACGGTAAATGACCAGGGTAACATATCGATACTAGAAACAATGTACTCAATATCATACATGTATATCCAATTACTTGGTACTTTGTTAACAATTATATTAGCAGTAGTAGGTAGTTTATTGGCACAACCAAAGCAACTAGAAGTTCTGAATGAACAATGTTGTTTGTCATTAAAGATTCTCATCCCGCCAATATTCAGACGGCAAAGAACACAACTCGTAACCGAAACAAACGGACACACTGATCGTACATGTGAGACGGAGTCTATGCTTTAATAATTTCATCTAAGAAGTCTGCTCCGCTTTAAACTTGTTCATTTTACATAACATTATTACTAAAGGTTACTGTCTAAGTTTTACAATAAATGTATTACTAAAGGTTACTGACTAACGACTCTGTCAAAAGTTTGTCTTTTGTGGGAACTCATGTTTACGATTATATAATTGATACTTTTGAGAACTTTATTACCATACACCTTTACTTTGTTCGTGCAAGGAATTATTCAATGCGTTACTTATTTATATGCACTCATAAGCAGCATAAGTACACCTCAGATATTTCACATTAGGTATACGTTAGTTTTAAATATATTGTTGTATATATGTTACTTGTACCATTGTCTTGGTGTATTTATCATGCTTCTTACTCTATTCCTTGATCCCTGATGTATAGTCTATATTCTCCGATGATCGAAGATATGAAATAGCAGAAAATATAACAAGCACATGTATTTTTTGGTATCCATGGGTACAAGTATAAATCTTGCCATGATGAATGGTGTGCGTTTCGTAAAGCTTGTTTACCTGGATACGTGGACAGTGGTGGAGGTTTCCTGTTCATATACTATATATAACATAACACGGTATGTATTAAACTACATGTAATTTGCTTTGTATATTATTCTTCATATTCAAAATTTTAATTATTCGCAAATCGTTATTGTTAATTTCTGAACTACATATTCATTCATACTCTTTTAATTATAATAGCCTAATATTATGTACAAAATGCTCAGTCGCTTGTACAATATTGCTACACATAATCCCTGCTGATGGATGTTGTTTCGATATCGTCCGTCCGACTGTTGGTCCGTACATACCAGAGGTAGGTTCTGGGGTTAGGGTTTGGGTTAATCGATATTATGGGGTAACAGTGCGTACAAACCACCGCAGTGGGGTTAAATGTTCTCTTGTGGGGTTAATGAAATACTCTTGTAGGGCTGAAAAATAGTAAAGGAATATAGAAGGAACAAACCCCATAATGTAGCTCTCGTAAGAACGTCCGTGAGTCATTCCGTCCGTCCGCACTTACGAGTGGTAAGGGTTTGGGTTAGTACAAAACGACATTATGGGGCTACAGTACGTACAAACGACCGTTGTGGGGTTAAATCTTCTCTTGTGGGGTTAACTTAATACTCTTGTGGGGTCAAAAATTAACCCTAGAAAATCAATGTAAAAACATAATGTAGCTCTCGTAAAAATGTCCGTGCCGTCCGGGCGTCATATTTTATGAAATTTGCAATAACTGTAAAACGTCTGAAGGTTTCTGTTTGAAACTTGAAATATAGGTAAAGGGTGATGAATGGAAGTGTACTTATCAAGAAGAGGGGTTAGGGTTCCTAACCCTAAATCTATCTTCATAATCCTCAACCCATACAATGTTCATATAAAACTAATAAATATTAATGATCTGTGTTTCTTACGTCATTTTTTCATTTCTTTTTAATCTATTCCTTTATACTAGTATATAAAAAGTCACTTGTTCCATTGAATAGATTTATGATATAAGTAACACTGTCGTAAATTACTACTTGATAGAACTTGATGGTATTTTGCGTGAGTGGTTATTTCATTTTTATAGCCTTAACAACTCATCAAATATAACTTTTATTTAGATAGTATTACTTTTTCAAACTTCAACTCAAGAACCTTTCGTCAATTTCATTGTTGTCAATCTTAATGGGGTCAGGCATGAAATGATCTTTATTCATGATCAGTGGAAAATTTATATATCATATTTTCAGCCCCGTCAATATTGAAACATCAGAATATGACACGCTTGAAACTATATTTTAATTAAATGATCGGTGGAAACTTTCACAAGCATGTACTAGGTCAGTCCATTAACTAAGTGCACAATTGATTTGTCTGTGTGTACAGATCGGATGCTAAACATGGATGGAAGTGTAAATACCCGGATGTTTGGATTGACTGATTACGTCGTATTCGGGTGTATTATTTTTGTCAGTTTGTTGCTTGGAATATTTTTTGCAATACGCGACAAGCGACACAACACAGTTGCCAACTATTTTCTAGGGAACAAGAAACAGAAGGCTTTGCCATTAAGCATCTCTTACGTGGTAACATTTATGTCTTCAATTATATTCCTTGGAACACCGGCAGAAGTCTATCTATACGGTTTTCAATTTGCAGTTCAATTACTTGGCGTGTATTTAGGGTTCATTTTATCTGCAGTAATTGTTGTACCACTTTACCATCCCCTTGAAGTGACTTCTTGTTATGAATATTACTATTTACGGTACGGTTCTCATCTTGTCCGTTACCTTGGTGTAACACTTGGAACAATGTATTATATATTGTACATGGGAACTGTTTTAAATGGAGCAGCACTGGCATTGAAATCTACAGTCGGGTTACCTACATGGATGACTGTGATCATATTTTCTTTAGCGTCGATAACGTACACGTCTCTTGGAGGGATAAAAGCTGTAATCTGGACTGACGTTTTTCAGTCAGTCATCATGCTTGCAGGAATTATCACAGGTTTGTTATATACAAAATCAATATTAGAATAGGCTTTTCAAGATAATTGCTGTGACATGATCGTGACATTTGCATGATCTTCCAAACAGACTATATTTGGAAAACAGGTTGCAGTAGGATGAGGTTGTCTATACAAATTTATGTCATAAGTGCGAGTTTATTCTAGTTGTTTGCGAGTGTATGGTAAAGAGTTTATTACTATTTTGTGTCAAACAGGCCATTTGGTGATATCGGTCATTTTGATTGGTCAATCATTGGATTAGCTATTCGTCGCTTAACCTGTCATTTTTGACTGAATGTTCGTCTGCTATTTTGTTATTAATACATGTTGTTGAAAAGGAAGTGGACATGTATGATATGTTAAGATCGTGAATACTCTGTGATGTTTACCTAGTAGATAAGTTGTTGTGACATAAAATCGGAAATTTTAGTTGAATCGCGACGGTTCGAAATGCCACGGGAACTTCCGAAAAAATAGAACCATCGCACTTTTAGAACTATTGCATCCTTTTGTTGATGCGAAAAAAAGTCCGGAATATTTTCCTAGGCTAAAATCAGTAAATATCGGGTCAACCTGAATTTTAGTCGAAGGTTTATAAAGATGATATGCATGCATTACATTGCAGTTCATAAAAGAGACCAGCTAAGGTAATTAGACCACAACAAAAATGGCTGCCATAAGAAATTGGTTGTCAATCTTTGAATGGTCATTATTCAGCTCAAGATGAGAAACTACTCAAAAAGCACAGTGCAAAATATAGATAAATTCAGATACGGGTATAAAATATATGT
The DNA here is from genome assembly GCA_964023205.1 of Lutraria lutraria. Classification (NCBI taxonomy): domain Eukaryota; kingdom Metazoa; phylum Mollusca; class Bivalvia; order Venerida; family Mactridae; genus Lutraria; species Lutraria lutraria. The sequence continues at coordinate 49,143,563 of OZ026833.1, forward strand.
TTTGTTCATATAAACGAAAAAAACTTGCTGTTAAATACACTAAATAACCCTAACCCTTGTGCAAATTTAATGACACAAAAATCCAAAAATAATGATTCGTTCACTAGTTCACAGTGTCCTCTAGGTGCTCCACTAAAGATAAAACTAACAATTTTTTTCCAAGTAACAAAATTGAGATTTTTTTCCATGACTGAACTGTCAAATGAAAATAGTTCCCCCAAAAGTATGGTGGTTTATTTTGCCACTGAATCTTACGGACTAAAACTTGACACAATGTTTTGTATAAACTGGAAAGAAGAAACAGTTTTTAAGATGTTATTATCTAATCTAGCCCTACTAATTTGGCTTTCCGGTTGGCGATTTTCGTGAACGAATTCGGAAGGGCCATTCTCTCAGCCTTACAAACATCTGCATATTTTCGAGAATAGGCAATATTTACCATGACACCGGCATTTAATCGCCATTACACCGGTTTCGTTTTCAGTGGGGAAATGGTGGGGAGAAACAAATCATCAATGCATCTTTCAGAAAGGGTATGTTGGAATAATTTATACTCATAATTTATACTCATATGAGTACAGAAACGTGTATTTTCACCTACCAAACAGTTCACTTTGGTCATAGATATTGTAGTTATTGTGCCCAACGGGTTTTAATTGGGGATTTTCCGCACACAAATATGCAGATCGCGGGACGGGGCCAAATCAAAAAGTATCTCGTCGTCACAAACAGTCTAATTAGTTGGACACTTCACAAATTGGTAATATTAATTCACAATATTAAGTAAAAATTATTCATTGCTGACAAATACTCCCTGCTCAGAAAAAAAATATAATAAACAATATTATTACACTTGGCCGACAATACAGAACTTTTATAACATAATGAATACAACTGCAGAACATACTCTAATAAATTTATCTAAATATATATACTATGCTAATCTTGCACGAATAAGTAACAACTAGTTATATATTGCTTTTCAATGTTTAAGTACTGTATACATATACACATACCTTTTTTAAGATCACATATAGTTTACCTATTTCCACATGTCATGATTGTGCTCTTCGAGCAAACATTGTTTAGCTGTGTTTTGTCGTCTTACATTTATGTATTTGCTGTAAAACATGTATTTGTTTTAATGCAACAAAATAGTTGTAGTTTGTAGTTTGCTTGTAGTGCGTTCTCTCAGCAATTAATCAACACGTTCACTGTGAAACCCTTGCTTATAATTTTGTTCAGATAAGATCCATTAATTAATTTCAATTATAAATACAAATCTTATTAACTTCAGTTTAAATGTTCTTGCGTAATAATTTATTGCTCAACAATGACACGTGTCAAAGTGGTAGACAAGTAAAATCAATAATTTATAACCATCGAACAAATTTGATAGGTGTGAATGACAACGCACATTGTACAGTCATTTCGAACTTTAAAAGCGTATGTAGGGCCTTCAATTTCGTTTCGCACTTTCGCACTTTTCGTACTATCGTATATCGAACTTTCGCAACAAATTTATATTGAAAATAGAAGGAAATTCGCCGGGACTGTCGAACTATAGCATTTCGGACTATCGCGATTCAACTGCACGTTGAAAAATAGTACCACTTGAGGTATAAATATGCATAGCAGACGTTGTAGTTTTGATAAAAATTGGAGATGCATATTATATGATTCTGTTGATTTTGAAAACACATAAGTTTCATTCATAAACTGTTGCGGTAACATAATTGTCTACCTATTTAAAATAATTTTATTCAGTAAAGTAGAGTAGTGAGATTACATAATGAACTAAGATCAGATTTTCAGAATACAGTATAACAAGAGTATACTGTATGGGAAATAATCGCTTCCTTCTATTGTTGTATCTATATTCACACATGTATGTATTTTACACTACTGTCATTGATAGAATAAGTGTTTAGAGTCAGTGAATAGAGCTCACTACAGACAGTACAGGAGTTCACATCGGAAATCAGTATATATACATGAATAGTGTTAATCGTTGATAAACTTTGGATATAAGAGTTATAGATATAAATGCAACTCGTATAGATATATAGTGTAAATAAAGAAATATAATTATAACAGAATTATAGTGTTTTATAATGGGCCCAGCAAAGTAACAGTTCATACCAATCTCCAGAACAGTATACAGATCGCAGCGCTGAAGGCACTGGATTTGTTTGGGTTTTCAAAATGTGCAGTAGCTTGTAATTTGTTGCTGTATGTCATGAATTTAGCATAAAGAATGGAAATATTTCTTCCAGTTAAAAGGTGTAGCTTTTCCTTGGTAATTGTGTTTAATTGGCCCGACCTAAAGATGTACATTGCGTCAAGACTATACAACCTTCAAATTCTAATCCATAATGATGATATCTCAGACCATTAAATGTTCGCGAAGGTGTCTGGGCTCATTTTCGACCTTTATTTCTTGGGATGACGTATTAATTATTCAGAAGAATTTACTCATTATATTGGATGATTCAGAGGAAACTCCTCCTTCTATTGGTTGAAATCTACAAGCGAAGATAAATTAAGACCACGTCAACTAATAGCGAGTCTGCAATTACTTAATGAGTACTTCTTGTCTTGAAGTTACATATAATTCTTGGCAGGAATACTAGAATGTGTTTAGTGATTTTCTTATGGTGATTTATCTGTATTCCGTGTTTAAGCTATTGAAAGTAGCATTTTGTAAGAATGTCCAGTACCAGACTAAAACAACTAGTCTGGTTACCGTGTTCGTCAATCTTTAATACGCTTCTGAAATAATGACGAGAACCAGACTAACGCAATATTTCGAAGCAATTTAGAACAATTTTTTAAGTATGGATACTATTTGAGATATATTTTTCATGAAGGTACCTTGTATTTCTTATCTAATTTTGAATTCCTAAACAATCCCGACAGTACTCTCAGTGCTTTGATTTGGTTAGGGGATGGTATGTATGGTGTTAGGAATGAGAGTAGAAAGATCTATGACACGGTGCAATGATTCACTTATAGACATCTATTTTGTTAAGCTATCACCTATTGTATCTTTTGCACAGGTATGGTATTTCGTTTGAACAACATTTGACTTTTTCTTTAAATTCAAACTCGGTCATTATTCATACGACAAGGCAAGTATAAGGTCATTTTATAATAGAAAATTTATCGAGACTCTGAACATAATTGTGTGGCTAGTAATATACTAGTAATTTCATTACCAAAATCGATATATTGTAACAAATTACATTGTATGCACACATTATTTGTTTTTTAAATGAAACCTCTTGATATGCTTATATATTTCAGTACTCATAAAGACTTTGATTAGAATTGGTGGAATACAAGGCATAACAAATGTCGGAGAGGACAGGCTAAATATGTTTGATTTCAATTTCGACCCTACAGTACGGCATACATTTTGGACATTAATCCTCGGTTCATTTCCTCAATTCTTTTATGTAGCAATGACACAGGCGGGAGTTCAGCGAATACTTTCAACACCAGATACAGCCACTGCGAAAAGAGTTATATATATTGCGGCACCTGTATTTTGTGTTGTGTGGCTCTTAAGTATGTTAGAAGGTTTATCAGTGTTTGAATATTTCAAACTAAAGCGCTGTGATCCTGTTTCGTCAGGACAAATTGAAAATCCAAACCAGATTATACCATTTGTCATGTTAGAATTGTTTCATAACTATCCAGGGATACCAGGATTGTTCATTGCTGCTCTTGCTGCGGCATCTTTAAGTACAATATCTTCCGGGTTGAGTGGATTAGCCGCTGTTGTCTCAATGGACATTTTTCGAGTTTTAAGACCCGATCTTGGTGATTCTACCGTGACCAATATTTCTAAACTCTTCGTTGTCTTAATCGGATTAATATCCGTCGCAGTTGCGTTTACATTGTCTAATGTCGAGGGTCCATTGGGACAAATTGTTGTTGGCTTAACTGGAGCAGTTGCTGGACCTGAAACAGGAATGTTCCTTGTTTCTGTATTCTTTCGCCGCAGTCGACCAAAGGCAGTTGTAGCGGCAACTGTTGTCGTCTTTTTATTCAGTATGTGGTTGATTCTTGGTCAAACATTCTCCCCGGGGATTCGACAAGCGCAATATTTACCTCTTGGTCCCACTGACCAATGTTCAATATCTGGAAACTCCACATCCGCGACAAATACCTACGTTACCATGAATATTTCTGGTCCAACCAATGAAGTTTCCACGCTCATAACTACGCCAAACACAAGTTTTCCACCACCTTCAACATTTACGGTAAATGATCAGAGTAACACATTGATACTAGAAACAATGTATTCAATATCATACATGTATAGCCATTTACTTGGTACTTTATTAACAATTATATTAGCAGTATTAGGTAGTTTATTGACACAACCAAAGCAACTAGAAGTTCTGAATGAACAATGTTGTTTGTCATTAAAGATTCTCATCCCGACAATATTCAGGCGACAAAGAACACTGTCTGTAAGCGAAACAAACGGACACACTGATCGTACATGTGAGACGGAGTCTATGCTATAATAGTTTTATCTAAGAAATCTGCTCCTCTTTAAACTTGTTCATTTTACATAAAATTATTACTAAAGGTTACTGTCTAAGTTTTACAATAAATGTATTACTGAAGGTTACTGACTAACGACTCCGTCAAAAGTTTGTCTTTTGTGGGAACTCATGTTATACACAATAAATATATGTCAGAGGTTTCTTACTACCGACTCGTTCAATTTTTTACAACGCAGGTAATATATGTATTACTGATTACTGAAGATAACTGACTACCGATTCAGTCAAAGCTTTAAAATAAATGTATTACTGAAGATTACTGATTACCAAACTCAGTCAAAGTTTTACAATAAATGTATAACTGAAGATTACTGACTACCGACCCAGTCAAAGTTTAACAGTTTTACAATAAATGTATTACTGGAGATTACTGACTACCGACTCAATCAAAGTTTTACGATAATTGCATTACTGAATTTTACTGACTACCAACTATGTCAAAGTTTTGGCTTTGTGGGAACGCATGTTTACGATTTTATAAAATAATACTTTTGAGAACTTTATTATCATATACCTTTAATTTCTTTGTTCATATAATGAGATACTCAGTGCGTTTCTTATTTATGTGTACTCAACGACATGTGTCATATAAATACACCTCGGGAATACGTTACAACGCAGTTATCTTTTAATTGTCTTGGCGCATGTATGTTCATTGTACCATTGCCTTGATGTACGTGTCATGCTTCATGACATACCTCATGATCCGTATGGTGCTATATGCAGGATGTATATTCTATGATCCCCGATAATGGAAGATGGCATCAAATATTTAAAAAAAATGAAACAAGCTCATGTATTGTTTGGTATCCATGAGTACTGGTATACATTTTACTATGATTAATGGTGTGCGTTTAGTAAAGCTTGTTTACCTGACCACTTGGACAGTGGCGTGGTTTTCCTGTCCATAAACTAACTATAACATAAACCGATAGGTACTACATGCAAATTGCTTCGTATAGAATTCTTTATTAAAAGTTTAAACTATTAGCTATTAATTGATATAGCCTAATATTATGTATATAATGATCATTTGTACAATATACACTTAGTTATTGCTTATTTGCATCACTCTAAACTAGTATCTTGTTCATCTTAAGAACGTTGTATATCTCATTGAACATCTATAATTGAAACTTTATGTAACCAGATGATTATTGATAAAATCAAAAACACTATAAACCACCTCCACTTCTGTTACGTATCATGAGCATCTTGATAATAATATCATCGCAACAGTACACATTTTGTGCTCAACTTAAATTTTATCTATTGCTTTTAACTATTTGTAGATAGAATACTGAATGTTTAGCATATGATTTCCCAACCATTCGTATAAGGCAATTACGTTGCAAATATTTATGTATTTTATGTTAACCATTTGTTATGTCTCTTAATTTCATGTATGTAATTGTATATTTACACGAGTCTGCCCGCATCAATATATATATATTTGTTGAGAAACGAGTGTATAGTATATATATGTGATTTTTTTTCTTTTCTTATCGGAATGCCTTTTAAATGCTGTTTAATACTTAAATAATGAACACGTGTTTCGTCCTGCATTAACAATTACCATTCAGGATCATCTTTACTCGTATATTTATAACATTTGATAATAAAGCTTCTCACTTCTCATATATAAGGAAATAGAGACATACTTTTTGTGTATAACTTTGTAATTCTAGCACGTGATCCTCGCACAGCACTAGATCCTGATGTGTCCAAATTTGTGTACGATAAACCCTGTTCATTATAAACCTTGACACAATGTCGTAAATTTTATATTTATTTATCTTTAATTCATTTTAAAGTTTACCTTATAAATCCCAACATTTTTGTCAGTCGATTAGCAAATAAATGAAAAACATAACAAACGAAAATATCCAGCAATAGTGAAATTCACAAAATCACGCAATGGGACCAATTCTAAACAGAATATTATTTTGTTAGCTTGTCCTTAAATGTTTCACGGTGATATTAGAGAAAAAGCTTAATTTTACAAGCTTCGGAGCATTATCAATGGTAAAAAGACTTAGAAATTTCATTATGTCTGGTTTGTTATATATGTTTTTTATATATGTATCTTTTGAATACTGTAGACACCCTTGTATTTTATAAATAAATTATAGGACATTACCACAGACATCCTTGTACTTTATTGTAAACTTTCCATTCTAGATTTTATCCCTTTGTGATCTAGTTGTTTATGCTTCTTACGAAGTCGAAAGGTCATAGCACAGAACAAGAATGACGTTATAAAAAGTTGGTAAAGCCCGAAATTGGGTCATCTTGATTTTTTCGGAGATATTTTTGCAGTTAAACTAACTCAAGCAAGTCGGGAATATATTGTCATTTTTCTGAAGGAGAGGCCATTTTAAACCTCGACGCTTTAGTGGTAAATAGTGATGGGCTTCAGTTAATACATGTAATAGGATGTAGAAAAAAAAGAAGAGGAAGAAGCAATTTATAATAAAATAAGTAATTCAAAGGTTACGAAACATCATATATTTAGTTGCTTAACAAATACTTGACATCTATACGCCAGTACCTTTGGATACAGGCAAGGAATGTACGGACCATACTGTGGTGATTTCAGGCTGTAAATGGTATGTACTAACTGTACCTTGTGGGTGCAAATTTGAAATACGTATTTCAAAATGTAAGTTACAAATAAACTTTATTGACATGATACATCCCATTAATTTGCCATATTTACAACATTTCGCCAACGATTCAATCCTGAATCGGATAATTTAAAATACTACATACATGCACCCAAATAACATTACATGTCGTAATGAAATACTGTGGAAACATTTAGCTGAAAAGGTAAAACACAAATTCAAAGTGCACGCTAATTTTGCAAAAGCATTGTTGAATGAAAAGTATGGTTCAATCAGTCATTCCCATCCTTATTCTTATTTCGGATTTTTATCTGTTTCTTTATTGTGCCCGATATGAAACACAGATACACGCCTTATTCGTGGGATGGGGACGTTGAAAATGCCTCCCTTAAGCAAATATCGGAAGGCAGAACCGATATTCGGAAGATACTACCTCGTTCAGTAATCCACTAGACCACCGATCCACCCAGTATTTCAAAACAACCGATAAGAGTTAGCATTAGAATTAATACACACGACTATGAAGTCAAAGTTTGATTTCCTTACTTCCTTGAAAATTGGGAATAGTTATTTAACATCTACTTATAACAAAGTTTACTAGCCCTTAACATTCATATTCTAATTACTTTAATATACAAGTTTCAAATGAATTTCAATGCTTAGACATATCCCTGGTTTCTGGTTCAAATATCTACTTGTCCTGGATATAGAGAAACTCGGGTCACTGTCCGGTGAGAACAATGTTATCAGGCGAGGTGATATCGTCCAGGGTGGCGATCTTTAGCGAGTCACTCTGGACGATATCGCCGAGTCTGATAACATTGTTCGATCTGGACAGTGAACCGAGTTTCTATTTATCATGTAACTCATTTTTCGAAGCATGATTTAGTGTCATTTCACCTGAAATTTAGCGTTTAATTCGCTAGTGTGATTATTGCGGTCTCCCGGCAAATCACATTGAACAGTCAACATCCGCAGATAAATAGTTAACTACAATTGGGAAAAATAATAAAAAAGCTCTCATGGATCAAAAAATTTAATTTCACATTAAAGAAATAATTTGTTAACAATTATCTACAACTCATAAGTAATGGTAGAATTATTTTCTTACTGCTTGATCGGCATCGGCACAACCTTCGTCGATATAACTTCAATTTTCAATGAATTTACACGATTTTGCGGGAAATGACATCACGCACGGTTGATCAAAATGACGTCATTCTATGACGTTTTACACGATTCTCTAGTAAATCACATGTCGACGTTCCAACGTTGCTCCCGTTTTTTTTCTTTGAAGTAAGTTTAGTATTTTGTTGAGTTGCATAAATAAGCATTTCTTGATGATTTGTTGTTTTTATTTATGATAATTTGTGTTCAAATATACTATTTTTATATTTCTTGTAATAAATTTCTTTGACAAAAAACCTGTTTTTTATAATTTAGCAAATAATATAAAATGTTCCATTCATAATTTATGAATGTAGTCCGTCATTGTGGGCGGAGCCAAAACGTGTTCTCATGCTACTAGCATCCTATTGACCTGGGAACACATTATGTTCTCAGGTCATGTGTTATCAGGCAGTTACCATGGCAGTTGCATGATAGATAATTGACCAAAGTAAGTATTATAGATGGAATGCAAGGCGGCATCTACAATATATAGACAGTTTATTTAGACAGTTTATTTTAGAACAAAACCGGTAGGTCATAGACCCATGCGGTCACATATTTACAATAAATTGACATGTCAACAAGTACAAAAGAAAAGCATTAAAACAATGTATGTATATATAATCCATAAATGCATAAAATAAACGTTAAGTACAAGTGTATTATCAACATTTACAAATATATACATGTAATGATATAACAATACATGTACACTTAATTGCATGTATTGTACCAATGTTAATCAAATTACAGTATCAATTGAGGCACTGAAATAACTAAGATAAAAATGAACTCAAACTAATGAGTAATGAATGAAACTTATGAAAAATGAAAATTATTTCTTATTTCAAAAGCCTTTTGAATGTAAATGCAAAATGTAAATGTAAACCCTAAACCCTAACCCTAACCCTAGGGTTAGGGTTTAGGGTTAGGGTTTACATTTACATTTTGCATTTACATTCAAAAGGCTTTTGAGGTTAGGGTTAGGGTTTAGGGGTTAGGGTTAGGGTATAGGCACTTTGACGTGATGTCCACCCCAAGTTGTCCACCCCATGTCCACCCCACGTGACCAATCTATATTTAGAAGTCACTTGGTACAGTCACATGGTGAATAATTTCTATATATAGAACAGAATGAAAGGCGGAGCTAATTTGTATGCGCGCGCATGTTAACCGTTTATTTGAATCATTTCAGTTTTGGAGCTCGTTGGGTTCGGACGTGTTGCTGGTATTATTGTTTTTATCGGAATTATTGTTAAAAAGATTTTTGTTGGATATGAAATAAATACGGTAAGCTAGTTTTATTTATTTTGTTGTATTTAGCTGCCATACGTGATGGATTAATTTGAATCGAAGGCTTCCGGCTGGAATATTTGAGCCAATCGGGTTGCATGGTTGGATTGAAGCCTGCCAGGTAGCCGGATGGCAGCTAAGCAACGGGGCGTAGAGCCATTTTGGACATCGATTATTGATATTGTTTGAATGCTGGGTCTGTCTGTCGGCAGAAACATTCAGTCAGCCAGCCGGCCCGTTGGCCGCCTATGAATTTCAGTGTTGGGCTCGAACCTGGCCAGCTGGACGGCTGTTCTGGGTGAGCCATTTGCTGTTTTTAGTATTGATATTGTTGAAAGGTCTGTCTGACTGTCGGCAGAGCCAGCTGCGGAGCCAGCCGGCACGCCATGCATTAATTTGGGTGCTGGATCCGAACCTGAAAAGCAGTTAGTTAGTAAGTAAGTTAGTGGTAACTGCGCCATCGTCGGGTCCCAAGTCCCGAGTGTGAAAGCAGGAGGGCCACTTAATTGTGGACTTGTATTTACATATTTACAAGGCATTGTTCTAAAAAGAAATAAATCTATTTATAGTAACAATGGTAACTTTTGCTTACCCTAGCTAACTTTTTGTCTTATTTGCGTTAAAGGGCTTACTGTTTTTGGGATCTGTGCTTATGTAGTATCATGGACTGTACAGAAGCTTACTTTGGAGGCTTTGAAAGTCTATATACGCAAGCAATCTCAGCCTTCCACTATATCTATAGAGTCAGCTTGGGTAATCAAAGTTACTAAAAATAGATTTCCCAATTTGCTAACCCTATTTGCTAACTCTTGTAAGTATTTGATTACCCTAGCTGACACTTGATGACTCTAGTTAACTCTTGGTCTCATTTGAGTTAAAGGAGCTTACTGTTTTTGAGTATTGTTCTTAGCTAGGTAACTGATGCCAGATTTGCTAACTCTGGTAAGTATTTGATTACCCTAGCTGACTCTTGATAACTCTTGTTTACTCTTGGTCTTATTTGAGTTAAGGGAGCTTACTAGGGTTGAGTATTGTGCTTAGCTAGGTTACTGAAGAGTAATTAAGTTGAGTTTAGTCTTTTGAAAAGGCGAGAGTTAACAAGAATCCTGGTAAGGGTTAATGAGAAGTTTGCTAACTCTGGTAAGTATTTGATTACTCTAGCTAACTCTTGATTACTCTTGTTAACTCTTGGTCTTATTTGAGTTAAGGGAGCTTACTAGGGTTGAGTATTGTGCTTAGCTAGGTTACTGAAGAGTAATTAAGTTGAGTTTAGTCTTTTAAAAAGGCGAGAGTTAGCAAGAATCCTGGTAAGGGTTAATGAGAAATTTGCTAACTCTGGTAAGTATTTGATTACTCTAGCTAACTCTTGATTACTCTTGTTAACTCTTGGTCTTATTTGAGTTAAGGGAGCTTACTAGGGTTGAGTATTGTGCTTAGCTAGGTTACTGAAGAGTAATTAAGTTGAGTTTAGTCTTTTGAAAAGGCGAGAGTTAACAAGAATCCTGGTAAGGGTTAACGAGAAATTTGCTAACTCTGGTAAGTATTTGATTACTCTAGCTAACTCTTGATTACTCTTGTTAACTCTTGGTCTTATTTGAGTTAAGGGAGCTTACTAGGGTTGAGTATTGTGCTTAGCAAGGTTACTGAAGAGTAATTAAGTTGAGTTTAGTCTTTTGAAAAGGCGAGAGTTAACAAGAATCCTGGTAAGGGTTAATGAGAAATTTGCTAACTCTGGTAAGTATTTGATTACTCTAGCTAACTCTTGATTACTCTTGTTAACTCTTGGTCTTATTTGAGTTAAGGGAGCTTACTAGGGTTGAGTATTGTGCTTAGCTAGGTTACTGAAGAGTAATTAAGTTGAGTTTAGTCTTTTGAAAAGGCGAGAGTTAACAAGAATCCTGGTAAGGGTTAATGAGAAATTTGCTAACTCTGGTAAGTATTTGATTACTCTAGCTAACTCTTGATTACTCTTGTTAACTCTTGGTCTTATTTGAGTTAAGGGAGCTTACTAGGGTTGAGTATTGTGCTTAGCTAGGTTACTGAAGAGTAATTAAGTTGAGTTTAGTCTTTTGAAAAGGCGAGAGTTAGCAAGAATCCTGGTAAGGGTTAATGAGAAATTTGCTAACTCTGGTAAGTATTTGATTACTCTAGCGAACTCTTGATTACTCTTGTTAACTCTTGGTCTTATTTGAGTTAAGGGAGCTTACTAGGGTTGAGTATTGTGCTTAGCAAGGTTACTGAAGAGTAATTACGTTGAGTTTAGTCTTTTGAAAAGGCGAGAGTTAACAAGAATCCTGGAAAGGGTTAATGAGAAATTTGCTAACTCTGGTAAGTATTTGATTACTCTAGCTAACTCTTGATTACTCTTGTTAACTCTTGGTCTTATTTGAGTTAAGGGAGCTTACTAGGGTTGAGTATTGTGCTTAGCTAGGTTACTGAAGAGTAATTAAGTTGAGTTTAGTCTTTTGAAAAGGCGAGAGTTAACAAGAATCCTGGTAAGGGTTAATGAGAAATTTGCTAACTCTGGTAAGTATTTGATTACTCTAGCTAACTCTTGATTACTCTTGTTAACTCTTGGTCTTATTTGAGTTAAGGGAGCTTACTAGGGTTGAGTATTGTGCTTAGCTAGGTTACTGAAGAGTAATTAAGTTGAGTTTAGTCTTTTGAAAAGGCGAGAGTTAGCAAGAATCCTGGTAAGGGTTAATGAGAAATTTGCTAACTCTGGTAAGTATTTGATTACTCTAGCGAACTCTTGATTACTCTTGTTAACTCTTGGTCTTATTTGAATTAAGGGAGCTTACTAGGGTTGAGTATTGTGCTTAGCTAGGTTACTGAAGAGTAAATAAGTTGAGTTTAGTCTTTTGAAAAGGCGAGAGTTAGCAAGAATCCTGGTAAGGGTTAATGAGAAATTTGCTAACTCTGGTAAGTATTTGATTACTCTAGCTAACTCTTGATTACTCTTGTTAACTCTTGGTCTTATTTGAGTTAAGGGAGCTTACTAGGGTTGAGTATTGTGCTTAGCTAGGTTACTGAAGAGTAATTAAGTTGAGTTTAGTCTTTTGAAAAGGCGAGAGTTAACAAGAATCCTGGTAAGGGTTAATGAGAAATTTGCTAACTCTGGTAAGTATTTGATTACTCTAGCTAACTCTTGATTACTCTTGTTAACTCTTGGTCTTATTTGAGTTAAGGGAGCTTACTAGGGTTGAGTATTGTGCTTAGCTAGGTTACTGAAGAGTAATTAAGTTGAGTTTAGTCTTTTGAAAAGGCGAGAGTTAGCAAGGGTTAAGGGTTAGGGTTAACGAGAAATTTCCTAACTCTGGTAAGTATTTGATTACTCTAGCTGACTCTTGATAACTCTTGTTAACTCTTGGTCTTATTTGAGTTAAGGGAGCTTACTAGGGTTGAGTATTGTGCTTAGCTAGGTTACTGAAGAGTAATTAAGTTGAGTTTAGTCTTTTGAAAAGGCGAGAGTTAGCAAGGGTTAAGGGTTAGGGTTAACGAGAAATTTGCTAACTCTGGTAAGTATTTGATTACTCTAGCTGACTCTTGATAACTCTTGTTAACTCTTGGTCTTATTTGAGTTAAGGGAGCTTACTAGGGTTGAGTATTGTGCTTAGCTAGGTTACTGAAGAGTAATTAAGTTGAGTGTAGTCTTTTGAAAAGGCGAGAGTTAGCAAGGGTTAAGGGTTAGGGTTAACGAGAAATTTGCTAACTCTGGTAAGTATTTGATTACTCTAGCTGACTCTTGATAACTCTTGTTAACTCTTGGTCTTATTTGAGTTAAGGGAGCTTTCTAGGGTTGAGTATTGTGCTTAGCTAGGTTACTGAAGAGTAATTAAGTTGAGTTTAGTCTTTTGAAAAGGCGAGAGTTAGCAAGAATCCTGGTAAGGGTTAATGAGAAATTTGCTAACTCTGGTAAGTATTTGATTACTCTAGCTGACTCTTGATAACTCTTGTTAACTCTTGGTCTTATTTGAGTTAAGAGAGCTTACTAGGCTTGAGTATTGTGCTTAGCTAGGTTACTGAAGAGTAATTAAGTTGAGTTTAGTCTTTTGAAAAGGCGAGAGTTAGCAATGGTTAAGGGTTAGGGTTAACGAGAAGTTTGCTAACTCTGGTAAGTATTTGATTACTCTAGCTGACTCTTGATAACTCTTGTTAACTCTTGGTCTTATTTGAGTTAATGGAGCTTACTAGGGTTGAGTATTGTGCTTAGCTAGGTTACTGAAGTGTAATTAAGTTGAGTTTAGTCTTTTGAAAAGGCGAGAGTTAGCAAGGGTTAAGGGTTAGGGTTAACGAGAAGTTTGCTAACTATGGTAAGTATTTGATTACTAGGGTATAGGCACTTTGAAGTGATGTCCACCCCAAGTTGTCCACCCCATGTCCACCCCACGTGACCAATCTATATTTAGAAGTCACGTGGTACAGTCACATGGTGAATAATTTCTATATATAGAACAGAATGAAAGGCGGAGCTAATTTGTATGCGCGCGCATGTTAACCGTTTATTTGAATCATTTCAGTTTTGGAGCTCGTTGGGTTCGGACGTGTTGCTGGTATTATTGTTTTTATCGGAATTATTGTTAAAAAGATTTTTGTTGGATATGAAATAAATACGGTAAGCTAGTTTTATTTATTTTGTTGTATTTAGCTGCCATACGTGATGGATTAATTTGAATCGAAGGCTTCCGGCTGGAATATTTGAGCCAATCGGGTTGCATGGTTGGATTGAAGCCTGCCAGGTAGCCGGATGGCAGCTAAGCAACGGGGCGTAGAGCCATTTTGGACATCGATTATTGATATTGTTTGAATGCTGGGTCTGTCTGTCGGCAGAAACATTCAGTCAGCCAGCCGGCCCGTTGGCCGCCTATGAATTTCAGTGCTGGGCTCGAACCTGGCCAGCTGGACGGCTGTTCTGGGTGAGCCATTTGCTGTTTTTAGTATTGATATTGTTGAAAGGTCTGTCTGACTGTCGGCAGAGCCAGCTGCGGAGCCAGCCGGCACGCCATGCATTAATTTGGGTGCTGGATCCGAACCTGAAAAGCAGTTAGTTAGTAAGTAAGTTAGTGGTAACTGCGCCATCGTCGGGTCCCAAGTCCCGAGTGTGAAAGCAGGAGGGCCACTTAATTGTGGACTTGTATTTACATATTTACAAGGCATTGTTCTAAAAAGAAATAAATCTATTTATAGTAACAATGGTAACTTTTGCTTACCCTAGCTAACTTTTTGTCTTATTTGCGTTAAAGGGCTTACTGTTTTTGGGTACTGTGCTTATGTAGTATCATGGACTGTACAGAAGCTTACTTTGGAGGCTTTGAAAGTCTATATACGCAAGCAATCTCAGCCTTCCACTATATCTATAGAGTCAGCTTGGGTAATCAAAGTTACTAAAAATAGATTTCCCAATTTGCTAACCCTATTTGCTAACTCTTGTAAGTATTTGATTACCCTAGCTGACACTTGATGACTCTAGTTAACTCTTGGTCTCATTTGAGTTAAAGGAGCTTACTGTTTTTGAGTATTGTTCTTAGCTAGGTAACTGATGCCAGATTTGCTAACTCTGGTAAGTATTTGATTACCCTAGCTGACTCTTGATAACTCTTGTTTACTCTTGGTCTTATTTGAGTTAAGGGAGCTTACTAGGGTTGAGTATTGTGCTTAGCTAGGTTACTGAAGAGTAATTAAGTTGAGTTTAGTCTTTTGAAAAGGCGAGAGTTAGCAAGAATCCTGGTAAGGGTTAATGAGAAATTTGCTAACTCTGGTAAGTATTTGATTACTCTAGCTGACTCTTGATAACTCTTGTTAACTCTTGGTCTTATTTGAGTTAAGAGAGCTTACTAGGCTTGAGTATTGTGCTTAGCTAGGTTACTGAAGAGTAATTAAGTTGAGTTTAGTCTTTTGAAAAGGCGAGAGTTAGCAATGGTTAAGGGTTAGGGTTAACGAGAAGTTTGCTAACTCTGGTAAGTATTTGATTACTCTAGCTGACTCTTGATAACTCTTGTTAACTCTTGGTCTTATTTGAGTTAATGGAGCTTACTAGGGTTGAGTATTGTGCTTAGCTAGGTTACTGAAGTGTAATTAAGTTGAGTTTAGTCTTTTGAAAAGGCGAGAGTTAGCAAGGGTTAAGGGTTAGGGTTAACGAGAAGTTTGCTAACTATGGTAAGTATTTGATTACTAGGGTATAGGCACTTTGAAGTGATGTCCACCCCAAGTTGTCCACCCCATGTCCACCCCACGTGACCAATCTATATTTAGAAGTCACGTGGTACAGTCACATGGTGAATAATTTCTATATATAGAACAGAATGAAAGGCGGAGCTAATTTGTATGCGCGCGCATGTTAACCGTTTATTTGAATCATTTCAGTTTTGGAGCTCGTTGGGTTCGGACGTGTTGCTGGTATTATTGTTTTTATCGGAATTATTGTTAAAAAGATTTTTGTTGGATATGAAATAAATACGGTAAGCTAGTTTTATTTATTTTGTTGTATTTAGCTGCCATACGTGATGGATTAATTTGAATCGAAGGCTTCCGGCTGGAATATTTGAGCCAATCGGGTTGCATGGTTGGATTGAAGCCTGCCAGGTAGCCGGATGGCACCTAAGCAACGGGGCGTAGAGCCATTTTGGACATCGATTATTGATATTGTTTGAATGCTGGGTCTGTCTGTCGGCAGAAACATTCAGTCAGCCAGCCGGCCCGTTGGCCGCCTATGAATTTCAGTGTTGGGCTCGAACCTGGCCAGCTGGACGGCTGTTCTGGGTGAGCCATTTGCTGTTTTTAGTATTGATATTGTTGAAAGGTCTGTCTGACTGTCGGCAGAGCCAGCTGCGGAGCCAGCCGGCACGCCATGCATTAATTTGGGTGCTGGATCCGAACCTGAAAAGCAGTTAGTTAGTAAGTAAGTTAGTGGTAACTGCGCCATCGTCGGGTCCCAAGTCCCGAGTGTGAAAGCAGGAGGGCCACTTAATTGTGGACTTGTATTTACATATTTACAAGGCATTGTTCTAAAAATAAATAAATCTATTTATAGTAACAATGGTAACTTTTGCTTACCCTAGCTAACTTTTTGTCTTATTTGCGTTAAAGGGCTTACTGTTTTTGGGTACTGTGCTTATGTAGTATCATGGACTGTACAGAAGCTTACTTTGGAGGCTTTGAAAGTCTATATACGCAAGCAATCTCAGCCTTCCACTATATCTATAGAGTCAGCTTGGGTAATCAAAGTTACTAAAAATAGATTTCCCAATTTGCTAACCCTATTTGCTAACTCTTGTAAGTATTTGATTACCCTAGCTGACACTTGATGACTCTAGTTAACTCTTGGTCTCATTTGAGTTAAAGGAGCTTACTGTTTTTGAGTATTGTTCTTAGCTAGGTAACTGATGCCAGATTTGCTAACTCTGGTAAGTATTTGATTACCCTAGCTGACTCTTGATAACTCTTGTTTACTCTTGGTCTTATTTGAGTTAAGGGAGCTTACTAGGGTTGAGTATTGTGCTTAGCTAGGTTACTGAAGAGTAATTAAGTTGAGTTTAGTCTTTTGAAAAGGCGAGAGTTAACAAGAATCCTGGTAAGGGTTAATGAGAAGTTTGCTAACTCTGGTAAGTATTTGATTACTCTAGCTAACTCTTGATTACTCTTGTTAACTCTTGGTCTTATTTGAGTTAAGGGAGCTTACTAGGGTTGAGTATTGTGCTTAGCTAGGTTACTGAAGAGTAATTAAGTTGAGTTTAGTCTTTTAAAAAGGCGAGAGTTAGCAAGAATCCTGGTAAGGGTTAATGAGAAATTTGCTAAATCTGGTAAGTATTTGATTACTCTAGCTAACTCTTGATTACTCTTGTTAACTCTTGGTCTTATTTGAGTTAAGGGAGCTTACTAGGGTTGAGTATTGTGCTTAGCTAGGTTACTGAAGAGTAATTAAGTTGAGTTTAGTGTTTTGAAAAGGCAAGAGTTAACAAGTATCCTGGTAAGGGTTAATGAGAAGTTTGCTAACTCTGGTAAGTATTTGATTACTCTAGCTAACTCTTGATTACTCTTGTTAACTCTTGGTCTTATTTGAGTTAAGGGAGCTTACTAGGGTTGAGTATTGTGCTTAGCTAGGTTACTGAAGAGTAATTAAGTTGAGTTTAGTCTTTTAAAAAGGCGAGAGTTAGCAAGAATCCTGGTAAGGGTTAATGAGAAATTTGCTAACTCTGGTAAGTATTTGATTACTCTAGCTAACTCTTGATTACTCTTGTTAACTCTTGGTCTTATTTGAGTTAAGGGAGCTTACTAGGGTTGAGTATTGTGCTTAGCTAGGTTACTGAAGAGTAATTAAGTTGAGTTTAGTGTTTTGAAAAGGCGAGAGTTAACAAGAATCCTGGTAAGGGTTAACGAGAAATTTGCTAACTCTGGTAAGTATTTGATTACTCTAGCTAACTCTTGATTACTCTTGTTAACTCTTGGTCTTATTTGAGTTAAGGGAGCTTACTAGGGTTGAGTATTGTGCTTAGCAAGGTTACTGAAGAGTAATTAAGTTGAGTTTAGTCTTTTGAAAAGGCGAGAGTTAACAAGAATCCTGGTAAGGGTTAATGAGAAATTTGCTAACTCTGGTAAGTATTTGATTACTCTAGCTAACTCTTGATTACTCTTGTTAACTCTTGGTCTTATTTGAGTTAAGGGAGCTTACTAGGGTTGAGTATTGTGCTTAGCTAGGTTACTGAAGAGTAATTAAGTTGAGTTTAGTCTTTTGAAAAGGCGAGAGTTAGCAAGAATCCTGGTAAGGGTTAATGAGAAATTTGCTAACTCTGGTAAGTATTTGATTACTCTAGCGAACTCTTGATTACTCTTGTTAACTCTTGGTCTTATTTGAATTAAGGGAGCTTACTAGGGTTGAGTATTGTGCTTAGCTAGGTTACTGAAGAGTAAATAAGTTGAGTTTAGTCTTTTGAAAAGGCGAGAGTTAGCAAGGGTTAAGGGTTAGGGTTAACGAGAAATTTGCTAACTCTGGTAAGTATTTGATTACTCTAGCTGACTCTTGATAACTCTTGTTAACTCTTGGTCTTATTTGAGTTAAGGGAGCTTACTAGGGTTGAGTATTGTGCTTAGCTAGGTTACTGAAGAGTAATTAAGTTGAGTTTAGTCTTTTGAAAAGGCGAGAGTTAGCAAGGGTTAAGGGTTAGGGTTAACGAGAAATTTGCTAACTCTGGTAAGTATTTGATTACTCTAGCTGACTCTTGATAACTCTTGTTAACTCTTGGTCTTATTTGAGTTAAGGGAGCTTTCTAGGGTTGAGTATTGTGCTTAGCTAGGTTACTGAAGAGTAATTAAGTTGAGTTTAGTCTTTTGAAAAGGCGAGAGTTAGCAAGGGTTAAGGGTTAGGGTTAACGAGAAATTTGCTAACTCTGGTAAGTATTTGATTACTCTAGCTGACTCTTGATAACTCTTGTTAACTCTTGGTCTTATTTGAGTTAAGAGAGCTTACTAGGCTTGAGTATTGTGCTTAGCTAGGTTACTGAAGAGTAATTAAGTTGAGTTTAGTCTTTTGAAAAGGCGAGAGTTAGCAAGGGTTAAGGGTTAGGGTTAACGAGAAGTTTGCTAACTCTGGTAAGTATTTGATTACTCTAGCTGACTCTTGATAACTCTTGTTAACTCTTGGTCTTATTTGAGTTAATGGAGCTTACTAGGGTTGAGTATTGTGCTTAGCTAGGTTAATGAAGAGTAATTAAGTTGAGTTTAGTCTTTTGAAAAGGCGAGAGTTAACAAGAATCCTGGTAAGGGTTAATGAGAAATTTGCTAACTCTGGTAAGTATTTGATTACTCTAGCTAACTCTTGATTACTCTTGTTAACTCTTGGTCTTATTTGAGTTAAGGGAGCTTACTAGGGTTGAGTATTGTGCTTAGCTAGGTTACTGAAGAGTAATTAAGTTGAGTTTAGTCTTTTGAAAAGGCGAGAGTTAACAAGAATCCTGGTAAGGGTTAATGAGAAATTTGCTAACTCTGGTAAGTATTTGATTACTCTAGCTAACTCTTAATTACTCTTGTTAACTCTTGGTCTTATTTGAGTTAAGGGAGCTTACTAGGGTTGAGTATTGTGCTTAGCTAGGTTACTGAAGAGTAATTAAGTTGAGTTTAGTCTTTTGAAAAGGCGAGAGTTAGCAAGAATCCTGGTAAGGGTTAATGAGAAATTTGCTAACTCTGGTAAGTATTTGATTACTCTAGCTAACTCTTGATTACTCTTGTTAACTCTTGGTCTTATTTGAGTTAAGGGAGCTTACTAGGGTTGAGTATTGTGCTTAGCAAGGTTACTGAAGAGTAATTAAGTTGAGTTTAGTCTTTTGAAAAGGCGAGAGTTAACAAGAATCCTGGTAAGGGTTAATGAGAAATTTGCTAACTCTGGTAAGTATTTGATTACTCTAGCTAACTCTTGATTACTCTTGTTAACTCTTGGTCTTATTTGAGTTAAGGGAGCTTACTAGGGTTGAGTATTGTGCTTAGCTAGGTTACTGAGGGTTTAGGGTTAGGGTTTAGGGTTAGTGGTTTGGGTTAGGGTTAGGGTTTAGGGTTAGGGTTAGGGTTAGGGTTAGGGTATAGGCACTTTGACGTGATGTCCACCCCAAGTTGTCCACCCCATGTCCACCCCACGTGACCAATCTATATTTAGAAGTCACGTGGTACAGTCACATGGTGAATAATTTCTATATATAGAACAGAATGAAAGGCGGAGCTATTTTGTATGCGCGCGCATGTTAACCGTTTATTTGAATCATTTCAGTTTTGGAGCTCATTGGGTTCGGACGTGTTACTGGTATTATTGTTTTTATCGGAATTATTGTTAAAAAGATTTTTGTTGGATATGAAATAAATACGGTAAGCTAGTTTTATTTATTTTGTTGTATTTAGCTGCCATACGTGATGGATTAATTTGAATCGAAGGCTTCCGGCTGGAATATTTGAGCCAATCGGGTTGCATGGTTGGATTGAAGCCTGCCAGGTAGCCGGATGGCAGCTAAGCAACGGGGCGTAGAGCCATTTGGGATATCGATTATTGATATTGTTTGAATGCTGGGTCTGTCTGTCGGCAGAAACATTCAGTCAGCCAGCCGGCCCGTTGGCCGCCTATGAATTTCAGTGCTGGGCTCGAACCTGGCCAGCTGGACGGCTGTTCTGGGTGAGCCATTTGCTGTTTTTAGTATTGATATTGTTGAAAGGTCTGTCTGACTGTCGGCAGAGCCAGCTGCGGAGCCAGCCGGCACGCCATGCATTAATTTGGGTGCTGGATCCGAACCTGAAAAGCAGTTAGTTAGTAAGTAAGTTAGTGGTAACTGCGCCATCGTCGGGTCCCAAGTCCCGAGTGTGAAAGCAGGAGGGCCACTTAATTGTGGACTTGTATTTACATACTTACAAGGCATTGTTCTAAAAAGAAATAAATCTATTTATAGTAACAATGGTAACTTTTGCTTACCCTAGCTAACTTTTTGTCTTATTTGCGTTAAAGGGCTTACTGTTTTTGGGTACTGTGCTTATGTAGTATCATGGACTGTACAGAAGCTTACTTTGGAGGCTTTGAAAGTCTATATACGCAAGCAATCTCAGCCTTCCACTATATCTATAGAGTCAGCTTGGGTAATCAAAGTTACTAAAAATAGATTTCCCAATTTGCTAACCCTATTTGCTAACTCTTGTAAGTATTTGATTACCCTAGCTGACACTTGATGACTCTTGTTAACTCTTGGTCTCATTTGAGTTAAAGGAGCTTACTGTTTTTGAGTATTGTTCTTAGCTAGGTAACTGATGCCAGATTTGCTAACTCTGGTAAGTATTTGATTACCCTAGCTGACTCTTGATAACTCTTGTTAACTCTTGGTCTTATTTGAGTTAAAGGAGCTTACTAGGGTTGAGTATTGTGCTTAGCTAGGTTACTGAAGAGTAATTAAGTTGAGTTTAGTCTTTTGAAAAGGCGAGAGTTAGCAAGTATCCTGGTAAGGGTTAATGAGAAATTTGCTAACTCTGGTAAGTATTTGATTACTCTAGCTAACTCTTGATTACTCTTGTTAACTCTTGGTCTTATTTGAGTTAAGGGAGCTTACTAGGGTTGAGTATTGTGCTTAGCTAGGTTACTGAAGAGTAATTAAGTTGAGTTTAGTCTTTTGAAAAGGCGAGAGTTAGCAAGTATCCTGGTAAGGGTTAATGAGAAATTTGCTAACTCTGGTAAGTATTTGATTACTCTAGCTGACTCTTGATTACTCTTGTTAACTCTTGGTCTTATTTGAGTTAAGGGAGCTTACTAGGGTTGAGTATTGTGCTTAGCTAGGTTACTGAAGAGTAATTAAGTTGAGTTTAGTCATTTGAAAAGGCGAGAGTTAGCAAGTATCCTGGTAAGGGTTAATGAGAAATTTGCTAACTCTGGTAAGTATTTGATTACTCTAGCTGACTCTTGATTACTCTTGTTAACTCTTGGTCTTATTTGAGTTAAGGGAGCTTACTAGGGTTGAGTATTGTGCTTAACTAGGTTACTGAAGAGTAATTAAGTTGAGTTTAGTCTTTTGAAAATGCGAGAGTTAGCAAGAATCCTGGTAAGGGTTAATGAGAAATTTGCTAACTCTGGTAAGTATTTGATTACTCTAGCTAACTCTTGATTACTCTTGTTAACTCTTGGTCTTATTTGAGTTCAGGGAGCTTACTAGGGTTGAGTATTGTGCTTAGCTAGGTTACTGAAGAGTAATTAAGTTGAGTTTAGTCTTTTGAAAAGGCGAGAGTTAGCAAGAATCCTGATAAGGGTTAATGAGAAATTTGCTAACTCTGGTAAGTATTTGATTACTCTAGCTAACTCTTGATTACTCTTGTTAACTCTTGGTCTTATTTGAGTTAAGGGAGCTTACTAGGGTTGAGTATTGTGCTTAGCTAGGTTACTGAAGAGTAATTAAGTTGAGTTTAGTCTTTTGAAAAGGCGAGAGTTAACAAGAATCCTGGTAAGGGTTAATGAGAAATTTGCTAACTCTGGTAAGTATTTGATTACTCTAGCTAACTCTTGATTACTCTTGTTACCTCTTGGTCTTATTTGAGTTAAGGGAGCTTACTAGGGTTGAGTATTGTGCTTAGCTAGGTTACTGAAGAGTAATTAAGTTGAGTTTAGTCTTTAGGGTTAGGGTTAGGGTTAGGGTTTAGGGTTAGGGTTTAGGGTTAGGGTTAGGGTTAGGGTTTAGTGTTAGGGTTTAGGGTTAGGGTATAGGCACTTTGACGTGATGTCCACCCCAAGTTGTCCACCCCATGTCCACCCCACGTGACCAATCTATATTTAGAAGTCACGTGGTACAGTCACATGGTGAATAATTTCTATATATAGAACAGAATGAAAGGCGGAGCTATTTTGTATGCGCGCGCATGTTAACCGTTTATTTGAATCATTTCAGTTTTGGAGCTCGTTGGGTTCGGACGTGTTACTGGTATTATTGTTTTTATCGGAATTATTGTTAAAAAGATTTTTGTTGGATATGAAATAAATACGGTAAGCTAGTTTTATTTATTTTGTTGTATTTAGCTGCCATACGTGATGGATTAATTTGAATCGAAGGCTTCCGGCTGGAATATTTGAGCCAATCGGGTTGCATGGTTGGATTGAAGCCTGCCAGGTAGCCGGATGGCAGCTAAGCAACGGGGCGTAGAGCCATTTGGGATATCGATTATTGATATTGTTTGAATGCTGGGTCTGTCTGTCGGCAGAAACATTCAGTCAGCCAGCCGGCCCGTTGGCCGCCTATGAATTTCAGTGCTGGGCTCGAACCTGGCCAGCTGGACGGCTGTTCTGGGTGAGCCATTTGCTGTTTTTAGTATTGATATTGTTGAAAGGTCTGTCTGACTGTCGGCAGAGCCAGCTGCGGAGCCAGCCGGCACGCCATGCATTAATTTGGGTGCTGGATCCGAACCTGAAAAGCAGTTAGTTAGTAAGTAAGTTAGTGGTAACTGCGCCATCGTCGGGTCCCAAGTCCCGAGTGTGAAAGCAGGAGGGCCACTTAATTGTGGACTTGTATTTACATACTTACAAGGCATTGTTCTAAAAAGAAATAAATCTATTTATAGTAACAATGGTAACTTTTGCTTACCCTAGCTAACTTTTTGTCTTATTTGCGTTAAAGGGCTTACTGTTTTTGGGTACTGTGCTTATGTAGTATCATGGACTGTACAGAAGCTTACTTTGGAGGCTTTGAAAGTCTATATACGCAAGCAATCTCAGCCTTCCACTATATCTATAGAGTCAGCTTGGGTAATCAAAGTTACTAAAAATAGATTTCCCAATTTGCTAACCCTATTTGCTAACTCTTGTAAGTATTTGATTACCCTAGCTGACACTTGATGACTCTTGTTAACTCTTGGTCTCATTTGAGTTAAAGGAGCTTACTGTTTTTGAGTATTGTTCTTAGCTAGGTAACTGATGCCAGATTTGCTAACTCTGGTAAGTATTTGATTACCCTAGCTGACTCTTGATAACTCTTGTTAACTCTTGGTCTTATTTGAGTTAAAGGAGCTTACTAGGGTTGAGTATTGTGCTTAGCTAGGTTACTGAAGAGTAATTAAGTTGAGTTTAGTCTTTTGAAAAGGCGAGAGTTAGCAAGTATCCTGGTAAGGGTTAATGAGAAATTTGCTAACTCTGGTAAGTATTTGATTACTCTAGCTAACTCTTGATTACTCTTGTTAACTCTTGGTCTTATTTGAGTTAAGGGAGCTTACTAGGGTTGAGTATTGTGCTTAGCTAGGTTACTGAAGAGTAATTAAGTTGAGTTTAGTCTTTTGAAAAGGCGAGAGTTAGCAAGTATCCTGGTAAGGGTTAATGAGAAATTTGCTAACTCTGGTAAGTATTTGATTACTCTAGCTGACTCTTGATTACTCTTGTTAACTCTTGGTCTTATTTGAGTTAAGGGAGCTTACTAGGGTTGAGTATTGTGCTTAGCTAGGTTACTGAAGAGTAATTAAGTTGAGTTTAGTCTTTTGAAAAGGCGAGAGTTAGCAAGTATCCTGGTAAGGGTTAATGAGAAATTTGCTAACTCTGGTAAGTATTTGATTACTCTAGCTGACTCTTGATTACTCTTGTTAACTCTTGGTCTTATTTGAGTTAAGGGAGCTTACTAGGGTTGAGTATTGTGCTTAACTAGGTTACTGAAGAGTAATTAAGTTGAGTTTAGTCTTTTGAAAATGCGAGAGTTAGCAAGAATCCTGGTAAGGGTTAATGAGAAATTTGCTAACTCTGGTAAGTATTTGATTACTCTAGCTAACTCTTGATTACTCTTGTTAACTCTTGGTCTTATTTGAGTTCAGGGAGCTTACTAGGGTTGAGTATTGTGCTTAGCTAGGTTACTGAAGAGTAATTAAGTTGAGTTTAGTCTTTTGAAAAGGCGAGAGTTAGCAAGAATCCTGATAAGGGTTAATGAGAAATTTGCTAACTCTGGTAAGTATTTGATTACTCTAGCTAACTCTTGATTACTCTTGTTAACTCTTGGTCTTATTTGAGTTAAGGGAGCTTACTAGGGTTGAGTATTGTGCTTAGCTAGGTTACTGAAGAGTAATTAAGTTGAGTTTAGTCTTTTGAAAAGGCGAGAGTTAACAAGAATCCTGGTAAGGGTTAATGAGAAATTTGCTAACTCTGGTAAGTATTTGATTACTCTAGCTAACTCTTGATTACTCTTGTTACCTCTTGGTCTTATTTGAGTTAAGGGAGCTTACTAGGGTTGAGTATTGTGCTTAGCTAGGTTACTGAAGAGTAATTAAGTTGAGTTTAGTCTTTTGAAAAGGCGAGAGTTAGCAAGAATCCTGGTAAGGGTTAATGAGAAATTTGCTAACTCTGGTAAGTATTTGATTACTCTAGCTAACTCTTGATTACTCTTGTTAACTCTTGGTCTTATTTGAGTTAAGGGAGCTTACTAGGGTTGAGTATTGTGCTTAGCAAGGTTACTGAAGAGTAATTAAGTTGAGTTTAGTCTTTTGAAAAGGCGAGAGTTAACAAGAATCCTGGTAAGGGTTAATGAGAAATTTGCTAACTCTGGTAAGTATTTGATTACTCTAGCTAACTCTTGATTACTCTTGTTAACTCTTGGTCTTATTTGAGTTAAGGGAGCTTACTAGGGTTGAGTATTGTGCTTAGCTAGGTTACTGAGGGTTTAGGGTTAGGGTTTAGGGTTAGTGGTTTGGGTTAGGGTTAGGGTTTAGGGTTAGGGTTAGGGTTAGGGTTAGGGTATAGGCACTTTGACGTGATGTCCACCCCAAGTTGTCCACCCCATGTCCACCCCACGTGACCAATCTATATTTAGAAGTCACGTGGTACAGTCACATGGTGAATAATTTCTATATATAGAACAGAATGAAAGGCGGAGCTATTTTGTATGCGCGCGCATGTTAACCGTTTATTTGAATCATTTCAGTTTTGGAGCTCGTTGGGTTCGGACGTGTTACTGGTATTATTGTTTTTATCGGAATTATTGTTAAAAAGATTTTTGTTGGATATGAAATAAATACGGTAAGCTAGTTTTATTTATTTTGTTGTATTTAGCTGCCATACGTGATGGATTAATTTGAATCGAAGGCTTCCGGCTGGAATATTTGAGCCAATCGGGTTGCATGGTTGGATTGAAGCCTGCCAGGTAGCCGGATGGCAGCTAAGCAACGGGGCGTAGAGCCATTTGGGATATCGATTATTGATATTGTTTGAATGCTGGGTCTGTCTGTCGGCAGAAACATTCAGTCAGCCAGCCGGCCCGTTGGCCGCCTATGAATTTCAGTGCTGGGCTCGAACCTGGCCAGCTGGACGGCTGTTCTGGGTGAGCCATTTGCTGTTTTTAGTATTGATATTGTTGAAAGGTCTGTCTGACTGTCGGCAGAGCCAGCTGCGGAGCCAGCCGGCACGCCATGCATTAATTTGGGTGCTGGATCCGAACCTGAAAAGCAGTTAGTTAGTAAGTAAGTTAGTGGTAACTGCGCCATCGTCGGGTCCCAAGTCCCGAGTGTGAAAGCAGGAGGGCCACTTAATTGTGGACTTGTATTTACATACTTACAAGGCATTGTTCTAAAAAGAAATAAATCTATTTATAGTAACAATGGTAACTTTTGCTTACCCTAGCTAACTTTTTGTCTTATTTGCGTTAAAGGGCTTACTGTTTTTGGGTACTGTGCTTATGTAGTATCATGGACTGTACAGAAGCTTACTTTGGAGGCTTTGAAAGTCTATATACGCAAGCAATCTCAGCCTTCCACTATATCTATAGAGTCAGCTTGGGTAATCAAAGTTACTAAAAATAGATTTCCCAATTTGCTAACCCTATTTGCTAACTCTTGTAAGTATTTGATTACCCTAGCTGACACTTGATGACTCTTGTTAACTCTTGGTCTCATTTGAGTTAAAGGAGCTTACTGTTTTTGAGTATTGTTCTTAGCTAGGTAACTGATGCCAGATTTGCTAACTCTGGTAAGTATTTGATTACCCTAGCTGACTCTTGATAACTCTTGTTAACTCTTGGTCTTATTTGAGTTAAAGGAGCTTACTAGGGTTGAGTATTGTGCTTAGCTAGGTTACTGAAGAGTAATTAAGTTGAGTTTAGTCTTTTGAAAAGGCGAGAGTTAGCAAGTATCCTGGTAAGGGTTAATGAGAAATTTGCTAACTCTGGTAAGTATTTGATTACTCTAGCTAACTCTTGATTACTCTTGTTAACTCTTGGTCTTATTTGAGTTAAGGGAGCTTACTAGGGTTGAGTATTGTGCTTAGCTAGGTTACTGAAGAGTAATTAAGTTGAGTTTAGTCTTTTGAAAAGGCGAGAGTTAGCAAGTATCCTGGTAAGGGTTAATGAGAAATTTGCTAACTCTGGTAAGTATTTGATTACTCTAGCTGACTCTTGATTACTCTTGTTAACTCTTGGTCTTATTTGAGTTAAGGGAGCTTACTAGGGTTGAGTATTGTGCTTAGCTAGGTTACTGAAGAGTAATTAAGTTGAGTTTAGTCATTTGAAAAGGCGAGAGTTAGCAAGTATCCTGGTAAGGGTTAATGAGAAATTTGCTAACTCTGGTAAGTATTTGATTACTCTAGCTGACTCTTGATTACTCTTGTTAACTCTTGGTCTTATTTGAGTTAAGGGAGCTTACTAGGGTTGAGTATTGTGCTTAACTAGGTTACTGAAGAGTAATTAAGTTGAGTTTAGTCTTTTGAAAATGCGAGAGTTAGCAAGAATCCTGGTAAGGGTTAATGAGAAATTTGCTAACTCTGGTAAGTATTTGATTACTCTAGCTAACTCTTGATTACTCTTGTTAACTCTTGGTCTTATTTGAGTTCAGGGAGCTTACTAGGGTTGAGTATTGTGCTTAGCTAGGTTACTGAAGAGTAATTAAGTTGAGTTTAGTCTTTTGAAAAGGCGAGAGTTAGCAAGAATCCTGATAAGGGTTAATGAGAAATTTGCTAACTCTGGTAAGTATTTGATTACTCTAGCTAACTCTTGATTACTCTTGTTAACTCTTGGTCTTATTTGAGTTAAGGGAGCTTACTAGGGTTGAGTATTGTGCTTAGCTAGGTTACTGAAGAGTAATTAAGTTGAGTTTAGTCTTTTGAAAAGGCGAGAGTTAACAAGAATCCTGGTAAGGGTTAATGAGAAATTTGCTAACTCTGGTAAGTATTTGATTACTCTAGCTAACTCTTGATTACTCTTGTTACCTCTTGGTCTTATTTGAGTTAAGGGAGCTTACTAGGGTTGAGTATTGTGCTTAGCTAGGTTACTGAAGAGTAATTAAGTTGAGTTTAGTCTTTAGGGTTAGGGTTAGGGTTAGGGTTTAGGGTTAGGGTTTAGGGTTAGGGTTAGGGTTAGGGTTTAGTGTTAGGGTTTAGGGTTAGGGTATAGGCACTTTGACGTGATGTCCACCCCAAGTTGTCCAGCCCATGTCCACCCCACGTGACCAATCTATATTTAGAAGTCACGTGGTACAGTCACATGGTGAATAATTTCTATATATAGAACAGAATGAAAGGCGGAGCTATTTTGTATGCGCGCGCATGTTAACCGTTTATTTGAATCATTTCAGTTTTGGAGCTCGTTGGGTTCGGACGTGTTACTGGTATTATTGTTTTTATCGGAATTATTGTTAAAAAGATTTTTGTTGGATATGAAATAAATACGGTAAGCTAGTTTTATTTATTTTGTTGTATTTAGCTGCCATACGTGATGGATTAATTTGAATCGAAGGCTTCCGGCTGGAATATTTGAGCCAATCGGGTTGCATGGTTGGATTGAAGCCTGCCAGGTAGCCGGATGGCAGCTAAGCAACGGGGCGTAGAGCCATTTGGGATATCGATTATTGATATTGTTTGAATGCTGGGTCTGTCTGTCGGCAGAAACATTCAGTCAGCCAGCCGGCCCGTTGGCCGCCTATGAATTTCAGTGCTGGGCTCGAACCTGGCCAGCTGGACGGCTGTTCTGGGTGAGCCATTTGCTGTTTTTAGTATTGATATTGTTGAAAGGTCTGTCTGACTGTCGGCAGAGCCAGCTGCGGAGCCAGCCGGCACGCCATGCATTAATTTGGGTGCTGGATCCGAACCTGAAAAGCAGTTAGTTAGTAAGTAAGTTAGTGGTAACTGCGCCATCGTCGGGTCCCAAGTCCCGAGTGTGAAAGCAGGAGGGCCACTTAATTGTGGACTTGTATTTACATACTTACAAGGCATTGTTCTAAAAAGAAATAAATCTATTTATAGTAACAATGGTAACTTTTGCTTACCCTAGCTAACTTTTTGTCTTATTTGCGTTAAAGGGCTTACTGTTTTTGGGTACTGTGCTTATGTAGTATCATGGACTGT
This sequence comes from Lutraria lutraria, assembly GCA_964023205.1. NCBI lineage: Eukaryota > Metazoa > Mollusca > Bivalvia > Venerida > Mactridae > Lutraria > Lutraria lutraria. The sequence goes on from OZ026833.1 coordinate 49,173,031, forward strand.
ACAGAAGCTTACTTTGGAGGCTTTGAAAGTCTATATACGCAAGCAATCTCAGCCTTCCACTATATCTATAGAGTCAGCTTGGGTAATCAAAGTTACTAAAAATAGATTTCCCAATTTGCTAACCCTATTTGCTAACTCTTGTAAGTATTTGATTACCCTAGCTGACACTTGATGACTCTTGTTAACTCTTGGTCTCATTTGAGTTAAAGGAGCTTACTGTTTTTGAGTATTGTTCTTAGCTAGGTAACTGATGCCAGATTTGCTAACTCTGGTAAGTATTTGATTACCCTAGCTGACTCTTGATAACTCTTGTTAACTCTTGGTCTTATTTGAGTTAAAGGAGCTTACTAGGGTTGAGTATTGTGCTTAGCTAGGTTACTGAAGAGTAATTAAGTTGAGTTTAGTCTTTTGAAAAGGCGAGAGTTAGCAAGTATCCTGGTAAGGGTTAATGAGAAATTTGCTAACTCTGGTAAGTATTTGATTACTCTAGCTAACTCTTGATTACTCTTGTTAACTCTTGGTCTTATTTGAGTTAAGGGAGCTTACTAGGGTTGAGTATTGTGCTTAGCTAGGTTACTGAAGAGTAATTAAGTTGAGTTTAGTCTTTTGAAAAGGCGAGAGTTAGCAAGTATCCTGGTAAGGGTTAATGAGAAATTTGCTAACTCTGGTAAGTATTTGATTACTCTAGCTGACTCTTGATTACTCTTGTTAACTCTTGGTCTTATTTGAGTTAAGGGAGCTTACTAGGGTTGAGTATTGTGCTTAGCTAGGTTACTGAAGAGTAATTAAGTTGAGTTTAGTCTTTTGAAAAGGCGAGAGTTAGCAAGTATCCTGGTAAGGGTTAATGAGAAATTTGCTAACTCTGGTAAGTATTTGATTACTCTAGCTGACTCTTGATTACTCTTGTTAACTCTTGGTCTTATTTGAGTTAAGGGAGCTTACTAGGGTTGAGTATTGTGCTTAGCTAGGTTACTGAAGAGTAATTAAGTTGAGTTTAGTCTTTTGAAAAGGCGAGAGTTAGCAAGTATCCTGGTAAGGGTTAATGAGAAATTTGCTAACTCTGGTAAGTATTTGATTACTCTAGCTGACTCTTGATTACTCTTGTTAACTCTTGGTCTTATTTGAGTTAAGGGAGCTTACTAGGGTTGAGTATTGTGCTTAGCTAGGTTACTGAAGAGTAATTAAGTTGAGTTTAGTCTTTTGAAAAGGCGAGAGTTAGCAAGTATCCTGGTAAGGGTTAATGAGAAATTTGCTAACTCTGGTAAGTATTTGATTACTCTAGCTGACTCTTGATTACTCTTGTTAACTCTTGGTCTTATTTGAGTTAAGGGAGCTTACTAGGGTTGAGTATTGTGCTTAACTAGGTTACTGAAGAGTAATTAAGTTGAGTTTAGTCTTTTGAAAATGCGAGAGTTAGCAAGAATCCTGGTAAGGGTTAATGAGAAATTTGCTAACTCTGGTAAGTATTTGATTACTCTAGCTAACTCTTGATTACTCTTGTTAACTCTTGGTCTTATTTGAGTTCAGGGAGCTTACTAGGGTTGAGTATTGTGCTTAGCTAGGTTACTGAAGAGTAATTAAGTTGAGTTTAGTCTTTTGAAAAGGCGAGAGTTAGCAAGAATCCTGATAAGGGTTAATGAGAAATTTGCTAACTCTGGTAAGTATTTGATTACTCTAGCTAACTCTTGATTACTCTTGTTAACTCTTGGTCTTATTTGAGTTAAGGGAGCTTACTAGGGTTGAGTATTGTGCTTAGCTAGGTTACTGAAGAGTAATTAAGTTGAGTTTAGTCTTTTGAAAAGGCGAGAGTTAACAAGAATCCTGGTAAGGGTTAATGAGAAATTTGCTAACTCTGGTAAGTATTTGATTACTCTAGCTAACTCTTGATTACTCTTGTTACCTCTTGGTCTTATTTGAGTTAAGGGAGCTTACTAGGGTTGAGTATTGTGCTTAGCTAGGTTACTGAAGAGTAATTAAGGTGAGTTTAGTCTTTAGGGTTAGGGTTAGGGTTAGGGTTTAGGGTTAGGGTTTAGGGTTAGGGTTAGGGTTAGGGTTTAGTGTTAGGGTTTAGGGTTAGGGTATAGGCACTTTGACGTGATGTCCACCCCAAGTTGTCCACCCCATGTCCACCCCACGTGACCAATCTATATTTAGAAGTCACGTGGTACAGTCACATGGTGAATAATTTCTATATATAGAACAGAATGAAAGGCGGAGCTATTTTGTATGCGCGCGCATGTTAACCGTTTATTTGAATCATTTCAGTTTTGGAGCTCGTTGGGTTCGGACGTGTTACTGGTATTATTGTTTTTATCGGAATTATTGTTAAAAAGATTTTTGTTGGATATGAAATAAATACGGTAAGCTAGTTTTATTTATTTTGTTGTATTTAGCTGCCATACGTGATGGATTAATTTGAATCGAAGGCTTCCGGCTGGAATATTTGAGCCAATCGGGTTGCATGGTTGGATTGAAGCCTGCCAGGTAGCCGGATGGCAGCTAAGCAACGGGGCGTAGAGCCATTTGGGATATCGATTATTGATATTGTTTGAATGCTGGGTCTGTCTGTCGGCAGAAACATTCAGTCAGCCAGCCGGCCCGTTGGCCGCCTATGAATTTCAGTGCTGGGCTCGAACCTGGCCAGCTGGACGGCTGTTCTGGGTGAGCCATTTGCTGTTTTTAGTATTGATATTGTTGAAAGGTCTGTCTGACTGTCGGCAGAGCCAGCTGCGGAGCCAGCCGGCACGCCATGCATTAATTTGGGTGCTGGATCCGAACCTGAAAAGCAGTTAGTTAGTAAGTAAGTTAGTGGTAACTGCGCCATCGTCGGGTCCCAAGTCCCGAGTGTGAAAGCAGGAGGGCCACTTAATTGTGGACTTGTATTTACATACTTACAAGGCATTGTTCTAAAAAGAAATAAATCTATTTATAGTAACAATGGTAACTTTTGCTTACCCTAGCTAACTTTTTGTCTTATTTGCGTTAAAGGGCTTACTGTTTTTGGGTACTGTGCTTATGTAGTATCATGGACTGTACAGAAGCTTACTTTGGAGGCTTTGAAAGTCTATATACGCAAGCAATCTCAGCCTTCCACTATATCTATAGAGTCAGCTTGGGTAATCAAAGTTACTAAAAATAGATTTCCCAATTTGCTAACCCTATTTGCTAACTCTTGTAAGTATTTGATTACCCTAGCTGACACTAGATGACTCTTGTTAACTCTTGGTCTCATTTGAGTTAAAGGAGCTTACTGTTTTTTGAGTATTGTTCTTAGCTAGGTAACTGATGCCAGATTTGCTAACTCTGGTAAGTATTTGATTACCCTAGCTGACTCTTGATAACTCTTGTTAACTCTTGGTCTTATTTGAGTTAAAGGAGCTTACTAGGGTTGAGTATTGTGCTTAGCTAGGTTACTGAAGAGTAATTAAGTTGAGTTTAGTCTTTTGAAAAGGCGAGAGTTAGCAAGTATCCTGGTAAGGGTTAATGAGAAATTTGCTAACTCTGGTAAGTATTTGATTACTCTAGCTAACTCTTGATTACTCTTGTTAACTCTTGGTCTTATTTGAGTTAAGGGAGCTTACTAGGGTTGAGTATTGTGCTTAGCTAGGTTACTGAAGAGTAATTAAGTTGAGTTTAGTCTTTTGAAAAGGCGAGAGTTAGCAAGTATCCTGGTAAGGGTTAATGAGAAATTTGCTAACTCTGGTAAGTATTTGATTACTCTAGCTGACTCTTGATTACTCTTGTTAACTCTTGGTCTTATTTGAGTTAAGGGAGCTTACTAGGGTTGAGTATTGTGCTTAGCTAGGTTACTGAAGAGTAATTAAGTTGAGTTTAGTCTTTTGAAAAGGCGAGAGTTAGCAAGTATCCTGGTAAGGGTTAATGAGAAATTTGCTAACTCTGGTAAGTATTTGATTACTCTAGCTGACTCTTGATTACTCTTGTTAACTCTTGGTCTTATTTGAGTTAAGGGAGCTTACTAGGGTTGAGTATTGTGCTTAACTAGGTTACTGATGAGTAATTAAGTTGAGTTTAGTCTTTTGAAAATGCGAGAGTTAGCAAGAATCCTGGTAAGGGTTAATGAGAAATTTGCTAACTCTGGTAAGTATTTGATTACTCTAGCTAACTCTTGATTACTCTTGTTAACTCTTGGTCTTATTTGAGTTCAGGGAGCTTACTAGGGTTGAGTATTGTGCTTAGCTAGGTTACTGAAGAGTAATTAAGTTGAGTTTAGTCTTTTGAAAAGGCGAGAGTTAGCAAGAATCCTGATAAGGGTTAATGAGAAATTTGCTAACTCTGGTAAGTATTTGATTACTCTAGCTAACTCTTGATTACTCTTGTTAACTCTTGGTCTTATTTGAGTTAAGGGAGCTTACTAGGGTTGAGTATTGTGCTTAGCTAGGTTACTGAAGAGTAATTAAGTTGAGTTTAGTCTTTTGAAAAGGCGAGAGTTAACAAGAATCCTGGTAAGGGTTAATGAGAAATTTGCTAACTCTGGTAAGTATTTGATTACTCTAGCTAACTCTTGATTACTCTTGTTACCTCTTGGTCTTATTTGAGTTAAGGGAGCTTACTAGGGTTGAGTATTGTGCTTAGCTAGGTTACTGAAGAGTAATTAAGTTGAGTTTAGTCTTTAGGGTTAGGGTTAGGGTTAGGGTTTAGGGTTAGGGTTTAGGGTTAGGGTTAGGGTTAGGGTTAGGGTTTAGTTTTAGGGTTTAGGGTTAGGGTATAGGCACTTTGACGTGATGTCCACCCCAAGTTGTCCACCCCATGTCCACCCCACGTGACCAATCTATATTTAGAAGTCACGTGGTACAGTCACATGGTGAATAATTTCTATATATAGAACAGAATGAAAGGCGGAGCTATTTTGTATGCGCGCGCATGTTAACCGTTTATTTGAATCATTTCAGTTTTGGAGCTCGTTGGGTTCGGACGTGTTACTGGTATTATTGTTTTTATCGGAATTATTGTTAAAAAGATTTTTGTTGGATATGAAATAAATACGGTAAGCTAGTTTTATTTATTTTGTTGTATTTAGCTGCCATACGTGATGGATTAATTTGAATCGAAGGCTTCCGGCTGGAATATTTGAGCCAATCGGGTTGCATGGTTGGATTGAAGCCTGCCAGGTAGCCGGATGGCAGCTAAGCAACGGGGCGTAGAGCCATTTGGGATATCGATTATTGATATTGTTTGAATGCTGGGTCTGTCTGTCGGCAGAAACATTCAGTCAGCCAGCCGGCCCGTTGGCCGCCTATGAATTTCAGTGCTGGGCTCGAACCTGGCCAGCTGGACGGCTGTTCTGGGTGAGCCATTTGCTGTTTTTAGTATTGATATTGTTGAAAGGTCTGTCTGACTGTCGGCAGAGCCAGCTGCGGAGCCAGCCGGCACGCCATGCATTAATTTGGGTGCTGGATCCGAACCTGAAAAGCAGTTAGTTAGTAAGTAAGTTAGTGGTAACTGCGCCATCGTCGGGTCCCAAGTCCCGAGTGTGAAAGCAGGAGGGCCACTTAATTGTGGACTTGTATTTACATACTTACAAGGCATTGTTCTAAAAAGAAATAAATCTATTTATAGTAACAATGGTAACTTTTGCTTACCCTAGCTAACTTTTTGTCTTATTTGCGTTAAAGGGCTTACTGTTTTTGGGTACTGTGCTTATGTAGTATCATGGACTGTACAGAAGCTTACTTTGGAGGCTTTGAAAGTCTATATACGCAAGCAATCTCAGCCTTCCACTATATCTATAGAGTCAGCTTGGGTAATCAAAGTTACTAAAAATAGATTTCCCAATTTGCTAACCCTATTTGCTAACTCTTGTAAGTATTTGATTACCCTAGCTGACACTTGATGACTCTTGTTAACTCTTGGTCTCATTTGAGTTAAAGGAGCTTACTGTTTTTGAGTATTGTTCTTAGCTAGGTAACTGATGCCAGATTTGCTAACTCTGGTAAGTATTTGATTACCCTAGCTGACTCTTGATAACTCTTGTTAACTCTTGGTCTTATTTGAGTTAAAGGAGCTTACTAGGGTTGAGTATTGTGCTTAGCTAGGTTACTGAAGAGTAATTAAGTTGAGTTTAGTCTTTTGAAAAGGCGAGAGTTAGCAAGTATCCTGGTAAGGGTTAATGAGAAATTTGCTAACTCTGGTAAGTATTTGATTACTCTAGCTAACTCTTGATTACTCTTGTTAACTCTTGGTCTTATTTGAGTTAAGGGAGCTTACTAGGGTTGAGTATTGTGCTTAGCTAGGTTACTGAAGAGTAATTAAGTTGAGTTTAGTCTTTTGAAAAGGCGAGAGTTAGCAAGTATCCTGGTAAGGGTTAATGAGAAATTTGCTAACTCTGGTAAGTATTTGATTACTCTAGCTGACTCTTGATTACTCTTGTTAACTCTTGGTCTTATTTGAGTTAAGGGAGCTTACTAGGGTTGAGTATTGTGCTTAGCTAGGTTACTGAAGAGTAATTAAGTTGAGTTTAGTCTTTTGAAAAGGCGAGAGTTAGCAAGTATCCTGGTAAGGGTTAATGAGAAATTTGCTAACTCTGGTAAGTATTTGATTACTCTAGCTGACTCTTGATTACTCTTGTTAACTCTTGGTCTTATTTGAGTTAAGGGAGCTTACTAGGGTTGAGTATTGTGCTTAACTAGGTTACTGAAGAGTAATTAAGTTGAGTTTAGTCTTTTGAAAATGCGAGAGTTAGCAAGAATCCTGGTAAGGGTTAATGAGAAATTTGCTAACTCTGGTAAGTATTTGATTACTCTAGCTAACTCTTGATTACTCTTGTTAACTCTTGGTCTTATTTGAGTTCAGGGAGCTTACTAGGGTTGAGTATTGTGCTTAGCTAGGTTACTGAAGAGTAATTAAGTTGAGTTTAGTCTTTTGAAAAGGCGAGAGTTAGCAAGAATCCTGATAAGGGTTAATGAGAAATTTGCTAACTCTGGTAAGTATTTGATTACTCTAGCTAACTCTTGATTACTCTTGTTAACTCTTGGTCTTATTTGAGTTAAGGGAGCTTACTAGGGTTGAGTATTGTGCTTAGCTAGGTTACTGAAGAGTAATTAAGTTGAGTTTAGTCTTTTGAAAAGGCGAGAGTTAACAAGAATCCTGGTAAGGGTTAATGAGAAATTTGCTAACTCTGGTAAGTATTTGATTACTCTAGCTAACTCTTGATTACTCTTGTTACCTCTTGGTCTTATTTGAGTTAAGGGAGCTTACTAGGGTTGAGTATTGTGCTTAGCTAGGTTACTGAAGAGTAATTAAGTTGAGTTTAGTCTTTAGGGTTAGGGTTAGGGTTAGGGTTTAGGGTTAGGGTTTAGGGTTAGGGTTAGGGTTAGGGTTTAGTGTTAGGGTTTAGGGTTAGGGTATAGGCACTTTGACGTGATGTCCACCCCAAGTTGTCCACCCCATGTCCACCCCACGTGACCAATCTATATTTAGAAGTCACGTGGTACAGTCACATGGTGAATAATTTCTATATATAGAACAGAATGAAAGGCGGAGCTATTTTGTATGCGCGCGCATGTTAACCGTTTATTTGAATCATTTCAGTTTTGGAGCTCGTTGGGTTCGGACGTGTTACTGGTATTATTGTTTTTATCGGAATTATTGTTAAAAAGATTTTTGTTGGATATGAAATAAATACGGTAAGCTAGTTTTATTTATTTTGTTGTATTTAGCTGCCATACGTGATGGATTAATTTGAATCGAAGGCTTCCGGCTGGAATATTTGAGCCAATCGGGTTGCATGGTTGGATTGAAGCCTGCCAGGTAGCCGGATGGCAGCTAAGCAACGGGGCGTAGAGCCATTTGGGATATCGATTATTGATATTGTTTGAATGCTGGGTCTGTCTGTCGGCAGAAACATTCAGTCAGCCAGCCGGCCCGTTGGCCGCCTATGAATTTCAGTGCTGGGCTCGAACCTGGCCAGCTGGACGGCTGTTCTGGGTGAGCCATTTGCTGTTTTTAGTATTGATATTGTTGAAAGGTCTGTCTGACTGTCGGCAGAGCCAGCTGCGGAGCCAGCCGGCACGCCATGCATTAATTTGGGTGCTGGATCCGAACCTGAAAAGCAGTTAGTTAGTAAGTAAGTTAGTGGTAACTGCGCCATCGTCGGGTCCCAAGTCCCGAGTGTGAAAGCAGGAGGGCCACTTAATTGTGGACTTGTATTTACATACTTACAAGGCATTGTTCTAAAAAGAAATAAATCTATTTATAGTAACAATGGTAACTTTTGCTTACCCTAGCTAACTTTTAGTCTTATTTGCGTTAAAGGGCTTACTGTTTTTGGGTACTGTGCTTATGTAGTATCATGGACTGTACAGAAGCTTACTTTGGAGGCTTTGAAAGTCTATATACGCAAGCAATCTCAGCCTTCCACTATATCTATAGAGTCAGCTTGGGTAATCAAAGTTACTAAAAATAGATTTCCCAATTTGCTAACCCTATTTGCTAACTCTTGTAAGTATTTGATTACCCTAGCTGACACTTGATGACTCTTGTTAACTCTTGGTCTCATTTGAGTTAAAGGAGCTTACTGTTTTTGAGTATTGTTCTTAGCTAGGTAACTGATGCCAGATTTGCTAACTCTGGTAAGTATTTGATTACCCTAGCTGACTCTTGATAACTCTTGTTAACTCTTGGTCTTATTTGAGTTAAAGGAGCTTACTAGGGTTGAGTATTGTGCTTAGCTAGGTTACTGAAGAGTAATTAAGTTGAGTTTAGTCTTTTGAAAAGGCGAGAGTTAGCAAGTATCCTGGTAAGGGTTAATGAGAAATTTGCTAACTCTGGTAAGTATTTGATTACTCTAGCTAACTCTTGATTACTCTTGTTAACTCTTGGTCTTATTTGAGTTAAGGGAGCTTACTAGGGTTGAGTATTGTGCTTAGCTAGGTTACTGAAGAGTAATTAAGTTGAGTTTAGTCTTTTGAAAAGGCGAGAGTTAGCAAGTATCCTGGTAAGGGTTAATGAGAAATTTGCTAACTCTGGTAAGTATTTGATTACTCTAGCTGACTCTTGATTACTCTTGTTAACTCTTGGTCTTATTTGAGTTAAGGGAGCTTACTAGGGTTGAGTATTGTGCTTAGCTAGGTTACTGAAGAGTAATTAAGTTGAGTTTAGTCTTTTGAAAAGGCGAGAGTTAGCAAGTATCCTGGTAAGGGTTAATGAGAAATTTGCTAACTCTGGTAAGTATTTGATTACTCTAGCTGACTCTTGATTACTCTTGTTAACTCTTGGTCTTATTTGAGTTAAGGGAGCTTACTAGGGTTGAGTATTGTGCTTAACTAGGTTACTGAAGAGTAATTAAGTTGAGTTTAGTCTTTTGAAAATGCGAGAGTTAGCAAGAATCCTGGTAAGGGTTAATGAGAAATTTGCTAACTCTGGTAAGTATTTGATTACTCTAGCTAACTCTTGATTACTCTTGTTAACTCTTGGTCTTATTTGAGTTCAGGGAGCTTACTAGGGTTGAGTATTGTGCTTAGCTAGGTTACTGAAGAGTAATTAAGTTGAGTTTAGTCTTTTGAAAAGGCGAGAGTTAGCAAGAATCCTGATAAGGGTTAATGAGAAATTTGCTAACTCTGGTAAGTATTTGATTACTCTAGCTAACTCTTGATTACTCTTGTTAACTCTTGGTCTTATTTGAGTTAAGGGAGCTTACTAGGGTTGAGTATTGTGCTTAGCTAGGTTACTGAAGAGTAATTAAGTTGAGTTTAGTCTTTTGAAAAGGCGAGAGTTAACAAGAATCCTGGTAAGGGTTAATGAGAAATTTGCTAACTCTGGTAAGTATTTGATTACTCTAGCTAACTCTTGATTACTCTTGTTACCTCTTGGTCTTATTTGAGTTAAGGGAGCTTACTAGGGTTGAGTATTGTGCTTAGCTAGGTTACTGAAGAGTAATTAAGTTGAGTTTAGTCTTTAGGGTTAGGGTTAGGGTTAGGGTTAGGGTTAGGGTTTAGGGTTTGGGTTTAGTGTTAGGGTTTAGGGTTAGGGTATAGGCACTTTGACGTGATGTCCACCCCAAGTTGTCCACCCCATGTCCACCCCACGTGACCAATCTATATTTAGAAGTCACGTGGTACAGTCACATGGTGAATAATTTCTATATATAGAACAGAATGAAAGGCGGAGCTATTTTGTATGCGCGCGCATGTTAACCGTTTATTTGAATCATTTCAGTTTTGGAGCTCGTTGGGTTCGGACGTGTTACTGGTATTATTGTTTTTATCGGAATTATTGTTAAAAAGATTTTTGTTGGATATGAAATAAATACGGTAAGCTAGTTTTATTTATTTTGTTGTATTTAGCTGCCATACGTGATGGATTAATTTGAATCGAAGGCTTCCGGCTGGAATATTTGAGCCAATCGGGTTGCATGGTTGGATTGAAGCCTGCCAGGTAGCCGGATGGCAGCTAAGCAACGGGGCGTAGAGCCATTTTGGACATCGATTATTGATATTGTTTGAATGCTGGGTCTGTCTGTCGGCAGAAACATTCAGTCAGCCAGCCGGCCCGTTGGCCGCCTATGAATTTCAGTGCTGGGCTCGAACCTGGCCAGCTGGACGGCTGTTCTGGGTGAGCCATTTGCTGTTTTTAGTATTGATATTGTTGAAAGGTCTGTCTGACTGTCGGCAGAGCCAGCTGCGGAGCCAGCCGGCACGCCATGCATTAATTTGGGTGCTGGATCCGAACCTGAAAAGCAGTTAGTTAGTAAGTAAGTTAGTGGTAACTGCGCCATCGTCGGGTCCCAAGTCCCGAGTGTGAAAGCAGGAGGGCCACTTAATTGTGGACTTGTATTTACATATTTACAAGGCATTGTTCTAAAAAGAAATAAATCTATTTATAGTAACAATGGTAACTTTTGCTTACCCTAGCTAACTTTTTGTCTTATTTGCGTTAAAGGGCTTACTGTTTTTGGGTACTGTGCTTATGTAGTATCATGGACTGTACAGAAGCTTACTTTGGAGGCTTTGAAAGTCTATATACGCAAGCAATCTCAGCCTTCCACTATATCTATAGAGTCAGCTTGGGTAATCAAAGTTACTAAAAATAGATTTCCCAATTTGCTAACCCTATTTGCTAACTCTTGTAAGTATTTGATTACCCTAGCTGACACTTGATGACTCTAGTTAACTCTTGGTCTCATTTGAGTTAAAGGAGCTTACTGTTTTTGAGTATTGTTCTTAGCTAGGTAACTGATGCCAGATTTGCTAACTCTGGTAAGTATTTGATTACCCTAGCTGACTCTTGATAACTCTTGTTTACTCTTGGTCTTATTTGAGTTAAGGGAGCTTACTAGGGTTGAGTATTGTGCTTAGCTAGGTTACTGAAGAGTAATTAAGTTGAGTTTAGTCTTTTGAAAAGGCGAGAGTTAGCAAGAATCCTGGTAAGGGTTAATGAGAAATTTGCTAACTCTGGTAAGTATTTGATTACTCTAGCTGACTCTTGATAACTCTTGTTAACTCTTGGTCTTATTTGAGTTAAGAGAGCTTACTAGGCTTGAGTATTGTGCTTAGCTAGGTTACTGAAGAGTAATTAAGTTGAGTTTAGTCTTTTGAAAAGGCGAGAGTTAGCAATGGTTAAGGGTTAGGGTTAACGAGAAGTTTGCTAACTCTGGTAAGTATTTGATTACTCTAGCTGACTCTTGATAACTCTTGTTAACTCTTGGTCTTATTTGAGTTAATGGAGCTTACTAGGGTTGAGTATTGTGCTTAGCTAGGTTACTGAAGTGTAATTAAGTTGAGTTTAGTCTTTTGAAAAGGCGAGAGTTAGCAAGGGTTAAGGGTTAGGGTTAACGAGAAGTTTGCTAACTATGGTAAGTATTTGATTACTAGGGTATAGGCACTTTGAAGTGATGTCCACCCCAAGTTGTCCACCCCATGTCCACCCCACGTGACCAATCTATATTTAGAAGTCACGTGGTACAGTCACATGGTGAATAATTTCTATATATAGAACAGAATGAAAGGCGGAGCTAATTTGTATGCGCGCGCATGTTAACCGTTTATTTGAATCATTTCAGTTTTGGAGCTCGTTGGGTTCGGACGTGTTGCTGGTATTATTGTTTTTATCGGAATTATTGTTAAAAAGATTTTTGTTGGATATGAAATAAATACGGTAAGCTAGTTTTATTTATTTTGTTGTATTTAGCTGCCATACGTGATGGATTAATTTGAATCGAAGGCTTCCGGCTGGAATATTTGAGCCAATCGGGTTGCATGGTTGGATTGAAGCCTGCCAGGTAGCCGGATGGCAGCTAAGCAACGGGGCGTAGAGCCATTTTGGACATCGATTATTGATATTGTTTGAATGCTGGGTCTGTCTGTCGGCAGAAACATTCAGTCAGCCAGCCGGCCCGTTGGCCGCCTATGAATTTCAGTGTTGGGCTCGAACCTGGCCAGCTGGACGGCTGTTCTGGGTGAGCCATTTGCTGTTTTTAGTATTGATATTGTTGAAAGGTCTGTCTGACTGTCGGCAGAGCCAGCTGCGGAGCCAGCCGGCACGCCATGCATTAATTTGGGTGCTGGATCCGAACCTGAAAAGCAGTTAGTTAGTAAGTAAGTTAGTGGTAACTGCGCCATCGTCGGGTCCCAAGTCCCGAGTGTGAAAGCAGGAGGGCCACTTAATTGTGGACTTGTATTTACATATTTACAAGGCATTGTTCTAAAAATAAATAAATCTATTTATAGTAACAATGGTAACTTTTGCTTACCCTAGCTAACTTTTTGTCTTATTTGCGTTAAAGGGCTTACTGTTTTTGGGTACTGTGCTTATGTAGTATCATGGACTGTACAGAAGCTTACTTTGGAGGCTTTGAAAGTCTATATACGCAAGCAATCTCAGCCTTCCACTATATCTATAGAGTCAGCTTGGGTAATCAAAGTTACTTAAAATAGATTTCCCAATTTGCTAACCCTATTTGCTAACTCTTGTAAGTATTTGATTACCCTAGCTGACACTTGATGACTCTAGTTAACTCTTGGTCTCATTTGAGTTAAAGGAGCTTACTGTTTTTGAGTATTGTTCTTAGCTAGGTAACTGATGCCAGATTTGCTAACTCTGGTAAGTATTTGATTACCCTAGCTGACTCTTGATAACTCTTGTTTACTCTTGGTCTTATTTGAGTTAAGGGAGCTTACTAGGGTTGAGTATTGTGCTTAGCTAGGTTACTGAAGAGTAATTAAGTTGAGTTTAGTCTTTTGAAAAGGCGAGAGTTAACAAGAATCCTGGTAAGGGTTAATGAGAAGTTTGCTAACTCTGGTAAGTATTTGATTACTCTAGCTAACTCTTGATTACTCTTGTTAACTCTTGGTCTTATTTGAGTTAAGGGAGCTTACTAGGGTTGAGTATTGTGCTTAGCTAGGTTACTGAAGAGTAATTAAGTTGAGTTTAGTCTTTTAAAAAGGCGAGAGTTAGCAAGAATCCTGGTAAGGGTTAATGAGAAATTTGCTAAATCTGGTAAGTATTTGATTACTCTAGCTAACTCTTGATTACTCTTGTTAACTCTTGGTCTTATTTGAGTTAAGGGAGCTTACTAGGGTTGAGTATTGTGCTTAGCTAGGTTACTGAAGAGTAATTAAGTTGAGTTTAGTGTTTTGAAAAGGCAAGAGTTAACAAGTATCCTGGTAAGGGTTAATGAGAAGTTTGCTAACTCTGGTAAGTATTTGATTACTCTAGCTAACTCTTGATTACTCTTGTTAACTCTTGGTCTTATTTGAGTTAAGGGAGCTTACTAGGGTTGAGTATTGTGCTTAGCTAGGTTACTGAAGAGTAATTAAGTTGAGTTTAGTCTTTTAAAAAGGCGAGAGTTAGCAAGAATCCTGGTAAGGGTTAATGAGAAATTTGCTAACTCTGGTAAGTATTTGATTACTCTAGCTAACTCTTGATTACTCTTGTTAACTCTTGGTCTTATTTGAGTTAAGGGAGCTTACTAGGGTTGAGTATTGTGCTTAGCTAGGTTACTGAAGAGTAATTAAGTTGAGTTTAGTGTTTTGAAAAGGCGAGAGTTAACAAGAATCCTGGTAAGGGTTAACGAGAAATTTGCTAACTCTGGTAAGTATTTGATTACTCTAGCTAACTCTTGATTACTCTTGTTAACTCTTGGTCTTATTTGAGTTAAGGGAGCTTACTAGGGTTGAGTATTGTGCTTAGCAAGGTTACTGAAGAGTAATTAAGTTGAGTTTAGTCTTTTGAAAAGGCGAGAGTTAACAAGAATCCTGGTAAGGGTTAATGAGAAATTTGCTAACTCTGGTAAGTATTTGATTACTCTAGCTAACTCTTGATTACTCTTGTTAACTCTTGGTCTTATTTGAGTTAAGGGAGCTTACTAGGGTTGAGTATTGTGCTTAGCTAGGTTACTGAAGAGTAATTAAGTTGAGTTTAGTCTTTTGAAAAGGCGAGAGTTAGCAAGAATCCTGGTAAGGGTTAATGAGAAATTTGCTAACTCTGGTAAGTATTTGATTACTCTAGCGAACTCTTGATTACTCTTGTTAACTCTTGGTCTTATTTGAATTAAGGGAGCTTACTAGGGTTGAGTATTGTGCTTAGCTAGGTTACTGAAGAGTAAATAAGTTGAGTTTAGTCTTTTGAAAAGGCGAGAGTTAGCAAGGGTTAAGGGTTAGGGTTAACGAGAAATTTGCTAACTCTGGTAAGTATTTGATTACTCTAGCTGACTCTTGATAACTCTTGTTAACTCTTGGTCTTATTTGAGTTAAGGGAGCTTACTAGGGTTGAGTATTGTGCTTAGCTAGGTTACTGAAGAGTAATTAAGTTGAGTTTAGTCTTTTGAAAAGGCGAGAGTTAGCAAGGGTTAAGGGTTAGGGTTAACGAGAAATTTGCTAACTCTGGTAAGTATTTGATTACTCTAGCTGACTCTTGATAACTCTTGTTAACTCTTGGTCTTATTTGAGTTAAGGGAGCTTTCTAGGGTTGAGTATTGTGCTTAGCTAGGTTACTGAAGAGTAATTAAGTTGAGTTTAGTCTTTTGAAAAGGCGAGAGTTAGCAAGGGTTAAGGGTTAGGGTTAACGAGAAATTTGCTAACTCTGGTAAGTATTTGATTACTCTAGCTGACTCTTGATAACTCTTGTTAACTCTTGGTCTTATTTGAGTTAAGAGAGCTTACTAGGCTTGAGTATTGTGCTTAGCTAGGTTACTGAAGAGTAATTAAGTTGAGTTTAGTCTTTTGAAAAGGCGAGAGTTAGCAAGGGTTAAGGGTTAGGGTTAACGAGAAGTTTGCTAACTCTGGTAAGTATTTGATTACTCTAGCTGACTCTTGATAACTCTTGTTAACTCTTGGTCTTATTTGAGTTAATGGAGCTTACTAGGGTTGAGTATTGTGCTTAGCTAGGTTAATGAAGAGTAATTAAGTTGAGTTTAGTCTTTTGAAAAGGCGAGAGTTAACAAGAATCCTGGTAAGGGTTAATGAGAAATTTGCTAACTCTGGTAAGTATTTGATTACTCTAGCTAACTCTTGATTACTCTTGTTAACTCTTGGTCTTATTTGAGTTAAGGGAGCTTACTAGGGTTGAGTATTGTGCTTAGCTAGGTTACTGAAGAGTAATTAAGTTGAGTTTAGTCTTTTGAAAAGGCGAGAGTTAACAAGAATCCTGGTAAGGGTTAATGAGAAATTTGCTAACTCTGGTAAGTATTTGATTACTCTAGCTAACTCTTGATTACTCTTGTTAACTCTTGGTCTTATTTGAGTTAAGGGAGCTTACTAGGGTTGAGTATTGTGCTTAGCTAGGTTACTGAAGAGTAATTAAGTTGAGTTTAGTCTTTTGAAAAGGCGAGAGTTAGCAAGAATCCTGGTAAGGGTTAATGAGAAATTTGCTAACTCTGGTAAGTATTTGATTACTCTAGCTAACTCTTGATTACTCTTGTTAACTCTTGGTCTTATTTGAGTTAAGGGAGCTTACTAGGGTTGAGTATTGTGCTTAGCAAGGTTACTGAAGAGTAATTAAGTTGAGTTTAGTCTTTTGAAAAGGCGAGAGTTAACAAGAATCCTGGTAAGGGTTAATGAGAAATTTGCTAACTCTGGTAAGTATTTGATTACTCTAGCTAACTCTTGATTACTCTTGTTAACTCTTGGTCTTATTTGAGTTAAGGGAGCTTACTAGGGTTGAGTATTGTGCTTAGCTAGGTTACTGAGGGTTTAGGGTTAGGGTTTAGGGTTAGTGGTTTGGGTTAGGGTTAGGGTTTAGGGTTAGGGTTAGGGTTAGGGTTAGGGTATAGGCACTTTGACGTGATGTCCACCCCAAGTTGTCCACCCCATGTCCACCCCACGTGACCAATCTATATTTAGAAGTCACGTGGTACAGTCACATGGTGAATAATTTCTATATATAGAACAGAATGAAAGGCGGAGCTATTTTGTATGCGCGCGCATGTTAACCGTTTATTTGAATCATTTCAGTTTTGGAGCTCGTTGGGTTCGGACGTGTTACTGGTATTATTGTTTTTATCGGAATTATTGTTAAAAAGATTTTTGTTGGATATGAAATAAATACGGTAAGCTAGTTTTATTTATTTTGTTGTATTTAGCTGCCATACGTGATGGATTAATTTGAATCGAAGGCTTCCGGCTGGAATATTTGAGCCAATCGGGTTGCATGGTTGGATTGAAGCCTGCCAGGTAGCCGGATGGCAGCTAAGCAACGGGGCGTAGAGCCATTTGGGATATCGATTATTGATATTGTTTGAATGCTGGGTCTGTCTGTCGGCAGAAACATTCAGTCAGCCAGCCGGCCCGTTGGCCGCCTATGAATTTCAGTGCTGGGCTCGAACCTGGCCAGCTGGACGGCTGTTCTGGGTGAGCCATTTGCTGTTTTTAGTATTGATATTGTTGAAAGGTCTGTCTGACTGTCGGCAGAGCCAGCTGCGGAGCCAGCCGGCACGCCATGCATTAATTTGGGTGCTGGATCCGAACCTGAAAAGCAGTTAGTTAGTAAGTAAGTTAGTGGTAACTGCGCCATCGTCGGGTCCCAAGTCCCGAGTGTGAAAGCAGGAGGGCCACTTAATTGTGGACTTGTATTTACATACTTACAAGGCATTGTTCTAAAAAGAAATAAATCTATTTATAGTAACAATGGTAACTTTTGCTTACCCTAGCTAACTTTTTGTCTTATTTGCGTTAAAGGGCTTACTGTTTTTGGGTACTGTGCTTATGTAGTATCATGGACTGTACAGAAGCTTACTTTGGAGGCTTTGAAAGTCTATATACGCAAGCAATCTCAGCCTTCCACTATATCTATAGAGTCAGCTTGGGTAATCAAAGTTACTAAAAATAGATTTCCCAATTTGCTAACCCTATTTGCTAACTCTTGTAAGTATTTGATTACCCTAGCTGACACTTGATGACTCTTGTTAACTCTTGGTCTCATTTGAGTTAAAGGAGCTTACTGTTTTTGAGTATTGTTCTTAGCTAGGTAACTGATGCCAGATTTGCTAACTCTGGTAAGTATTTGATTACCCTAGCTGACTCTTGATAACTCTTGTTAACTCTTGGTCTTATTTGAGTTAAAGGAGCTTACTAGGGTTGAGTATTGTGCTTAGCTAGGTTACTGAAGAGTAATTAAGTTGAGTTTAGTCTTTTGAAAATGCGAGAGTTAGCAAGTATCCTGGTAAGGGTTAATGAGAAATTTGCTAACTCTGGTAAGTATTTGATTACTCTAGCTAACTCTTGATTACTCTTGTTAACTCTTGGTCTTATTTGAGTTAAGGGAGCTTACTAGGGTTGAGTATTGTGCTTAGCTAGGTTACTGAAGAGTAATTAAGTTGAGTTTAGTCTTTTGAAAAGGCGAGAGTTAGCAAGTATCCTGGTAAGGGTTAATGAGAAATTTGCTAACTCTGGTAAGTATTTGATTACTCTAGCTGACTCTTGATTACTCTTGTTAACTCTTGGTCTTATTTGAGTTAAGGGAGCTTACTAGGGTTGAGTATTGTGCTTAGCTAGGTTACTGAAGAGTAATTAAGTTGAGTTTAGTCATTTGAAAAGGCGAGAGTTAGCAAGTATCCTGGTAAGGGTTAATGAGAAATTTGCTAACTCTGGTAAGTATTTGATTACTCTAGCTGACTCTTGATTACTCTTGTTAACTCTTGGTCTTATTTGAGTTAAGGGAGCTTACTAGGGTTGAGTATTGTGCTTAACTAGGTTACTGAAGAGTAATTAAGTTGAGTTTAGTCTTTTGAAAATGCGAGAGTTAGCAAGAATCCTGGTAAGGGTTAATGAGAAATTTGCTAACTCTGGTAAGTATTTGATTACTCTAGCTAACTCTTGATTACTCTTGTTAACTCTTGGTCTTATTTGAGTTCAGGGAGCTTACTAGGGTTGAGTATTGTGCTTAGCTAGGTTACTGAAGAGTAATTAAGTTGAGTTTAGTCTTTTGAAAAGGCGAGAGTTAGCAAGAATCCTGATAAGGGTTAATGAGAAATTTGCTAACTCTGGTAAGTATTTGATTACTCTAGCTAACTCTTGATTACTCTTGTTAACTCTTGGTCTTATTTGAGTTAAGGGAGCTTACTAGGGTTGAGTATTGTGCTTAGCTAGGTTACTGAAGAGTAATTAAGTTGAGTTTAGTCTTTTGAAAAGGCGAGAGTTAACAAGAATCCTGGTAAGGGTTAATGAGAAATTTGCTAACTCTGGTAAGTATTTGATTACTCTAGCTAACTCTTGATTACTCTTGTTACCTCTTGGTCTTATTTGAGTTAAGGGAGCTTACTAGGGTTGAGTATTGTGCTTAGCTAGGTTACTGAAGAGTAATTAAGTTGAGTTTAGTCTTTAGGGTTAGGGTTAGGGTTTAGGGTTAGGGTTTAGGGTTAGGGTTAGGGTTAGGGTTAGGGTTTAGTGTTAGGGTTTAGGGTTAGGGTATAGGCACTTTGACGTGATGTCCACCCCAAGTTGTCCACCCCATGTCCACCCCACGTGACCAATCTATATTTAGAAGTCACGTGGTACAGTCACATGGTGAATAATTTCTATATATAGAACAGAATGAAAGGCGGAGCTATTTTGTATGCGCGCGCATGTTAACCGTTTATTTGAATCATTTCAGTTTTGGAGCTCGTTGGGTTCGGACGTGTTACTGGTATTATTGTTTTTATCGGAATTATTGTTAAAAAGATTTTTGTTGGATATGAAATAAATACGGTAAGCTAGTTTTATTTATTTTGTTGTATTTAGCTGCCATACGTGATGGATTAATTTGAATCGAAGGCTTCCGGCTGGAATATTTGAGCCAATCGGGTTGCATGGTTGGATTGAAGCCTGCCAGGTAGCCGGATGGCAGCTAAGCAACGGGGCGTAGAGCCATTTGGGATATCGATTATTGATATTGTTTGAATGCTGGGTCTGTCTGTCGGCAGAAACATTCAGTCAGCCAGCCGGCCCGTTGGCCGCCTATGAATTTCAGTGCTGGGCTCGAACCTGGCCAGCTGGACGGCTGTTCTGGGTGAGCCATTTGCTGTTTTTAGTATTGATATTGTTGAAAGGTCTGTCTGACTGTCGGCAGAGCCAGCTGCGGAGCCAGCCGGCACGCCATGCATTAATTTGGGTGCTGGATCCGAACCTGAAAAGCAGTTAGTTAGTAAGTAAGTTAGTGGTAACTGCGCCATCGTCGGGTCCCAAGTCCCGAGTGTGAAAGCAGGAGGGCCACTTAATTGTGGACTTGTATTTACATACTTACAAGGCATTGTTCTAAAAAGAAATAAATCTATTTATAGTAACAATGGTAACTTTTGCTTACCCTAGCTAACTTTTTGTCTTATTTGCGTTAAAGGGCTTACTGTTTTTGGGTACTGTGCTTATGTAGTATCATGGACTGTACAGAAGCTTACTTTGGAGGCTTTGAAAGTCTATATACGCAAGCAATCTCAGCCTTCCACTATATCTATAGAGTCAGCTTGGGTAATCAAAGTTACTAAAAATAGATTTCCCAATTTGCTAACCCTATTTGCTAACTCTTGTAAGTATTTGATTACCCTAGCTGACACTTGATGACTCTTGTTAACTCTTGGTCTCATTTGAGTTAAAGGAGCTTACTGTTTTTGAGTATTGTTCTTAGCTAGGTAACTGATGCCAGATTTGCTAACTCTGGTAAGTATTTGATTACCCTAGCTGACTCTTGATAACTCTTGTTAACTCTTGGTCTTATTTGAGTTAAAGGAGCTTACTAGGGTTGAGTATTGTGCTTAGCTAGGTTACTGAAGAGTAATTAAGTTGAGTTTAGTCTTTTGAAAAGGCGAGAGTTAGCAAGTATCCTGGTAAGGGTTAATGAGAAATTTGCTAACTCTGGTAAGTATTTGATTACTCTAGCTAACTCTTGATTACTCTTGTTAACTCTTGGTCTTATTTGAGTTAAGGGAGCTTACTAGGGTTGAGTATTGTGCTTAGCTAGGTTACTGAAGAGTAATTAAGTTGAGTTTAGTCTTTTGAAAAGGCGAGAGTTAGCAAGTATCCTGGTAAGGGTTAATGAGAAATTTGCTAACTCTGGTAAGTATTTGATTACTCTAGCTGACTCTTGATTACTCTTGTTAACTCTTGGTCTTATTTGAGTTAAGGGAGCTTACTAGGGTTGAGTATTGTGCTTAGCTAGGTTACTGAAGAGTAATTAAGTTGAGTTTAGTCTTTTGAAAAGGCGAGAGTTAGCAAGTATCCTGGTAAGGGTTAATGAGAAATTTGCTAACTCTGGTAAGTATTTGATTACTCTAGCTGACTCTTGATTACTCTTGTTAACTCTTGGTCTTATTTGAGTTAAGGGAGCTTACTAGGGTTGAGTATTGTGCTTAACTAGGTTACTGAAGAGTAATTAAGTTGAGTTTAGTCTTTTGAAAATGCGAGAGTTAGCAAGAATCCTGGTAAGGGTTAATGAGAAATTTGCTAACTCTGGTAAGTATTTGATTACTCTAGCTAACTCTTGATTACTCTTGTTAACTCTTGGTCTTATTTGAGTTCAGGGAGCTTACTAGGGTTGAGTATTGTGCTTAGCTAGGTTACTGAAGAGTAATTAAGTTGAGTTTAGTCTTTTGAAAAGGCGAGAGTTAGCAAGAATCCTGATAAGGGTTAATGAGAAATTTGCTAACTCTGGTAAGTATTTGATTACTCTAGCTAACTCTTGATTACTCTTGTTAACTCTTGGTCTTATTTGAGTTAAGGGAGCTTACTAGGGTTGAGTATTGTGCTTAGCTAGGTTACTGAAGAGTAATTAAGTTGAGTTTAGTCTTTTGAAAAGGCGAGAGTTAACAAGAATCCTGGTAAGGGTTAATGAGAAATTTGCTAACTCTGGTAAGTATTTGATTACTCTAGCTAACTCTTGATTACTCTTGTTACCTCTTGGTCTTATTTGAGTTAAGGGAGCTTACTAGGGTTGAGTATTGTGCTTAGCTAGGTTACTGAAGAGTAATTAAGTTGAGTTTAGTCTTTTGAAAAGGCGAGAGTTAGCAAGAATCCTGGTAAGGGTTAATGAGAAATTTGCTAACTCTGGTAAGTATTTGATTACTCTAGCTAACTCTTGATTACTCTTGTTAACTCTTGGTCTTATTTGAGTTAAGGGAGCTTACTAGGGTTGAGTATTGTGCTTAGCAAGGTTACTGAAGAGTAATTAAGTTGAGTTTAGTCTTTTGAAAAGGCGAGAGTTAGCAAGAATCCTGGTAAGGGTTAATGAGAAATTTGCTAACTCTGGTAAGTATTTGATTACTCTAGCTAACTCTTGATTACTCTTGTTAACTCTTGGTCTTATTTGAGTTAAGGGAGCTTACTAGGGTTGAGTATTGTGCTTAGCTAGGTTACTGAGGGTTTAGGGTTAGGGTTTAGGGTTAGTGGTTTGGGTTAGGGTTAGGGTTTAGGGTTAGGGTTAGGGTTAGGGTTAGGGTATAGGCACTTTGACGTGATGTCCACCCCAAGTTGTCCACCCCATGTCCACCCCACGTGACCAATCTATATTTAGAAGTCACGTGGTACAGTCACATGGTGAATAATTTCTATATATAGAACAGAATGAAAGGCGGAGCTATTTTGTATGCGCGCGCATGTTAACCGTTTATTTGAATCATTTCAGTTTTGGAGCTCGTTGGGTTCGGACGTGTTACTGGTATTATTGTTTTTATCGGAATTATTGTTAAAAAGATTTTTGTTGGATATGAAATAAATACGGTAAGCTAGTTTTATTTATTTTGTTGTATTTAGCTGCCATACGTGATGGATTAATTTGAATCGAAGGCTTCCGGCTGGAATATTTGAGCCAATCGGGTTGCATGGTTGGATTGAAGCCTGCCAGGTAGCCGGATGGCAGCTAAGCAACGGGGCGTAGAGCCATTTGGGATATCGATTATTGATATTGTTTGAATGCTGGGTCTGTCTGTCGGCAGAAACATTCAGTCAGCCAGCCGGCCCGTTGGCCGCCTATGAATTTCAGTGCTGGGCTCGAACCTGGCCAGCTGGACGGCTGTTCTGGGTGAGCCATTTGCTGTTTTTAGTATTGATATTGTTGAAAGGTCTGTCTGACTGTCGGCAGAGCCAGCTGCGGAGCCAGCCGGCACGCCATGCATTAATTTGGGTGCTGGATCCGAACCTGAAAAGCAGTTAGTTAGTAAGTAAGTTAGTGGTAACTGCGCCATCGTCGGGTCCCAAGTCCCGAGTGTGAAAGCAGGAGGGCCACTTAATTGTGGACTTGTATTTACATACTTACAAGGCATTGTTCTAAAAAGAAATAAATCTATTTATAGTAACAATGGTAACTTTTGCTTACCCTAGCTAACTTTTTGTCTTATTTGCGTTAAAGGGCTTACTGTTTTTGGGTACTGTGCTTATGTAGTATCATGGACTGTACAGAAGCTTACTTTGGAGGCTTTGAAAGTCTATATACGCAAGCAATCTCAGCCTTCCACTATATCTATAGAGTCAGCTTGGGTAATCAAAGTTACTAAAAATAGATTTCCCAATTTGCTAACCCTATTTGCTAACTCTTGTAAGTATTTGATTACCCTAGCTGACACTTGATGACTCTTGTTAACTCTTGGTCTCATTTGAGTTAAAGGAGCTTACTGTTTTTGAGTATTGTTCTTAGCTAGGTAACTGATGCCAGATTTGCTAACTCTGGTAAGTATTTGATTACCCTAGCTGACTCTTGATAACTCTTGTTAACTCTTGGTCTTATTTGAGTTAAAGGAGCTTACTAGGGTTGAGTATTGTGCTTAGCTAGGTTACTGAAGAGTAATTAAGTTGAGTTTAGTCTTTTGAAAAGGCGAGAGTTAGCAAGTATCCTGGTAAGGGTTAATGAGAAATTTGCTAACTCTGGTAAGTATTTGATTACTCTAGCTAACTCTTGATTACTCTTGTTAACTCTTGGTCTTATTTGAGTTAAGGGAGCTTACTAGGGTTGAGTATTGTGCTTAGCTAGGTTACTGAAGAGTAATTAAGTTGAGTTTAGTCTTTTGAAAAGGCGAGAGTTAGCAAGTATCCTGGTAAGGGTTAATGAGAAATTTGCTAACTCTGGTAAGTATTTGATTACTCTAGCTGACTCTTGATTACTCTTGTTAACTCTTGGTCTTATTTGAGTTAAGGGAGCTTACTAGGGTTGAGTATTGTGCTTAGCTAGGTTACTGAAGAGTAATTAAGTTGAGTTTAGTCATTTGAAAAGGCGAGAGTTAGCAAGTATCCTGGTAAGGGTTAATGAGAAATTTGCTAACTCTGGTAAGTATTTGATTACTCTAGCTGACTCTTGATTACTCTTGTTAACTCTTGGTCTTATTTGAGTTAAGGGAGCTTACTAGGGTTGAGTATTGTGCTTAACTAGGTTACTGAAGAGTAATTAAGTTGAGTTTAGTCTTTTGAAAATGCGAGAGTTAGCAAGAATCCTGGTAAGGGTTAATGAGAAATTTGCTAACTCTGGTAAGTATTTGATTACTCTAGCTAACTCTTGATTACTCTTGTTAACTCTTGGTCTTATTTGAGTTCAGGGAGCTTACTAGGGTTGAGTATTGTGCTTAGCTAGGTTACTGAAGAGTAATTAAGTTGAGTTTAGTCTTTTGAAAAGGCGAGAGTTAGCAAGAATCCTGATAAGGGTTAATGAGAAATTTGCTAACTCTGGTAAGTATTTGATTACTCTAGCTAACTCTTGATTACTCTTGTTAACTCTTGGTCTTATTTGAGTTAAGGGAGCTTACTAGGGTTGAGTATTGTGCTTAGCTAGGTTACTGAAGAGTAATTAAGTTGAGTTTAGTCTTTTGAAAAGGCGAGAGTTAACAAGAATCCTGGTAAGGGTTAATGAGAAATTTGCTAACTCTGGTAAGTATTTGATTACTCTAGCTAACTCTTGATTACTCTTGTTACCTCTTGGTCTTATTTGAGTTAAGGGAGCTTACTAGGGTTGAGTATTGTGCTTAGCTAGGTTACTGAAGAGTAATTAAGTTGAGTTTAGTCTTTAGGGTTAGGGTTAGGGTTAGGGTTTAGGGTTAGGGTTTAGGGTTAGGGTTAGGGTTAGGGTTTAGTGTTAGGGTTTAGGGTTAGGGTATAGGCACTTTGACGTGATGTCCACCCCAAGTTGTCCACCCCATGTCCACCCCACGTGACCAATCTATATTTAGAAGTCACGTGGTACAGTCACATGGGTTAGGGTTAGGGTTAGGGTTAGGGTTAGGGGGTTAGGGTTTAGGGTTAGGGTTAGGGTTAGGGGTTAGGGTATAGGCACTTTGACGTGATGTCCACCCCAAGTTGTCCACCCCATGTCCACCCCACGTGACCAATCTATATTTAGAAGTCACGTGGTACAGTCACATGGTGAATAATTTCTATATATAGAACAGAATGAAAGGCGGAGCTATTTTGTATGCGCGCGCATGTTAACCGTTTATTTGAATCATTTCAGTTTTGGAGCTCGTTGGGTTCGGACGTGTTACTGGTATTATTGTTTTTATCGGAATTATTGTTAAAAAGATTTTTGTTGGATATGAAATAAATACGGTAAGCTAGTTTTATTTATTTTGTTGTATTTAGCTGCCATACGTGATGGATTAATTTGAATCGAAGGCTTCCGGCTGGAATATTTGAGCCAATCGGGTTGCATGGTTGGATTGAAGCCTGCCAGGTAGCCGGATGGCAGCTAAGCAACGGGGCGTAGAGCCATTTGGGATATCGATTATTGATATTGTTTGAATGCTGGGTCTGTCTGTCGGCAGAAACATTCAGTCAGCCAGCCGGCCCGTTGGCCGCCTATGAATTTCAGTGCTGGGCTCGAACCTGGCCAGCTGGACGGCTGTTCTGGGTGAGCCATTTGCTGTTTTTAGTATTGATATTGTTGAAAGGTCTGTCTGACTGTCGGCAGAGCCAGCTGCGGAGCCAGCCGGCACGCCATGCATTAATTTGGGTGCTGGATCCGAACCTGAAAAGCAGTTAGTTAGTAAGTAAGTTAGTGGTAACTGCGCCATCGTCGGGTCCCAAGTCCCGAGTGTGAAAGCAGGAGGGCCACTTAATTGTGGACTTGTATTTACATACTTACAAGGCATTGTTCTAAAAAGAAATAAATCTATTTATAGTAACAATGGTAACTTTTGCTTACCCTAGCTAACTTTTTGTCTTATTTGCGTTAAAGGGCTTACTGTTTTTGGGTACTGTGCTTATGTAGTATCATGGACTGTACAGAAGCTTACTTTGGAGGCTTTGAAAGTCTATATACGCAAGCAATCTCAGCCTTCCACTATATCTATAGAGTCAGCTTGGGTAATCAAAGTTACTAAAAATAGATTTCCCAATTTGCTAACCCTATTTGCTAACTCTTGTAAGTATTTGATTACCCTAGCTGACACTAGATGACTCTTGTTAACTCTTGGTCTCATTTGAGTTAAAGGAGCTTACTGTTTTTGAGTATTGTTCTTAGCTAGGTAACTGATGCCAGATTTGCTAACTCTGGTAAGTATTTGATTACCCTAGCTGACTCTTGATAACTCTTGTTAACTCTTGGTCTTATTTGAGTTAAAGGAGCTTACTAGGGTTGAGTATTGTGCTTAGCTAGGTTACTGAAGAGTAATTAAGTTGAGTTTAGTCTTTTGAAAAGGCGAGAGTTAGCAAGTATCCTGGTAAGGGTTAATGAGAAATTTGCTAACTCTGGTAAGTATTTGATTACTCTAGCTAACTCTTGATTACTCTTGTTAACTCTTGGTCTTATTTGAGTTAAGGGAGCTTACTAGGGTTGAGTATTGTGCTTAGCTAGGTTACTGAAGAGTAATTAAGTTGAGTTTAGTCTTTTGAAAAGGCGAGAGTTAGCAAGTATCCTGGTAAGGGTTAATGAGAAATTTGCTAACTCTGGTAAGTATTTGATTACTCTAGCTGACTCTTGATTACTTTTGTTAACTCTTGGTCTTATTTGAGTTAAGGGAGCTTACTAGGGTTGAGTATTGTGCTTAGCTAGGTTACTGAAGAGTAATTAAGTTGAGTTTAGTCTTTTGAAAAGGCGAGAGTTAGCAAGTATCCTGGTAAGGGTTAATGAGAAATTTGCTAACTCTGGTAAGTATTTGATTACTCTAGCTGACTCTTGATTACTCTTGTTAACTCTTGGTCTTATTTGAGTTAAGGGAGCTTACTAGGGTTGAGTATTGTGCTTAACTAGGTTACTGATGAGTAATTAAGTTGAGTTTAGTCTTTTGAAAATGCGAGAGTTAGCAAGAATCCTGGTAAGGGTTAATGAGAAATTTGCTAACTCTGGTAAGTATTTGATTACTCTAGCTAACTCTTGATTACTCTTGTTAACTCTTGGTCTTATTTGAGTTCAGGGAGCTTACTAGGGTTGAGTATTGTGCTTAGCTAGGTTACTGAAGAGTAATTAAGTTGAGTTTAGTCTTTTGAAAAGGCGAGAGTTAGCAAGAATCCTGATAAGGGTTAATGAGAAATTTGCTAACTCTGGTAAGTATTTGATTACTCTAGCTAACTCTTGATTACTCTTGTTAACTCTTGGTCTTATTTGAGTTAAGGGAGCTTACTAGGGTTGAGTATTGTGCTTAGCTAGGTTACTGAAGAGTAATTAAGTTGAGTTTAGTCTTTTGAAAAGGCGAGAGTTAACAAGAATCCTGGTAAGGGTTAATGAGAAATTTGCTAACTCTGGTAAGTATTTGATTACTCTAGCTAACTCTTGATTACTCTTGTTACCTCTTGGTCTTATTTGAGTTAAGGGAGCTTACTAGGGTTGAGTATTGTGCTTAGCTAGGTTACTGAAGAGTAATTAAGTTGAGTTTAGTCTTTAGGGTTAGGGTTAGGGTTTAGGGTTTAGGGTTAGGGTTTAGGGTTAGGGTTAGGGTTAGGGTTAGGGTTTAGTGTTAGGGTTTAGGGTTAGGGTATAGGCACTTTGACGTGATGTCCACCCCAAGTTGTCCACCCCATGTCCACCCCACGTGACCAATCTATATTTAGAAGTCACGTGGTACAGTCACATGGTGAATAATTTCTATATATAGAACAGAATGAAAGGCGGAGCTATTTTGTATGCGCGCGCATGTTAACCGTTTATTTGAATCATTTCAGTTTTGGAGCTCGTTGGGTTCGGACGTGTTACTGGTATTATTGTTTTTATCGGAATTATTGTTAAAAAGATTTTTGTTGGATATGAAATAAATACGGTAAGCTAGTTTTATTTATTTTGTTGTATTTAGCTGCCATACGTGATGGATTAATTTGAATCGAAGGCTTCCGGCTGGAATATTTGAGCCAATCGGGTTGCATGGTTGGATTGAAGCCTGCCAGGTAGCCGGATGGCAGCTAAGCAACGGGGCGTAGAGCCATTTGGGATATCGATTATTGATATTGTTTGAATGCTGGGTCTGTCTGTCGGCAGAAACATTCAGTCAGCCAGCCGGCCCGTTGGCCGCCTATGAATTTCAGTGCTGGGCTCGAACCTGGCCAGCTGGACGGCTGTTCTGGGTGAGCCATTTGCTGTTTTTAGTATTGATATTGTTGAAAGGTCTGTCTGACTGTCGGCAGAGCCAGCTGCGGAGCCAGCCGGCACGCCATGCATTAATTTGGGTGCTGGATCCGAACCTGAAAAGCAGTTAGTTAGTAAGTAAGTTAGTGGTAACTGCGCCATCGTCGGGTCCCAAGTCCCGAGTGTGAAAGCAGGAGGGCCACTTAATTGTGGACTTGTATTTACATACTTACAAGGCATTGTTCTAAAAAGAAATAAATCTATTTATAGTAACAATGGTAACTTTTGCTTACCCTAGCTAACTTTTTGTCTTATTTGCGTTAAAGGGCTTACTGTTTTTGGGTACTGTGCTTATGTAGTATCATGGACTGTACAGAAGCTTACTTTGGAGGCTTTGAAAGTCTATATACGCAAGCAATCTCAGCCTTCCACTATATCTATAGAGTCAGCTTGGGTAATCAAAGTTACTAAAAATAGATTTCCCAATTTGCTAACCCTATTTGCTAACTCTTGTAAGTATTTGATTACCCTAGCTGACACTTGATGACTCTTGTTAACTCTTGGTCTCATTTGAGTTAAAGGAGCTTACTGTTTTTGAGTATTGTTCTTAGCTAGGTAACTGATGCCAGATTTGCTAACTCTGGTAAGTATTTGATTACCCTAGCTGACTCTTGATAACTCTTGTTAACTCTTGGTCTTATTTGAGTTAAAGGAGCTTACTAGGGTTGAGTATTGTGCTTAGCTAGGTTACTGAAGAGTAATTAAGTTGAGTTTAGTCTTTTGAAAAGGCGAGAGTTAGCAAGTATCCTGGTAAGGGTTAATGAGAAATTTGCTAACTCTGGTAAGTATTTGATTACTCTAGCTAACTCTTGATTACTCTTGTTAACTCTTGGTCTTATTTGAGTTAAGGGAGCTTACTAGGGTTGAGTATTGTGCTTAGCTAGGTTACTGAAGAGTAATTAAGTTGAGTTTAGTCTTTTGAAAAGGCGAGAGTTAGCAAGTATCCTGGTAAGGGTTAATGAGAAATTTGCTAACTCTGGTAAGTATTTGATTACTCTAGCTGACTCTTGATTACTCTTGTTAACTCTTGGTCTTATTTGAGTTAAGGGAGCTTACTAGGGTTGAGTATTGTGCTTAGCTAGGTTACTGAAGAGTAATTAAGTTGAGTTTAGTCTTTTGAAAAGGCGAGAGTTAGCAAGTATCCTGGTAAGGGTTAATGAGAAATTTGCTAACTCTGGTAAGTATTTGATTACTCTAGCTGACTCTTGATTACTCTTGTTAACTCTTGGTCTTATTTGAGTTAAGGGAGCTTACTAGGGTTGAGTATTGTGCTTAACTAGGTTACTGAAGAGTAATTAAGTTGAGTTTAGTCTTTTGAAAATGCGAGAGTTAGCAAGAATCCTGGTAAGGGTTAATGAGAAATTTGCTAACTCTGGTAAGTATTTGATTACTCTAGCTAACTCTTGATTACTCTTGTTAACTCTTGGTCTTATTTGAGTTCAGGGAGCTTACTAGGGTTGAGTATTGTGCTTAGCTAGGTTACTGAAGAGTAATTAAGTTGAGTTTAGTCTTTTGAAAAGGCGAGAGTTAGCAAGAATCCTGATAAGGGTTAATGAGAAATTTGCTAACTCTGGTAAGTATTTGATTACTCTAGCTAACTCTTGATTACTCTTGTTAACTCTTGGTCTTATTTGAGTTAAGGGAGCTTACTAGGGTTGAGTATTGTGCTTAGCTAGGTTACTGAAGAGTAATTAAGTTGAGTTTAGTCTTTTGAAAAGGCGAGAGTTAACAAGAATCCTGGTAAGGGTTAATGAGAAATTTGCTAACTCTGGTAAGTATTTGATTACTCTAGCTAACTCTTGATTACTCTTGTTACCTCTTGGTCTTATTTGAGTTAAGGGAGCTTACTAGGGTTGAGTATTGTGCTTAGCTAGGTTACTGAAGAGTAATTAAGTTGAGTTTAGTCTTTAGGGTTAGGGTTAGGGTTAGGGTTTAGGGTTAGGGTTTAGGGTTAGGGTTAGGGTTAGGGTTTAGTGTTAGGGTTTAGGGTTAGGGTATAGGCACTTTGACGTGATGTCCACCCCAAGTTGTCCACCCCATGTCCACCCCACGTGACCAATCTATATTTAGAAGTCACGTGGTACAGTCACATGGTGAATAATTTCTATATATAGAACAGAATGAAAGGCGGAGCTATTTTGTATGCGCGCGCATGTTAACCGTTTATTTGAATCATTTCAGTTTTGGAGCTCGTTGGGTTCGGACGTGTTACTGGTATTATTGTTTTTATCGGAATTATTGTTAAAAAGATTTTTGTTGGATATGAAATAAATACGGTAAGCTAGTTTTATTTATTTTGTTGTATTTAGCTGCCATACGTGATGGATTAATTTGAATCGAAGGCTTCCGGCTGGAATATTTGAGCCAATCGGGTTGCATGGTTGGATTGAAGCCTGCCAGGTAGCCGGATGGCAGCTAAGCAACGGGGCGTAGAGCCATTTGGGATATCGATTATTGATATTGTTTGAATGCTGGGTCTGTCTGTCGGCAGAAACATTCAGTCAGCCAGCCGGCCCGTTGGCCGCCTATGAATTTCAGTGCTGGGCTCGAACCTGGCCAGCTGGACGGCTGTTCTGGGTGAGCCATTTGCTGTTTTTAGTATTGATATTGTTGAAAGGTCTGTCTGACTGTCGGCAGAGCCAGCTGCGGAGCCAGCCGGCACGCCATGCATTAATTTGGGTGCTGGATCCGAACCTGAAAAGCAGTTAGTTAGTAAGTAAGTTAGTGGTAACTGCGCCATCGTCGGGTCCCAAGTCCCGAGTGTGAAAGCAGGAGGGCCACTTAATTGTGGACTTGTATTTACATACTTACAAGGCATTGTTCTAAAAAGAAATAAATCTATTTATAGTAACAATGGTAACTTTTGCTTACCCTAGCTAACTTTTAGTCTTATTTGCGTTAAAGGGCTTACTGTTTTTGGGTACTGTGCTTATGTAGTATCATGGACTGTACAGAAGCTTACTTTGGAGGCTTTGAAAGTCTATATACGCAAGCAATCTCAGCCTTCCACTATATCTATAGAGTCAGCTTGGGTAATCAAAGTTACTAAAAATAGATTTCCCAATTTGCTAACCCTATTTGCTAACTCTTGTAAGTATTTGATTACCCTAGCTGACACTTGATGACTCTTGTTAACTCTTGGTCTCATTTGAGTTAAAGGAGCTTACTGTTTTTGAGTATTGTTCTTAGCTAGGTAACTGATGCCAGATTTGCTAACTCTGGTAAGTATTTGATTACCCTAGCTGACTCTTGATAACTCTTGTTAACTCTTGGTCTTATTTGAGTTAAAGGAGCTTACTAGGGTTGAGTATTGTGCTTAGCTAGGTTACTGAAGAGTAATTAAGTTGAGTTTAGTCTTTTGAAAAGGCGAGAGTTAGCAAGTATCCTGGTAAGGGTTAATGAGAAATTTGCTAACTCTGGTAAGTATTTGATTACTCTAGCTAACTCTTGATTACTCTTGTTAACTCTTGGTCTTATTTGAGTTAAGGGAGCTTACTAGGGTTGAGTATTGTGCTTAGCTAGGTTACTGAAGAGTAATTAAGTTGAGTTTAGTCTTTTGAAAAGGCGAGAGTTAGCAAGTATCCTGGTAAGGGTTAATGAGAAATTTGCTAACTCTGGTAAGTATTTGATTACTCTAGCTGACTCTTGATTACTCTTGTTAACTCTTGGTCTTATTTGAGTTAAGGGAGCTTACTAGGGTTGAGTATTGTGCTTAGCTAGGTTACTGAAGAGTAATTAAGTTGAGTTTAGTCTTTTGAAAAGGCGAGAGTTAGCAAGTATCCTGGTAAGGGTTAATGAGAAATTTGCTAACTCTGGTAAGTATTTGATTACTCTAGCTGACTCTTGATTACTCTTGTTAACTCTTGGTCTTATTTGAGTTAAGGGAGCTTACTAGGGTTGAGTATTGTGCTTAACTAGGTTACTGAAGAGTAATTAAGTTGAGTTTAGTCTTTTGAAAATGCGAGAGTTAGCAAGAATCCTGGTAAGGGTTAATGAGAAATTTGCTAACTCTGGTAAGTATTTGATTACTCTAGCTAACTCTTGATTACTCTTGTTAACTCTTGGTCTTATTTGAGTTCAGGGAGCTTACTAGGGTTGAGTATTGTGCTTAGCTAGGTTACTGAAGAGTAATTAAGTTGAGTTTAGTCTTTTGAAAAGGCGAGAGTTAGCAAGAATCCTGATAAGGGTTAATGAGAAATTTGCTAACTCTGGTAAGTATTTGATTACTCTAGCTAACTCTTGATTACTCTTGTTAACTCTTGGTCTTATTTGAGTTAAGGGAGCTTACTAGGGTTGAGTATTGTGCTTAGCTAGGTTACTGAAGAGTAATTAAGTTGAGTTTAGTCTTTTGAAAAGGCGAGAGTTAACAAGAATCCTGGTAAGGGTTAATGAGAAATTTGCTAACTCTGGTAAGTATTTGATTACTCTAGCTAACTCTTGATTACTCTTGTTACCTCTTGGTCTTATTTGAGTTAAGGGAGCTTACTAGGGTTGAGTATTGTGCTTAGCTAGGTTACTGAAGAGTAATTAAGTTGAGTTTAGTCTTTAGGGTTAGGGTTAGGGTTTAGGGTTAGGGTTTAGGGTTAGGGTTAGGGTTAGGGTTTAGTGTTAGGGTTTAGGGTTAGGGTATAGGCACTTTGACGTGATGTCCACCCCAAGTTGTCCACCCCATGTCCACCCCACGTGACCAATCTATATTTAGAAGTCACGTGGTACAGTCACATGGTGAATAATTTCTATATATAGAACAGAATGAAAGGCGGAGCTATTTTGTATGCGCGCGCATGTTAACCGTTTATTTGAATCATTTCAGTTTTGGAGCTCGTTGGGTTCGGACGTGTTACTGGTATTATTGTTTTTATCGGAATTATTGTTAAAAAGATTTTTGTTGGATATGAAATAAATACGGTAAGCTAGTTTTATTTATTTTGTTGTATTTAGCTGCCATACGTGATGGATTAATTTGAATCGAAGGCTTCCGGCTGGAATATTTGAGCCAATCGGGTTGCATGGTTGGATTGAAGCCTGCCAGGTAGCCGGATGGCAGCTAAGCAACGGGGCGTAGAGCCATTTGGGATATCGATTATTGATATTGTTTGAATGCTGGGTCTGTCTGTCGGCAGAAACATTCAGTCAGCCAGCCGGCCCGTTGGCCGCCTATGAATTTCAGTGCTGGGCTCGAACCTGGCCAGCTGGACGGCTGTTCTGGGTGAGCCATTTGCTGTTTTTAGTATTGATATTGTTGAAAGGTCTGTCTGACTGTCGGCAGAGCCAGCTGCGGAGCCAGCCGGCACGCCATGCATTAATTTGGGTGCTGGATCCGAACCTGAAAAGCAGTTAGTTAGTAAGTAAGTTAGTGGTAACTGCGCCATCGTCGGGTCCCAAGTCCCGAGTGTGAAAGCAGGAGGGCCACTTAATTGTGGACTTGTATTTACATACTTACAAGGCATTGTTCTAAAAAGAAATAAATCTATTTATAGTAACAATGGTAACTTT